>ML685901.1:1870978-1909337 GCA_007922175.1 Pelusios castaneus
GATGTGGTTGTACCAATGTAGATCTGTAGTGTAGATCTGGCCTCACTCAGTATAGCTTCACTGAATATATTACACCAACTGAAGATCTCTCCACTGAGTTTGTAAACTACACAATAATTACACCACCTGCTCTCGTTGTCTCATTTCACCACCTCCCTTGGAACTTCTGTAATGAGGTCTCAGAAAAGTCCCTTGTTCATCTTCTAATTCTGCTAATTCATGATTTTCTCTTGGTTTACTAGACGAGCCTTGTTGGGCAGGAGTTTTAGTGTAATTTACTTGAAAATTGACCTTAAACCAAGTCTGGGAGGTCCTGTGGAACAATACCCTTGGGGGAAAGTTTATTGAGCAACATGAAATCTTGAAAGGGACGAAACACATTGAAGATGCTGAATTGTTTGAGAAAACAACTGATTAGAAAACAGAAGATCATGGAATGAAGTTGAGGGCTAGATTAGCTCATGAATTGTGGAGAAAGTGAAGAGTTGTTTGTTATTTTAAAAGTCTTATAAGGGCTTTAGGCAAAATCTGAATAAAATTTGCTAACTTGGTTGTGTGGTAAGTGGGGACATCACAATGAGGACATTTTTGGAGTACACAGGTTGGTTAAGAGGGAAGGAGAGAATGCAGTTTTGTTTTATTTTATTTCATTGGGATAAATGCTTTGTAAAAATGAAATTCCCTCTTGGCATGTATAGGGAGATCCACAGCCCCTCTTCTGGATTTTCTCTTCTGTGGAGATCCTTGTAGTCCCCTTCAGAAATAAGAATGTTGTTGGATCCCACCATGGTTGCCTGTGGGGGGGAAGCACTGGGGCTGGGCACAGAAACAGTTGCAGGCTGTCTGGACACAGCTCCTTCTGAGTACCCCCAATGGTGAAACTCACACCCCAAGAGGCAGGGAGGAGGTAGAATCATTATTCCACCCCTTTGTACGTACCCATAAAGCAGCATATGCATCCTGAATGCACCCACAGAGTGGCTTATCTGATTTCCTCCAGCTCCTCATCTCACTCAGAGGAGCCAAATTGTAAATTATGCAGTCTGGATCTCTCTTGTAATCTGAAGTGACTGGTGCACCAGAAAAGACCAGGGGCATGCTAAAGTCACACAAAGGTTTTTAAAATTCTAACTTCTGTCATTCTACATTGCCAAAATCAACCAAAATCGAGCAGCTCTTTCAGACTGCTGTGAATCTCAGTTATAAATATTCCCCCATCTCACCTCTCAATAAGGTCAACCAATGGTCAGGAAGTTCACAGAGACATATAAGATGCACAGCCGAGGCCCCAAACAAAATAAACTGAAGCCCACAATTCAGTTTGCCCCACTATATGTAATAAGAATTTCTCAAACAGCATGCCAGGAACCAACTATAAAGATTCACAAGTCCTCACGGTTGTCATGCTACTCTCCCATGCGGCACACCACCACCTCCCTACCTTTCTCAACCAACTCCACCAAAAATAATATCCCCTCTACCAATGATGCAGCTAACCTACATAAAACATCACAAAACCAGGAAAATTCCTTAGTTGCTCTTGTCTGGAATAAATCACTGAATTTTTGTAGGATGGGAGTCCATTATTTCTTTACTGAGCCTGCAACATTAAGTCTTGCCCGTGATGTGGCAGAAGTCAATGGGGCCATTCATGTGAGGAAGGATTGTAGAATCATGATGTATGTTGGTGCAGTTGCACTTCCAAAATGTCCATTTGCATTTCTAGCCAACATTCTGTGAGTTGTTTTATCACGGATGTGAACGGGGGTGATTGAGTGGCTATAGCATACTTGGATCTTCAGAAAACCTTTCATAAGTTTCCTCACAGAAGGTGCATCTACACTTGAAAATTAAGTCAACTTAAGCTTGCTTAAGTCAACTTAAGGAAAATAAAGTCGACTTAATGAAAATTAAGTCAACTTTATAAAACCTCCTTTTAGATTGACATTAGGCTTACGTCAACTTTTTAAAGTTGACTTAAGCCAGTCTAGAACTAGAGTAGCCCTAAGTCAACTTAGGGCTTCTCCAGGACTCCACCACTGCCCTTCCTGCCAGGGGGGATGCACAGGGGGAGCCTGGCATGCCCCCCCAACAGGGCAGGGCAGAGCCCTGCCCCTATGCCCTGCCAGGGTACCTGTCCCCTTTTGCCCCATTGTACCCATGTATAATGGGGAAAAGGCTGAGCCCCCTGGCACTGGGCAAGGGGTGCCCCCCCTCCCACCATGGACCTGCCCTAGGTCCCTCTAGCCCCTAGAAGTTGACCTAGAGCATCCAGTGTGGATTCTCTAGGTTGACTTTGTAAGTTCCCCCCCTAAGTCAACTTTAAATTTAGGTGTGGACATGCTAAGTCGACTTAACTAAGTCGACCTAAATTTACAAATGTAGACATAGCCAAAGGCTCTTATAGGGTAAGAGGGAGGTTGTCTCATGGATTAGTAACTGGTTAATAGACAGAAAAAAAGAGTATAGGAATAAATAATCCGTTTTCAGAAAGGAGAGAGAGATAAATCGCAGAGTTCTACAGGGATCTTTACTGGGACCAATGCTATTTAATATTCATAAATGATCTGGGGAAAAGGGATAAATAATGAGGTGGCAAAGATGGCAGATGATACAAAATTACTCAAGCTAGTTGAGTGCAAAGTAGACTGTGAAGAGTTACAAAGTGATCTGATTAAACTGAGTCACTGGGCAACAAAATGGTAGGTGAAATTCAACATTGATGAATTCAAAATAATGAATATTGGCAATTATAATCTCAACCATCCATACAAAATGCAAGAGTCTAAATTAGCTGTCTGTGATGAAATTTAGATAGTCTTGGGTTTTCTGTGAGTGTTCTGTGTGTGCCTCTGTTTCCCCCATATGTTACTCAAGTATTTTGGTGATGGGATCCTGGTGCATGTTCATTGCAGAAGTCACTAGGGGGTGGATGGGACTTCCCCAACCAAACATACACAAACAATGACAGGTACCCCCTGTTCTGGATCAACCGACTGCAACACATTGTAATAGATTGTGGCAGTCAGAGACAGGAGAGGGTAGACACCTTTCCTCAGAAGGAGACAAAGGACTGGGGCAGGAGAAAAAGACAGTTCAGAGAGAGATGGCTGATAGAAAGACAGTTCTCTATAAGGAGACTCAGGAGCAGGCTCAGGGGGTCTTTAGTTGGTTGCTGCTGTAACTTCTAATAAATCTGCTAAATCTTTCTATTGTGATCCTGGTAACTAATAAATCCTTCTGATGTCACACTGGCTGTGAATCGCTTCTGAGCACAAGGCAGGGGTGTATGGCCCTTCCGTGTGTCTGTAGGAGCTCTCAAGAGTCCCAGGAAAATTCACAGGGGGCACTCTGGTGAAGCAGAGGTGCTGAAGGCTCTGAGGCCAGATTCAGGAGGTGGGTGCACTGGTATGTGCAGACCCAGGGCACAAATTCCAATCACTCAAGTCCTGACTGCCTTTGCCCTGAATAATTCCAGAGCCCTGTACTGGTATCCACTCAAGAATGATCTTGGAGTCATTCTGGAAAGTTCTCTGAAAATATCTGCTCAATGTGCAGCAGCAGAAGTTAAAGAAGATAACAGAATAGTAGAAGCAATTTGGAAAAAGATGGATAATAAGACAGTAACTTTCATAATGCTACTATATGATATAACCACACTTTGAATACTGCATAGAGTTTTGGTCATCCTATCTCAGAAAAGTTATGTTAGAAATGTAAAAGACACAAACCCAAGGGCAACAAAAATTATTACAGATATGGAACAGTTTTCGTGTGAGGAGAAATTAAAAAGATTGGGACTTTTCATCTTGGAAAAAAAAAGACAAAAGGGGAATAAAATATCCATTTTAAATCTATCTGTATGTCTATAAAATCATGAAAGGTGTGGAGAAAGTGAATAAGGAAGTGTTATTTATCCCTTCACATAAAACAAGAACCGAGGTCACCCAATTAAATTAATGGGCAGCAGGTTTAAAATGAAGAAAAAGTATTTCTTAACACATCACAGTCAACCAGTGGGACTCATTACTGGGGATGTTGTGAAGGCCAAAATTATAACTGGGTTTAAAAAAAATAAATAAAAGATTATGGAAGTCAATTGATGGCTGTTAGCCAAGATGATCTGGTATGCAATCCCCTGTTCTGGGTACCCCTAAACTCCTTGAGTGCCAGATGCAGGGAATGGATGATAGAGGATGGATCATTTGATAGTTGCTCTTTGAAACATCTAGCACTGGACACTGTCAGAAAAAGGATACGAGGCTAGGTAGACCATTGGTCTGGCTTAGTAAGGCCTTTCTTATCTTCTTAGGATGGACATAATGAAGTTATCTGACAATGTAGTAGTGCCTAAGAGACCCAGCCCTGGACCAGGACCCCGTGGCACTAAGCAGTCTATAAACGCAGAATCACAACCTGGAAGGTCATGGAGCTGCTGAAGTTCCCAAGCTCTCATTGAGTCACCTGTCACCTCGGAATTGAGGGGAGTGTTACCCTAGAGATCAAGCTAATCACAGTGATATTGTGCGACAACAATCACCATTGATTAATAAAATAGAACGCTATAGAATTGAAGGTTAATTTGAACACCTGGGACTTTTAGAGGCAAAGTCAAACACTAGCTACAGGCTTTCAGTTTCTGCTGATCAGAATGGGAGGAGGGGAGAAAAAAGTCAACCCATTATGGTTATGTCTACATTGGAGGCGCTGTTAAGTCAACTTAACAAGGTTGTCTTTAAGTCACCTTAAAGTTGACCTTCTTAAGTTGACTTAGAGAGTCTACACTGAACACTCCTGTCGACTGCCAGCATACACACAGGCAGGTACTCGGTCGACGGAGAAGTGGTGCATTGTGGGTAGCAGTCTCACATTGCACCAGGGCCTGTAGGCCAGGTAGGTCTACTTAAGGGCACTCCCCATCCAGACTGACTGAAGTTGACTTAATAAGGTCAACTTAAGCCTTGGGTCGACCTTCAGAGGTGGTGTTATTAAGTTGACTTAAGCAAGTGCTTAAGTCAACTTAATAAGCACCGAATGTGGACACGGCAGTCTGTAAGTTGACTTAACTGTCCTTCAGTCGACCTAAGGCTCCAGTGTGGATGGACCCTATGAATAGGTCTACACTGGAGGCTCTGTTAAGTCGACTTAACGAAGGTCAACTTAATGTCGACCTTGTTAAGTTGACTTAGAGACTCCACAGCCCTGTGTCCACACTGGCAGGTACTAGGTCAATGGAAGAGTTGCCAGGATGTTTGCAAGGGTGCCTAGAGGCCAATTATATCAACTTAAGGCCTATCCCCAGCCTACACTGTCTTAAGTCAACTTAATAAGGTTGACTTAAGCTTTGGGTTGACCTTAAGAGGTGGTGTTATTAAGTCAACTTAAGGAAGTGCTTAAGTCGACATAATAAGCACCCAGTGTGGATGCAGCAGTCTGTAGGTCGACTTAACCATCCTTAAGTCGACCTAAGGCTCCAGTGTGGACATACCCCATGAGACCAAAAGAAAATAAGTGGATGGAGACCTTGAGGTTGGGTGTGGTTGATACAGAAGCTTATTATGACTAAGATTTCATGCACTTTTAATTGAGTAGTAATTTATTGAAGTTAGGAGATGTGAAGACCCAGCAGGGATCGTTATGAGTTATAGCAAAAACCATGAAAGCCCTGTGGCAGCTTACCAACTAACAAATTTCTTCAAGCATAAGCTTTTGTGGTCTGCAACCCACTTCATCAGATGCATGAAGTGGAAACTACTGTTAAGAGGAATATATACACATGCGAGGGTGAAAAACATTACAATGGGGATGGCAAGCGCAAACAATTCTTTAGTTAGGGTAGATGAGGCCCATTCACAACAATTAGAAGGTGAGAATGTGTGAACCTGGACAATTACTTTTTGTAATGAGATAACCGTTCCAAGGCCCTATATGCTATATACAGATTAACACGCCTACCCCTTGGAATTTATCACTATGAATCACGTGTTTTATAAAAGTTAAGTTATAAAAAGACTAGACAACAGTCTTTGGAGTAGTCAGCCTCCACCCCAGTCCTGGCACACAGCCAGGAGCCGGACTACAGCTGCCAGCCTCCTGTCTGTTCCAGGTGCAAAACCCAGAGGTAAGCTGCAGCCATCAGTCTCTTCCTCAGTGTTGGCTTCCAGCCTCCCACCCGATCCCAGCCTGCAGCTATCAGCCTGGTAGAGTGCTGCCTGGCTCCAGGTTGGAGTGCGGGAGGCTGGATCCAAGTTCCCAACTTTGAGCAGGGGTTCAGGCAGCTGCCACCCAGCTGTGAGCCCAGCTCACGGGGTATGGGAGCCTGCCGCTGGGCTGGGACTCTGGTATGTGGGCAACCACAGGGAGTTGCTGCCCAACTTCAAGCCCAGCTTGCAGGGCAGGGAAGCTGCTGCTGGGCACCCAGCCAGAGTGTGGGAGGCTGCCACCAAGCTTCCAGCTAAGAGCTGAGACCAGGCAAAACACTGGCAATTGCCACTGGGTTTCCCAGGACTGAGGCGGCTGTCACCTATCTTAGCCCTACCGTCGGGCATTGGGGAGCACTGGGTTGCTGCTGAAGTCAGAGGGAGGAGAGCCTTCATGTACCATTCCCCTGGCTGCAGAAGGGAGCCACTGACTAGAGACTCAGGTGCAGCATGGTGTTCCCTGCTGCAGCCAGGGGGATGGGACCTCCTTCTCACTGAACTTCTTCTCATTGGCTGCTGGGGGGCAGGAGTTGCTGGCAGAGACTGGTGGCCCTTCAGAGTTATAAAAATTGTACTAGTGGCCCTCCAGCCAAAAAGGTTGGGAACCACTGATCTAGTCCAGTGTCCATTCTCTCAATGTGACCAACACTCTCTGCTACAAAGAAAAATGCAAGAAACCCCACTACAGGCAGCTTTGGGATAATCTACCCCCTGCCCCCAAAGCATCTCATCCTAATAGATAGAGATTGGAATAAAATCTGAAACATGAGCTTTTTCTCTCTTCCAAATATAGATATAGATACAGATAAGATTGAGGAATCTATACTTATAAGTATGAAATTATTAAATACTGTTTAAAATAATCTCTATTGTTAAGCTACAAATATATTAATAACATCTAATATATTTATTTGCCTATCATGTAATATTACCAATGTATTCTTAGACTAATATAGTTTATCTTAGATTTAAAATGGGATACATGTTCCACAAAAGATGTGTATTCAGGATTGTTTCACATAACATATTTTATTCTGTTTTCAATGATAAAATAAAATTTCCACTTAAAGGTGTGGAGTCAGGGGAGATATAAAAATGGAGAAAATCTTTTACTTCGTTTTTAGATTATTTATTAGTGATAACACCTAATGTTCTGCTTAAGGATAATTAATCTTATTAAGTGCACTTTCAATTATTTGCTTAAATTAATATGAGAGTATAGTGCAGTGCTAAAGATCCACTGAATAAGACTGGAAACAGAACTAATATTTGTTTCTGCCTAAAGTCTCCTTATTGCCTTCAGTTAATGATGTATGTCAAATCAACGTCTTGTCCCCTATAGAGTTTTGCCATATGTAAGTAGATTAAAACTTTGTGTACCACTTATGGGAGCTGAGTTTTATTCAGAACGTCTACCTTCTCTTGCAATGTCTGCAGTGCAGACACTCAAGTGACTACTGGTGGTGGATATACCAGTGAGATGAGAAGGGATGTTAGATGGGGTGGGTACTGAGTTATTACAGAGAATTCTTTCCAGTGAGTCTGACTGTTGTGACTGGCCCACATGCTCAGGGTTTAACTGATTGCCATATTTGGGGTCAGGAAGGAATTTTCCCCCGGGGCAGATTGGAAAGGGTTCTAGGGGTTTTTCACCTTCCTCTGTAGCATGGGGCATGGCCAAGGGCAGTCTTAGCAATTCTGGGGCCCTAAGCAGAAGTCAAAAATAGGGCCCTCACACTGCCATTCTTGCCTTTGCCCCCTCCCCCCCTTGCTGGGCCCTGCCAGACCCCATATTGCTCAAGGGGTCCTGGTCTACTCGCTCCCGTTGCCAACCCCTGTGCCGGCCCCTCTTCCTCAACCTTCAGCTGGAGCTGACGGTCCACTCATGGAAAGAAGCCACCTGGAGTGGCTCCTCTCGGCAGCCTGCCTGGGGACCCCTATCCCCAGGCACGCTATGGAAAGAAGTTGCCTGGAGTGACTCCTTTTGGAAGCAGCACACCACAGAGAGGAGCTGCTCTGGGTGGCTTCTTTATACGGTATGCGTGGGGCATAGACATGGCAGGGACCTCCGCACTGCAGCCGCCCCTGAAAGAAGCCACTTGGAGTTTCTTTTGGTGGCAGCAGTGGCAATTTCTGTGGAACCACAGAGGATGCTGAGTGCCGCTCCAAATGGGCTCATATGCGACTGCTGGCATGCGTGCCGGGGGTTGTCTACCCCTGCCCTAGGCAGTTGCCCAGGCTGCCCACCCGCTAAGACCGCTTATGGACACAGCTCACTTTCTAGTGGATTTTTGGTACTTTAAAGTCTTTGAATTATTAAAGTTCTCAAATCATGATTTACTCATAGGCTAAAGGTTTATTACAGGAGTGCGTGGGTAAGGTTTTCTGGCCTGCATTGTGGTGATCATATTGGTCCCTTCTAACCTTAGAGTCTATGGCTATGTCTACACTTACACTTAACTTAATTCAAACTAGTATGGCCCCACTAGAATGGTAGTTCAAACTAGCCATGGCCGTGCAGGACACTTACTTAGTTCGAATTAGTCAGTTGCAGGAAGGTCAATCTGTCGATTAGTTCGAATTAAGCAGTTAGTTCGAACTAATATGGCCACATTTGACTTAGTTTGAATTAACAGATCAAATTAACCGTTAATTCGAACTAAGCAATTGAATTTATTAGTTCGAATTAAGGGAGCCTTTAATTCGAACTAATGAAAACCTAGTATGGCCAAGGCTTAAGTTAGTTCGAATTAATCTTCCTTAATTCAAACTAACTTGCAAGTGTAGACATAGCCTATGAGAATAAGCAGATGTTCTAGGCCAGCTTTCTCAGTCAATTCGCTGTTCTATATTAATCCCAAACTACTATGAATGTGGATATTTCTCCTTGCACCAGAATTAGCACTGAGGTTACAGGTCCGTGTTGGGGGTAGTGGGCAGCAATGCATAGCACAACATGTGTATGCTGTGGCACCCATTTAAAAGTTGTACCACGTTCTCCACAAGGTATGTCCCGCCAGCTCCACTAGCCAGTGCAAAATGCTCTTGTCCCTCTCCTGTCTTCTTTAGCAGGGCTAGTGCCCCAGGAACTACTAAAAGGAGCTGACAATACCCCTGGCCTCTGTTTAGGGGGCCCATGATATAAAAGGTTCTTGTGTTCCTCCAGTGCATCCACTTAAAAATCAAACAGAATCCAGAATTAGGTCCTAATTCATGTTATCAGTCAAAAGGTAGTTGAATTCTCATGAAAACATTGGTCAAAAGGGGTCGTTTTCTCATTGTTCTTGGATGTTTTATTTTTCCATCACTCTCAGCTGAAACTTGTTGAACCACCACATTGGTCTGAGTAAGGGATTTGTCTCCAAGGATCAGTCCCTAAGTGACCATTCTTAACTAGTGGCTCAATGACTTGGAAGTTTGCTGAGATATTTTCCTGTGATAATTCTCAAAATGAAGGTAGTATTGCAATAAGCCTAATGCTCATGATCCTTTGTCTCCTACAGCTCAAAATAAGACATACACAGTGCAGTCACATGGCCAGGAAAATCCCCAAAAGCAAAAATGACCAGGCATAAACTACAGCAGATATAAGGACGTTCTCGTAATTCTTTTATCTCCAGGGACCAATACAGGAATAAAAAAGTAATAAGTCAAAAATGTATTTTATGGAACATTTTTACATCAGCTGTAAACAAACAAATAAAAATAATACATCACCTTTCTCTATAAAAGAGACAAGGAATGGTCATTCGTTGAACCCTATTTCAATTTTGAATTATTTGTTTGCTTCACAATGTCTGTAAAATGACTGGTGTCCTTCTAAGATATTTTTTTTTTCATATATTTTGTCTTGAGTTGCTGTACAGTGGGCTAAATTTGCATTCAGATTTGATGGTTGTCTTCTGCTTTTTATTTCAGGCTCTTGAACTTCTCTATTATTTCTATTGTGTTTGATAAAATGAATATATCTTCCTTTCAAGGTTCTCCAAAGTGGGCTAGTAGCAATGTTCTTCTGGGAATCATCCCTTATATTTTGCAACAATAATACAATTTGCTGTATGAAATATTTTCATTTCCATGTTTTATTCAATATGTCATATTCTAAAATCTGTGTTTCTTTTGAAGAATGTCATTAACATTCTAAATGTTTTGATTATAAGTAACAAACAGTGTATATAAAACTGGAGCTTTTCCGTGCCATGTTTTAAGATCATCCTAGGAAAAACACACACAGATATCATGACCACCTCCCACATCCAAAGCCTTCCTTACAGCACCATTGCCTGAGCCACCTGTTGATCATCAGAATCTTTTCACACCTCTGTTCTCCTCTAATGACTGGCAAAATCCCACTGAAGATCACCTGAGCCCTGATTTCTTTTAGAGTCTTCCCCAGCCTGGCATAGTCTTCTTTAACATGTTTCAGTGAGAATCTAGCTATATCATTTGTACTCACATGAAGGACAATCAGTGGGTTCTTCCCCACTCCTATTAGGATACTCTTCAGACTCAGGTCCACAACCCATACCATAGCAGCCGGCAGACCGCACACCCTTCTCCTTTCTGGATCAGCTCTGGTTGCAGGCCTATTTTTTCTCAGCAGGACACCCCAATAATGTAGACCTGCCTTTTCCTGGTAACAGCTTGTTCTTTCTCCCACAAGTCATTTCGTCCACTATTCTCCTTTGCAATCCTCTTCAACTATTCTTGTACTCTCCTGGGGTTCTTATTTGGTTGCATCTCCATTGATTCATCAACCCCTTGTATAGGACTAGCTGCTCTTCTCTTCTTCCTTGCCCTCTGACCTTCAGTAACCATCCAGTGTGCCCCTTCTTCATTTTCCAACTCAGCAAACCTGTTTCTGAGCTCTACTTCTCCTTCACTAGTGTGGAGAACACTCAATTTTAGAGCTATCGGTGTTGGGGACCCACTGCAATTTGAGTTGCCTGACCACTGTCCTGAGGGCTAGCATAACTTAAATTGCTTTTTTGACTATTCTGGCCTCCGCAGACTGACATCTTCCAGTTGGCAAAGACAAATAGGAATACTGAGTAACATTTCAGTTGTCTCAGTTTCTGCATACTACAGCATATAATAAGACAAAATATGTAACAGGTAGGCTTGCAGCTGCACATAGATATTGGTGATGGGAATAACAAATTACCCTTGAATTATCCTGGCAGGAAGGTACGTTTTTCCAGTTCCAAGGGACATATTGTCTCACCACTCCTCCTAGCACAAGATGTTGTTTTGATGACCCCCCAGTTATCATGGTGAGAATGGAATGAAGTTAAGAGTGAGAATCCAATGAAGGTAATAGAATATGTAATAATTAATAGATATGTAATGAGGTGAAAATTGTGTATAGAAAAGTATAAAGACACCACTTAGACAAAGTGTGCATTTACTCAATGCCTGATTCAGAAGGAAGTGCTGCTGTTCAAACCAGAAGTTCCACGGACTCCCTGGTGGGGCCCCTATTGGAAGCTGTTTCCATATACAGACTTCTAAGTGATTGCTTAACTCTGCAGGCTTCATGAATATGATATATTGTAATTAATTTTAGAATTTGTATTTAACAAGTATATTTATCGAAAACCTTGCCTATTAAATCTTATTGATCTGCAAATTGGGCAGACCGGGTCTTACTGGATCATTAAGTATCGAGTATCAACAATGAGCTCTCATTGAAATAATCTGGTCCTACTGATTTCCTATCCGCTTACAAATTGCTCACTCACATTCTAATTTCTGATGTCCAGTATTCTTGATATCGTGTTCTAAATGACATTGTGATATAGCTGTTCATTGCGAAACACTTTCATAGAATCATATATTCGGAGGCCAGACGGAATTGTTAAATCATCTAGTCTGACCTCCTGTATATCACAGACCACAGAATTGTATCCAACAGCAATGATCGGTACAAATGAAGTCTTTCTGCCACCTTTTGTCTTGCATCACCTTCCTGACTCCATTCATCTTTGAGACTTTTTGTTCTACTTGATTGTTCGCTATATCCATCCAGCACATCCTCATTCGTCCTCTTTTTCTAGTTCCTTGCAGTCTGGTATGTATTGATATTTGTGGTATCCTCTCCAGGTCCATTCTTCACACATATCCAATCTACTGAAGTCGTCATCTTTTTTTTGGTCTTCTGCAAGAGCCTATTTCTTGCCCTAGCCCTTTTCTTATTTCTCTATACTTCTTAAATTTTCTGCAGTGTTGACAACCTCAGTATTCCCCTCAATCAGCTTATTTTCACAGTCAATATCTTTTGTTCATTTGCTTTCATCATATTCCAATATTCTGAACTGTACAGCAGTTTCGGTACAACAGTTGTCTCATAAAGACTGATTTTCATTTTTATTGAAATGCTTGTAGCCTTGCAGAGCTCTGTTGCAGAGTTTTCTGACTGCAGTAATCCGAGTCTTATTTTTATGTCATCTTCACAATTCCCATTAGTCTAGCCTCCCCAGGTAAACAAAGCTGTACACAAAATTGAACAAAATGAACTTTTTTTTTAGGTGTTATAGGAGAAGACTGCACTTGTGTGGAAGGTGAGTAGCTAAAATCTCACTCGTTTAGCTTCAAAGCACCCCCAATGAATTGATTTTCAGTAAAACTTGTGAACGCTCAGCACCTATGAAAATCAGTCCATTCATGTTAATAAAATAGAATTAACTACACAGGACATGAACAACTCTACGGACAAGATAAATGTTAAAGGGGCTCTAAAAAGAGGGAGAGAGATTTTGCACAGTTTGTAGAACACACTGGCATCCATCTAAATAAAGGAAGCTGTATGAATATGGTATCCGTATCATTTATGCCAATTAATCATTTTCCTACATATGTAATTTGGCACTGACTGGACACATTGATAATCTTATTTTGCAGTTATTCCATTGGAATTACATTAATTTAATGAGACCATCCCTTTACTATATGTATTTCATAAAGACCTCTGAGAAAATGAGGAAAGAGACATAACTCCAGCGGTGCATGAAGATTTGCTCAGTTTATGTTACAAAATCTGTGTTTTCTCATAATGCTTTTATCAATAGTACAACAATTAATAATTAAAGGGCCATTAATTATTAACCGGGGACTCAATTAGGGCTTTCTACAGACTTTAGTGATATGTTGGCAGCGAATAGAATGTTGGACAAGGAAAAGAACTAGCACAAATTGCTGAGTTTGTGAAAGTAGATTAGACCAAGAAAACAAAATGTAAGATAATTACAAGGAACTCATCTTCGAAACTGTCTCCTAGCCCTTGAACTGATGATAATGTACAAATAGTGGATGAGTTGGTAGTTCTTTCTCCCTAGGGAACCCTACAACCAAACATTTGGGTCCTTCCTGTGCTTTTTTACTCCTTTTCTGTTGAAGTGGGTCAGACTGACTCCTTGCAATACCACCAAGCCATTGTTCTGCACGTCAGCAGAAGTCGATGGCAGTTTTTGAGTGCAGAGAGAGGGCACTATTATGACTATCTGGTAAAAGATCTTAGCCTCAAATATTAGTCTTTAGGGTATAAAATAATCACTGGCAGAGTTCAGGAGTATTATTTCGTGCCTGGGATGGCATTACACAGCTCACCAGGTGTGTTCTCAAGGGTTTTGCCTTTGTGCAAAGCATCAGGCATGATTTTACATTAAATATGGCACTGCCTTTGGTACACAACTGACCATCTGTATGTGGGGTTTTTTTTGTTTGTTTGTTTTTTGGTGATGTGGGGGGGATTGCACTATAATTCCTCACTGAAGTTTCATATAATCGTTTTCACCTATGAAGCAGCATGAATCTTAGACAGTATTACAAATTCAGTAAGCCTCAAAAAGAAACTTAAAATACTACACTGAGTCTCTAGGGAACTTACCCCTGGACTACAGAACTAATGGTAGCAGAAGCACAGAATTCAGTTTCCCAGGTTATCTATATCCAGGGCAGAAACAGCACAAGCTGGAAGATGCTGGAAAAACCAATCATAAACCAGAACTCAAAGACAAAGGGTTTGGTTTTACCTTCAGTTTTGCTGTTAGAGTGAAGCAACGTGGCAAGGAACATCCCCAGTAATTTTCCCCTTTTTACCCAAAGTGAAACTTTGAACTCTGCTGGTGGATACTGGCTTAATGAAAAGTGTCAGTGCAATGGGAACCAAGACTCCAAGGAGAGATTTCAAGAGAAGTTACCAGAATTCCACCTAATTTGTGACAAGACTGAAGACAGAGGAGCTTAAGGCTGAGTAGTAACCTTGGGAGGGAAAGGGTTAACAGTGAGTCCTAGAGAAGCCCCAGGAGAGCCAATAGGAACAGAGTGCAGGTTTTTGAATTGGAGCAGCACCCCTGCCTGTTTCCTGTTTGATGATAGCAGAGCTCCTGGAAGGAGCAGGAGAAGGCCAGGCAACCAGCCCGGAGAATCCAAGGACAGCTGCAGTTAAGAAAGGCCCAAATCTGTAACTGACCATGCGTGAGTAGAACAGGGAATGTTTAGCTAAATGTGTTCAGGGTATTTCTTTGTTTTGGCTTTTTTTTTTAATTCCTCTGTACTGAGTGCATGTATCCCCACTCCCCTGTAACTACCCAAGTTAAATTTCAGAGAAGCAACCTCTCTGTGTTTCTTAGCTGTCCTTTTAATTAAAGAACATTTATCCTTTTAAAATAAGTTTGTTCCTGTGTCCTAAAAGGCAAGAGGTTTTGTGTGCATCTGCCTCAGACTGCACAGCCACCTCCTAAAGGAAAATCAGTTCCATTTCCAGCTGATATTACAGCTGGGGTTCAATCGCTCTCCCGAGGGAGGAATAGAGGCAATTGAGGGTACCTCGCAGGAAGGAATTCCCAAGTGCGCCTTCCTGGGTTTTCAAGAGGGTATTACATTTGGGTGGTGGCAGCAATACCACTCCAAGGCTAGGAAATTAGTAGCCTTAGAGGTTTTAGGACAAGGCTTTAGGGCCAGTGCTTTTTTAAGGCTTTTGCAGGCCTCCACTTCTGCACTCAAAGTGTCAGAGTGGAGAAACAGCCTTGACAGGCTGGTTTACACGTGTGAGGTAGGACTTATTATTAGGTTTCAAATCTTCCATTGTTGTTAAGGGTTATCGCAAAAGTTGTCCTGAGACAACTTCTCTTCTCTCAGTATTTAAACATCTAGGATCTTCTTGATCCCTGTTAACCTGGATTTGGAAATGAGAGAGTACTCCTCTCTATGGCTATGTCTACACTAGAAAAGTTAAATCGACTTTGTTAAGTTGACTTAATACGGTCGACTTAAAGTCGACAACATTTCTAGTGTAGACATAGCCCCTTGTCGACCTTATTAAGTCGACTTAATGCTTTACGTCGACTTAATAAGGTCAACTTAAGCATTAAATTGACCTAAAATGAGGTGTTATTAAGTCAACTTAACCTTTCCTTAAGTCGACTTAAGGAAATGCTTAAGT
This sequence comes from Pelusios castaneus, assembly GCA_007922175.1. Classification (NCBI taxonomy): domain Eukaryota; kingdom Metazoa; phylum Chordata; order Testudines; family Pelomedusidae; genus Pelusios; species Pelusios castaneus. The sequence continues at coordinate 1,886,621 of ML685901.1, forward strand.
CAACTTAAGGAAAGCCCAGTGTGGACGCGACTTTGTTTAGGTCAACTTAAGCCTCCTTAAGGTGACCTAACTTGTAAGTTTGGACGCACCCTATGTTGCTTAGTGATCTCTTCTTGGCAATGACTAAAGATTAAGTATTCATGCTAATACTCTTACATCTGTCAGCTGTCTTTGGTATCATTTATAGTGCAGTATTGTTGAATTGTCTGTGAACCTTGATGGACCAGCTCTTGAGAAGCTTGCTATTTTCTCTCTTGGAGATTCAGAGGCTAGCAGTGGGAGATTATGTTTCCCCTTGGAGCTGCTCAGGGGTCTATTTCATTGTCTCTTTTATTCAGTGGGTATGTAGGGTTGTTAGGAGGTTGTGTTGGGGCACTTTCAGTAGGCTGATGACACATGGCTCTATAGATAACTCATGTTGGGCAGAAAAACTGAAGTGAACAGGTTAGTAGAAAAAACCTTTAAAACTTTGGTCTTAATCTCAGTTTTGTCATCTTAATAATGGACAGGAGATGAAACTTGCCATCCTCATAGCAGTGCAGTGAGCATCATTAGTAAATGGATGTTTTGTGCTCTGACGTCTAAAGTTTGTGTTAGATGGTCACAACTGACTCTTATGGCTTTGGAATCTCTGAATGTTCATAAAGTAGTTCAAAGGTGGGAATTGTATGTGTAATGAGGTATAGGAAAAAGCTCAGCTACAGCCATACAAGAGGTACAGTGCATGTATGTATTCATTGCCTTACAGGGTTTTCTTCCTTTATGTATTTAAGGAGATTATCAATCAAAACAGATATTAAGTATGTAGCAGGGGACACTGTCTGCCTCAGAGCAGTTTATGTCTCACAGGTAAAGGTATAAATGTTGATGCATTTTTAACACATATTATTTGCCCAAAAGAACACAACAGCTGCTTCAGAATTATTCTGGTCTCCCTTGTAAATAGGTATTTTGGCAGTTTCTTGAAATGGAAATGGTTCCATTTGGTAGCCTCCTCTGAATGTGTTATTCTAATAATTATTCAAAGGAATAAAATGAGCCCAAATAGATTGATCACAATTACTATGGGAAGGCCTGGTGGCTGGATTGCCCTGAGCAGAGGGCAGCTTGTCATTGTGAATCTCTGAGTTGCAAGTTGGTCCCTGCACCAGTCATTATCCAAATACATCTTGCTTCCCTTTTTATATCAGCTCAACTACACCAGGTCAACAGATCAGTCAGCTTATTCCTTGCCCACCTACCTGGGGCAGGGAGTTGCTCTTTGACATTGTAAACCATAATCTTGGTGGCCCACACAAGGAAGAAAATGAGGTACAAAAATGCCCTTTATGTCCCTGTGCGAGTGTGTCAGCCAGCTCACAGCTGAACCTATGTGTCCCTGCCATATGCATCACTAACATGTTTATGTGATGCACACTAAAAATTGCAGCATGCTTCTCCTGCATATGTTCAGTGACATCATAATCCTCATGGTCTTGGATCAATATGTATTCAGGACCATGTTTTTTGTTTAGGCGCAGACTGGAGCAGCAGGTGACTCTGGCATATTCATTCCTATTCCGCACTCTTCCTTGCTCACTCAGCTATTTTGGCAGGTGAGGAGCTTGCCCCAGGTCTACCTAGTCTCTGCTTTTTATCGCCCTACTACTGAGTTCTATCTGTCTGTTCTAGGGAGCAGTCATGTTCACTCCTACTCATGCACTGCAGGTGGCTAGCAGCTTCAGGGGGTGGTTCTTACTCCTTTTTATTTCTCTGCATGGAAGCACACTCCAAGGCTAAGAAGATAAATGAGACATATTAAAGTGGGTACTGAAGTATAATGATAAATCTCTGTACAAAATAATCAAGTAGTTTTCTTACTTACTCAGGATTTATGAGAACAAACTTCATTGAACTTATAAGAAACGTACATTTTATTTTCAGGGGGTAGCCGTGTTAGTCTGTGTACAGCATGCATGTCAAACAGAAGGCCCGTGGGCCAAATCCGGCCCACCTGACCGTTTTATGTGGCCCGCGGTGACCGCGCTGCCTCAGTACCCATTTGCAGGCAGAAGGACCCAGTCCCAGAAAACTAGGTAGGAGCAGGGAGCTCCACACAAGTGCCTGACCGCGCCACAGGCAGAAGGACCCAGTCCCAAACAGTGAGCTAAGTTGCTTCTTCACATCCTTGCTTCTGCACATCCCTTCCCTGCCGAGACCCAGCACTAGGCACGACCGTGCCAGAGTCCCGATCCTGCACCTGCTGCCAGTAGCAACTAGACAGGTATGGAGTCTCAGTGGGATCCTACAGTAGCAATGTCTCCAGACTCAGAGACACAGGCTTCCACCTCAGCACAGTCAGTGGCTCCATTCCCCTCACATAGACAGGCCAAGACAGGCCAGGATAGGACAGGTACACCTACCTCAGAAAAAGCTGCTAAGAACAAGAAAGCAATCACTCCCAAAATGTCCAACAAGAGAAAAGCTGATGCAGAAGGGAGACAATTTAATGAAAGATGGGAAAGCGAATATATGTTCATGCTTCGCAAAGACAAACCGGTGTGTATTTTGTGTTATGAGGCAGTGTCAGTGATGAAGGAGTACAATATATGTCGGCATTTTGACACCAAACATGGAGCTAAGTATGCTAAATATACCCTTCATGAAAGACATAAAATTGTCCAAGAATTAAAAGGCAGACTGCAATCGCAGCAGAAAATGTTTACTAAAGCTACAGCCAAAAATGATGCAGCAGTGAAAGCTAGCTTTATTGTGGCTGAAGAAATCACCCGAGCTTCCAGGTGTTTTTCAGAGGGTGCCTTTTTGAAGCAATGCATACTAAAAGTGTGTAAGCAGGTGTGCCCCGACCAGATACAGACTTTTCAAAATGTCAGTTTGTCAAGAAATACCATTGCAGACCGAGTTCGGGATCTTGCAGGAAATCTAACAACACAGCTGGCTGAAGAGGCACGCAGTTACCTGGCTTTTTCATTACCTGTCGATGAAAGCACAGACAATCCTGATACAGCGCAGTTGTCCATCTTTATATGAGCCGTGAAGACGGACCTCTCTGTCACTGAGGAACTCTTGGATGTAGCTGCCATGCATGGGACAACAATGGGGAAGGACATTTTTGAGGCGGTGGAGAGGTCCGTAAATAATATTAAATTACCCTGGGAAAAGTTGGTGGGGCTAACTACCGATGGCGCACCTGCAATGTGTGGAGAAAAAAAAGGCTTGGTTGGACTAATGAAGGAGAAAATGCTAAAAAGTGACTGCCACACACATCTGATTACCTATCATTGCATTATCCATCAAGAAGCTATGTGTAGTAAGGTTCTGGAAATGGATGATATAATGACCACGGTCATGAAAACAGTAAACTTCATACGAGCGCGTGGCCTGAATCACTGCCAGTTCCAGCTGTTTTTTACAGGAGGTGGGTTCAGAGCATGGAGACGTGCCATACCACACTGAAGTAAGGTGGCTGAGCAGGAGCACAATCCTCAAACGATTTTTTGAGCTCAGGGAACAAATCGCTCTTTTCATGCAAAGTAAAGGAAAGCCCTTGCCTGAACTGTCAGATCCAGCCTGACTTTGTGATTTTGCTATGATGTGTGATTTAACCAGGCATCTCGCCCAACTGAATCAGAGGCTGCAAGGATACAAACAAGTCATCACGAAGATGTCTGATATGATCATAGCATTCCAGCGTAAACTTCTCTTATGGAAGTCCCAACTGGAACAGGACAATCTTGCCCACTTTCCTGTTTGTCAGAGCATCTCAGCCTCCTTTTCCGGTGCTTTTCCTTGTGCTCAGTTGGCTACCAAAGTGAGCCGGTTAATTAATGAGTTTGATCGGCGCTTCTCTGACTTCAGAGCACAGCACTTTGGCTTTGATATCTTTGCCAATCCTTTCATAGCCGACATCAACAGTGCGCCCCATCACCTTCAGATGGAGTTAATAGAGCTTCAAACCGATAGTGGCCTGAGAGCAAAGTTCCAGGATGTCACGATAGAGGACTTTTACTGTCTACTGCTCCCTGACTTGATGCCACAGCTCCGACTTCATGCTGCCCGTGTTCTGTCCATGTTTGGGAGCACCTATCTGTGCGAACAGATGTTTTCAACAATGAATTTAAACAAGAACAAGCACAGATCACGCATCACCGATGACAACCTCCACGCTGTTTTGCGGGTTGCTACAGCACAAGACATAAAACCAGACATTGACTTACTGACCAGGGGAAAACGGTCTCAGACATCTGGCCAGAAAACAAATAGGTGAGCAATTTTAAAACCTAAATTTCAAATATAGAATTATAGATAAATGTATTAAAAAACTGTTGTTTGTAATTTAACTGTTTTGCTTACAGTTTGTTTTGTGCTTGTTGTTATTTTCAGAACATGATTAATGCATGAGGATGGCATGTGCTATGGTGTCTCAGGGTGAGGAAGAATCTATACTTCTACTAAGACTAAGTATCTTAATAAAAAATTCGGCCCGCGACTTAGCCTGTGTTTTAGATTTCGGCCCCTTATGTGATCGAGTTTGACACCCCTGGTGTACAGCAAAAACAATGAGTGTCCTCTGGAACCTTAAAGAATAACACATTTCTTCGAGCATAAGCTTTTGTGGGCTCCAATCCGCTTCATCAGATGCATCATACGTTTTATTGATATTTATGCACCAGCTGTCTGATGGTTCGTTGCTGAGGTCAGAAGAAGTAGGAATTTTGCTAGTACATATCTGGAGCACTGTAGTGAACTTTCAGATGGTCCACAAATAAACATCAATAAAACCTAAATTGATGAGGGACAGGATGATTCAGAGAACTGGTCATGGGATCTACAGATTTTTGCCTGTAGGTCACTGATTCATATTCAGCCACAACTGAAAGTCACTGAAAGTAGTTGGACAGCAACCAAGTGAAATGAGTTTGGTGGTCTTTCTGAAAACTAATACAGAGCTTAACATTCATTGGTGACAGCCTCAGTTGAGATAAGAGGGACTGGGCAGGGAGAATGAACCATACACTGCGGTGCTATTAGATGAGATCAAAATAGAACAGAGATCTATCTACCCAAGGATGTAGTGTATTGACAGGGCTGCATAGGTAAGTTTACAGTACCGCTGTTCATGTTGAATATGTTGTGTGATTAAATAAATAGCTTAACACTCTGAAGTTGTTATTCACTTGCCTTTCGTGAGTTCTACATTCATACATCTAACAGTTTTTACAAGATTTTTTTTTTTAAATGGGACAGTTACTGGATGCAAGCAAGCCTCAATAAGAGAGAAAGTGTGGGCAATGTTCATCAGAAGTGGAAATCTAGGAGGGCATGTAATGACCATGCTGCATTTCTGAGAAGAGGGATTCAACTTGTCTAAATATTTCAAGTGTCTGGGTTCCATAGACAAGGTCCATCTACAGGGTGATTCTTAGAGAAGAGGTGAAATGATATCAAGGTAGGTGTTGCAAGAAAATATCTCTACCCCGTCATCATCATCCAACAGATTGAGAACTTTCTAGCCCGCTTCTGATCAGCTTTGATTGAGACTTTATAGCTATGTCTACACTATAAAAAGTTAGGTTGACTTTGTTAAGTCGACTTAATAAGGTCCACTTTAAGTTGACCTAAAGTCAACCTTACTAGGTCGACTTAACAAAGTGCTTTCCCTTAACCGGGACTTATTAATTTGTACTAACTTCCCTTAGGTCAACCTTACGCATCCATACTGAGATTAGGTCAACCTAAGGAAGGGTTAGGTAAACCTAAAGAGGCTTAGATTGACCTAATGAGTCGTCCTTACTAAGCTGACCGAAGCTTTCATTAGGTCGCCTTACGGATTTTCTTAAGTCAACCTAATGAAAGCTTGGTATGGACAGGGCAGCTTAGTATGGACAGCGCTTAAGTTAGATCGACTTAAGCCTCCTTAAGTCGACCTAACTTGGCAGTGTAGACATAGCCGATGATTTTTTATCATGTTAGCTTAGCTTCAAAAGGCTTCAACATTCGACACTGGTCAGGCCGCATCTGGAATAATGTGTCCAGTTCTGGGCTTCCCATTACAGAAAGGATGTGAACAAATTAGAAAGAGTCCAGCAGAGGGCAACAAAAATGATTAGGGGGCTGGGGCATATGACTTATGAGGAGAGACTGAAGGAGCTAGGTTTATTTAGTTTACAGAAGAGAAGACTGAGGGGAGATTTGATAGCAACCTTCAACTACTTGAAGGGGTGCTCCAAAGAGGAGGGAGCTAGGCTGTTCTTGATGATAACAGAGGACAGAACAAGGAGAAATGGTTTCAAATTACAGCTGGGGAGGTCAAGGTTAGATATTAGGAAAAACTTTCTCGCTAGGAGGGTGGTGAAGCACTGGAATGCGCTACCTAGGGAGGTGGTAGAATCTCCATCTTTGGAGATTTTTAAGGCCTGGTTAGACAAAACCCTGGCTGGCGTGATTTAATGGGAGTGGTCCTGCTTTTTAGCAGGGTGTTGGACTAGATGACCTCGTTTGGTCCCTTCCATCCCTATTATTCTATGATTCTATGATTTGAATGTCCTGTTGTAATGTTTTAAAATGTAATTTTACTGAGTCTCTAAGGCAGAGGTCGGGAACCTATGGCTCGCGAGCCAGATGTGGCTCTTTTGATGGCTGCATCTGGCTCGCTGCCAGTGTTCCCTCTAAGCTGCGCGCACCCCCCGCGCAGCAGTGAGGGACCCCCGCGCAGCCTGGCAGCCCCCGCCGCTCCCTCCAACCCCCGGGGCCGCGGCACACCCGGCCTGCGCCCGGCCTCTGGGCTGGCCCTCCCCGTCCCCAAGGTGGGACAGGCAGGCTCAGATCAAGAGCGCAGGCCTGCCTGCCTGCCTCACACAGCCGGGGCAGCGGGGTGGCTGTGGCAGCGGCGGGATTCCGGGCTCCCACCCCCCAACCGCCTCCTTCCCGGGGCTGGGGCCGGGCTAATCCATGGCCCCGGCCTCTCAGCACGGGGCCGGGATCAGCTCCCCCCCCCACTGGCGGCTTCCCAGGGCTGCGGTAGGGTCCTCCCCCGCCGGCGGCGTTGGCTTTCTTTCTTTCTTTCTTTCTTTCTTTCTTTCTTTCTTTCTTTGCTTCCGTCTTTCCTTCCTCTTCTTTCCTTCTTTCTTTGCTTCCTTCTTTCCTTTCTCTTCCTTTTTTTTTCTTTCTTTCCTTCTTTCTCTTTCTTTGCTTCCTTCCTTTCTCATCCTTCTCTTCTTTCCTTCCCCTTTCTTCTTTTTCTTCCTTCTTTCTCTTCCTTCCTTCTTTCTCTCCCTTTCTCTTCCTTCCTTCTTTCTCTCCCTTCTCTCTTTTTTCTTTCTCCCTTTTTCTTTCCTTCTTTCTCTCCTTTGCTTTCCTTTTTCTTTCCTTCTTTCTCTTCTTTGCCTTCCTTCTTTTTTCTTTCTTTCTCTTCTTTCCTTCCTCTTCCTTCTTTCCACTTCTTTCCTTCTTTCTTTTTTCTCTTCCTTCCTTTTTCTCTCTCTCTTTTCCTTTCTTCTCTCTTTTTCTCTCTCTTCCTTCCTTCCTCCCTTTTTTCCCTTCCTTTTTTAAAAAAAACCTTTAAAAAATAATTTTAATTAAAAACCTTTTTAAAGGTTTTTTAAAAACCTTTCTAAAATTAAATTTCAATTAAAAGTAATTCAAATTCAATTAATTAAAACATAAAATGCACACATTTACTTGTATTTAGTTTTAAACATATTGTATGGCTCTCATGGAATTACATTTTAAAATATGTGGCGTTCATGGCTCTCTCAGACAAAAAGGTTCCCTACCCCTGCTCTAAGGGAAGCTGATCCTTTGGCCAATAACAGGTTCCTTCTAAATTCTAAGCACAGTCTTAACCCCTATCCCACCATAAACTCCCAAATATCACTGTTCTGCCCATTATTCCCACCATGTTTCTCACAATTCCTAATTTTATCACCACCCATCGTTATACTCATCTACGGTAAGTCCATATTCACTTTTTGCCTATGGTGAAATCATGGTTCCCTCACCAATCCCTTATTCTTTGTCTCTCCCATTCTCCAGTGTAATGTCCAGATACCATGTGTGAAAAATTGGGATGGTGTGAGAAGCAATAGGCTTCTATATTAGAAAAAGTCCTGAATATCTGGACTGTCTCTATAAAATCAGGACATCTGGTTTCCCTATGCTGTAGTCAATTTACCCTAGTATCTTCCGTCCCACTACCATGCCCTTGCCTCCCCCCCCCCCCCCCCCCGTCCTTCCATGAACTTTGGAATCCCTATGCATCGCAGCAATGCTCAGGCCCCCCTCCCTGGATTTCTTAACAAATCTACCCAAATTCTGAATCCCAAAAGCTTGTCTTCAAGCTTCACGTCCTTTAGTGTCTCCTTCCGTCCCAGCACTGCTCAGTAATTTTGGCTTAATTCTCTCACTTATGCAGTTTTTTTGTGCACTCAACATTCCCCCTGATGTTTCTACTGTCACGTTCCCCCGCACTCTCAGGCCTCCATTCTCACATTACAGACCTGACCATGCCACTAGGGGTCAAGGGGTCTGCATACTGCACTTTTGGACACACAATCACTCTGGCTATGTCTACACCTGTTAAATTAAGTCAACTCTGTTATGTCAACTTAACAAGGTCAACTTAAAGTCGACTTAAGTCAACCTCGTTAAGTTGACTTTACATAGCCTAGTGTAGACATACCCATCTACACTTGCTTTAAGTTGACTTAAGTCTACTTAAGCCTTAAGTCGACCTTCAGAGGTGGTGTTATTAAGTTGACTTAAGGAAGCTCTTAAGTCAACTTAACAAGCGCCCAGTGTGAACGCAGAGTTCTGTAGGTCGACTTAAGCGATTCTTAGGTCGACCTAAGGTGCCAGTGTAGACACACCCTCTGTGGCTGGCAGCAGAATCAATCCTTGCCTACTATTGTAAGGGCAGTGGGCTTCATACACCACTCAACAAGCAAGGCTGCACCATGATGATTCAACCCGAAGTAGAGAAAAGAAGAGATGGGTTTCATCAGGGAGGGGGGAAAAGAGATGGATTTTTTTTAGGTAAAAAGGAGAAGAGAGCTAGATTTGCTGTGAGTCTGTGCTGCAAGCAAAAAAGATTGTAAATGGAAAAAAATATCATGAACTCCTCTGAAATAAAGCTTCTCATCACCATAGATTCTTGTGACATCACATTACAATGCTATGATGCAGTGGCGTAGTTTAAGGCCAGAAGACACCATTGTGATAATTGAATTTGACCTCCGGCATAACACAAGCCAGACAATTTCATCTAGTTGCCCCTTTCATGATATGGTTTTGACCTTTTTAACAGGTGCTCACAGCCCTTGCTGACCCAATCAATTTGCTATCCAAACTTGTCTCCCCCACTTATGAGGGAACTCAGCACCATGCAACATCTGGTAATGGGGTCTCATGTTTATTTGGTATGGTGATGAAAATTAGGAACATCTGAATTCAAATCCTACTTTTACCACATGATTGCTGTGTGTCCTTGCAAGTCACTAGATCACTGGGGTGGGATATGTAGAAGGTCTAAGCCTAGCAACAAAGATTGAGCTTCCTAAGCAGGTAGTTTAAAGAAATGGGTACAAAAGCTACCATGTCTCCTTGTTGCATAAACATTTTCATGGATTTCCTGTAGGTTTGATTGTGGCAATGCGACTCCAGACTGGCCCTTGCTCCAGCCCATTCTCTTCTTCCATTTCCTCAACACAGCAATTGGGAAATGCATAGGAATGCGGGTGGAGTCCTAAAAATGGGAAGCAGGAAGCCAGTGGCACAGAGACAACAATTCTTCCTAACCCCTGCATTCCCTGATCTCTTCCCCACACCTCCTTTTTACTGATTTGTAAAAAAAAATTAATCAGAAAATATGGCTCATGTATTGTCTCATTAAGATCTTGGTATAAATCTGTTTCTTTTCATGCAGTTTCTAAGTCTAATGAATCATTTTTATAAGGGAATGTGCTGTTGCTATGCAACTGTGCATGTACTAAATGAAAGAGAGAAAGATGGAAAAATGAAGGGGAGGGAGAAAGGGAAGGAAAGAATCTAGTCACGTAGTTGGCTGACACTCAGTCTGGACTTGGCCAGGATCTCTTTCAGTGTCCTGCCCTTCGTTCCCCCTATGTAAATATCCTCCCTACAGTCCCCTGAGGAATCTGTTTCTAGCAGGAGTTGAGTTCACTTCCAGGTGGTATGCACCTTACAGGTGGGGTCATGAGAGCAGGGGCAGGGTACCTGCCCCCCAAAAATCTGCAGTTCTTTACAAAGCTTCACCTCTTTAAGCTGTCTTTCTTCAGGTGGAACATATTATCCATGTGCCCCTAATTGGTACTGCCTGATTGCAGAAATGCTCATTAACCTTTTTGGTCAGTGGGACAGGGGCATGTCCCATCACAAGGTGCAACTTATGCAGCAATGATGTGCTGAATGGGGATCTGCAGAGGTTTTTTTTCAAGGGTGGGGGTAGGGGTGGGGCAAAGGGAGAACATAAATATGATCCTCCCCTCCCCCCCACCCAGTCCTCTATACTCAATCATCTCCCTAACCTTGCACATCAAGCCCAATTACACTTCAGTTCATTTAGGTCAGTTTACTCAGAAATAAGAGAGGATAAATACTTATGTGGTTAAAGTGCTAGATTAGACCTCAGGAGATGTGGGTTTTGTTTCCCAGCTCTTCTATCGGCTTCCTGTGACAGTCTGAGCTCCATGTCTGTAAAAGAGGGTTAACAATTCTGTCTCTTCCATTTAGACTGTCTAGCCTCTTTAAGGCTGGCATGGTTTTTAAGTGCACATTGCCTAGCGCAACAAAGCCTTGAATTTGATCAGGAGGGCTAGGCATTACCATAGTATACATAATTATAATGGTGAAAAAGGGGGCTATTATATTGTCACACTTCCAACTGCATAAACCAGCCTATAAATCTTGAAGCAAGAATGTACCTGATCTTTGCAGAACTCTCTTCACAGAGATAACACTTCCTCTGTACTGTGCTTCATGTAGCTTATACCTGAGGAGCACAGCTCAGTGCAGAGTCGTGCCTCAAGCTCTGAGTTAGAATTGTAATGCTGGCTTCAGTGACTCAAGAGCATGAACACCAACCTCAGGGCAGACTGTGAGAAACTGGAGCATAAACCCCTAATTTGGATGTGAGTTCTCTTCTTTGATTTCACCAGCCAATTATCAAGTGTAAAAACCTCACACACACACACACACACAAGCCTTAACGTGGAGCCCTCTTAGTTGCTCTGATCTTTTTCACCACACAGGTGTGCATGTTTTATGGTAGATAGTCCCTTGCATTTAACATCACAGAAGTATTTAGGTTATTCCCACTCCCAAAAGACCAGTCATTTATCCCACGTCAATTGCACCTTAGATCTCTCACCAAAGACAATGTTTGGAGCCAATGCTATAATAAACTACATAAACAGAATGTGGCAAACTGAGCACTCTCGGTCCCCGTGGGTCCTGCACTTCATATAGCGGCAGCCAGCTGAGGTACAGTTCTCCCACCTCCAAACCCCCAGCTCTATGGATCCTTAGTCCCTCCTACTGTAGGCTGGACTCTCTACCCCACAGACTGTGGGGCCTGGGGCCCTAAGGTCCAACTGGGGAAACTTGCCCTCACTGCCTGTACCAACTAGGTGCTGTCAGTATCAGCTACTGGTCAGTTCTCCTCCACTCTTCCTTGCTCTGTTCTCTGCCACACAATAAACACTGCTCCTACCTCCAAACAACACATACAAACTCCCTCACTGCCTGGCTGCTACAGGGGCTTTTTATCTTCTACCTTTACTTGGAGTCAGGTGCGCCAACTGAGCTAGATGTCTTAATTAGAGTCAGGTGCCTTAATTGGCTCAAAGCAGCTCTGCCCAGGTACCCTGGGAACAGGGCCTTTCTAAGCCTGGGGCTAATAGACCTGCTAGGTTTTACTGTCGAGTGTTTGGTTGTCTTCTACTGTCTGTGTTTCTCCAGCATGTCTGGGCGCGGGAAAGGTGGCAAGGGGCTGGGGAAAGGAGGCGCTAAGCGCCATCGGAAGGTGCTGCGGGATAATATCCAAGGCATCACGAAACCGGCTATTCGTTGCTTGGCTCGACGCGGAGGAGTAAAGCGTATTTCGGGGTTGATTTACGAAGAGACCCCGGGAGTGCTGAAGGTTTTTCTGGAGAATGTGATTCGCGATGCTGTCACTTACACTGAACACGCCAAGCGGAAAACCGTAACGGCTATGGATGTCGTTTATGCTCTGAAGCCCCAAGGTCGCACTCTCTATGGTTTTGGCAGCTGAACTGCTCCTTAAGTTTCCAAAATAAAAACACCACCCTTCTGTAGCCATCACGCCTGGCTCTGTCACAAGTAGAAAAAAGAAACCAGAGAATTATTTACACAGTGGAAGCAGGTAATCATATATACACAATGAGCTACAATTTTGAGTTTCAAAGGGTAATTAAAGCATCTACAATCAGCAAGATTTATCTGTCCTTTATCCCCAGCTGTGGAGCTCTTGATTATGCCTAGAAACACTTTGTCCCCCTCACCACGCCTCCAGAGTCCAAGCAACATTGAGATAACCAGTTGCTTTGTTTCGGTATTTTTTACCACTGCCATTTACTCTGAGCTGCAAACTCAGATGATATGAGGCTCCACTTGCCTGACTCATCTTCTCAGGGAGAAGACAGAATGACAACATAAGTCTTTTGTCTTCCTGTTGATGATACATAGGGAAATTCCCGTTACAATGTCCCACAATAGAACATCTGGCATCAGTGGGTTACCTTTCCTTTTGAGAAGGACATAACATAGCCCTTCATACAAATTAATGTTTTTCTTTTCTGTGACACAGAGAGGTCACAGTACAACCACTCAAATATTAACTTACAACATGGGACACAGGCATTGTAAGTGAGATTAATGCATACAGCTACTCACAAGCATTCAACAATGTCTATACATGAAACACATTCTTGTATTTCTAATACATATTTTAACAATACTAACACATAGGTGATCCAGTTTGATTACAGCTATATATTTGTCAAAAACAATGAGAGTCCTGTGGTGTGGCACCTTAAAGACTAACAAATGTCTTTGGGCATAAGCTTTCGTGGGTGGCAACCCACTTTGTTAGTATATATATTTGTCTGTATTCAGTTGAGACATGGGGAACTTGGCATAAGCTGGCATCTGGTCTTCCAGCTCATAAGGAACAACTGATCTGGTTGCCAGGGTGAGTTAATAGAAGAGCTATACATCTCCAGGTAGTGTCCTAGATTTGGATACAACATCCCAATCCAATGTAGATTTGTTTCTTAAATCCTCTATGTTTTGGGCTTCACAATGTTTTTCGTGCTGCAGGGGTTGAGTCAAATCTGATCGGAAGCTCACCATGGCTGCATCTACACTTGTAAATTAAGTCGACTTAAGCTTGCTTAAGTCAACTTAATTTACCCTGTGTCTACACTACAGCTTGATTAAGTCGACTTAAGGAAAATAAAGTCGACAAGTAAAATTAAGTCGACTTTATAACACCACCTTTCAATTCGACCTAAGGCTTAAGTTGACTCCCTAGAGTCGACTTAAGCCAGTGTAGATGTGGGGTAACCCTAAGTCGACTTAGGGTTACCCCAGGACTACACCAATGCCCTCCCTGCCAGGGGGGTGGGGCGCAGGGGGAGCCTGGCATGCCCCCCACAGAGCAGGGCAGAGCCCTGCCCACCCTGCCCCTATGCCCTGCCAAGATCCCTGTCCCCCTTTGCCCCACTATACCTAGGTACAATGGGGCAAAGGCTGAGCCCCCTGGCATTGGGCAAGGGATGCCCCCCACCCCCATGGACCTCCCCTAGGTCCCCCTAAGCCCCTAGAAGTCGACCTAAGCGTCTGTGGAAAGATACAAATATGCATGTCTTTGACTGGGGCTCAAGGAACTTCAATAGCTTACAAAATATATATTCTTGAAGGGAAGTGCAGTCTTTGGACATTGTGATACACTAATAGTTTTTACATGAAAATCTTTTTTTTTATTTTAAATTTTATCTGATTAAAAATAGGACGATGTATCTCTACAATTTGCTTATATTGATGAATGAAATAAAAACCGTCACAGGAAAATTAGTCTGCTACCCAATTTTTAAAATGCTGGTTGCAAAATCTTAATGGAACATTGGCTAATAAAATAGTTTATATCTGTAGAGCAACTTTCAACCTCCAAATCACCAAAAGTACTTCACAAATCAATGAGGAAAACAAGGCTGATAGAAGGTGTGGTTTGCCCACTTGCAAAAATGCAGCAGTCTCTGGGGTGAGAAATGACAGCTGTTGAACAGTGCACAAGAAGCGGTGTAAATATATATGATGCTGTTCTCCACTGGCACTTCAAGCTGTATGTTAGAGAAGTCCTTTTATTGTATAATCATCTTTACGGAGTCTGATGGAATGAAGGCAAACCTGTAAAAAGGACAATTAAATTGAAAACAAACAAACCAAAAAACAAAAACAAAACAAAACCCCCCCCAGAAATAAGAAGCCTACAAAAACATATTGCTCTTATTGCTCTCAGTCAGAGGACTCCCTTTCCAAAGCAGTTTTCTTTCTTGTTCTGTCAGTTTTCAAAACCTCATTTAGAATCTATTTCTGACCAGTGTATCTCTGAACCTGGCCATTTGTAATTTCATCTCCCTTGTGGTACAAGCAAACAAACCCTGAAAACTGCATCATTATTTGCAGTAAATGGTCTGACCCTTTTCATGAACAGAAAACACAGCGGTTTAGCAAAAAGTATTAGTGCTTACCCTCTCCTATAGCTACAGCTCTTCAGAATGTGCTGCCACTGTCTTGGCTGGGTCTTCTTCTGCCTTCCGGTTTGGATGAAGGTGTTTCCCCCCACCCCTCTTTTTTTTTATCCAGTCTTTTGTTATGTTTGTGCTATTACGAAAAAGAATTATTTCACCTTGTGCCATCGCCTCTGCTTGGGAGTCTGGCATCTCTTGGTATATGTTCTAGTTCGACTCCTGAGTGAGTGACCATTAGGAACACCATAACAAGTGCAGTGTAGGGCGTGTGTGCAGGGCGGGTGGGGGGGAGAGGGCGGGGAAGAGGGGTCACCCAGACCTTTGCTCCAAAGAAATGGTATTTAAAGCTATGTCTACACTTGCTAAAATTAGTTCGAATTAGTTAGTTCAAACTAACTAATTTGAACTAATTTTAGTTAGTTCAAATTAGCTTAATTCGAACTAGCATGGCCACACTGGAATGTTAGTTCGAACTACGCAAGCACTTGCTTAATTTGAATTAGCGATCCCTATTCATTTCAATGGCCGGTCAATTCGAACTAAGAAATTAGTTTGAATTAACATGGCCACATTGGCTAATTCGAACTAACTAGTTCGAAGTAGGAGTATTACATTCTGGCATAGAATTGGAAAATACTTGTGGCTAGATCTGTATCTTGTCAATTAAAGATTCCCTGAAGGTATTTTTAATGCCATAGGCTATGTCTACACTTGAAAAGTTAGGTAGACTTTATGAAGTTGACTTAATAACCCCTTAGTTTGACTACCCTATTCAAATTTATTAGTTCGAATTAAGGAAGCCCTTAATTCGAATTAACTAAAGCCTGGTATAGCCATGTCTTTAGTTAGTTCGAACTAAGCCTCCTTAATTCGAACTAACTTGCCAGTGTAGACATAGCCAAAGATATTTATTCAATGTAGGAATAGTATGGGAGCTACAACAGGTAGTATGGAAGCAGCATTCCCGGTTTGTATTTTTAACTCCATTGACCTGAAATGAGACAGTTACGATACGTCTACACTACAATCAAAGGTGTGACTGGAGCACGTGAAGAAAAAACATTCCATCTAGCTAGCTTGAATAACAGAAGTACAGAAGCCATAGAAGCCTGGGCTGAAGGAGCCCCTCATGATCTCTTGAATATGTTCTCAACCAACTAACCTGAATTGCTGCTTGGGCTGCCATAGCGCATTGCTATTGACACCTGTGCTAGCTAAAATAAAACTAGTTCAGGTGTATCTGCACTCTCAAGTCAGCTATCAGTATGGACAGCCCATGGCTTTCACTGGGAGCTAAGCACCTAAAGACATTTGAGGATCTGAAAGTGTGATCAGAAAGCCTGAGTACAGTTGTCACTAACTAGTTCTAGCTGCACAACTCCTCTGAAAATCAACAGGCTAAGGGATTGTCTCATTTTACTGTGGACATATGGGCTGGGGCTAGAACCCGGGCTCTGGAACCCTGCCAGGTGGGAGGGTCCCAGAACTTAGGGTGCAGTGAACATGCAAAGTAACAGCCCTGTAACCTAAGCCCCATGAGCCTCGGTCAGCTGGTCCTGGCTAGCTGCTGGTGTCTAATTGCAGTGTAGACATATCCTTAGGTACCTACATTTAGAAACCATAAGTGATTATTTTGTCCCTAGCTGCTGATGCCTCAGTTTATCTATCTAGAAAGTGCCTTTACCTACCTACCTCATTTATAATAAACTAATATATTAAAAAAATACTGCTGGTCACTGAACTGCCATGATGATTACATGAGAAAATCAATTAACCAAGTGACCTTGTTGAAGAAATTGTCATCCTTCCTCATCCCATGCCCTGTCCCCATTCTGTTCATTACATTATGCCTCATCGCATTATGCTTATCTTTGACTGCAAATTCTAAGGGATAAGGGCAATGCCTTTCTGGCCAACTGCACCTGTAAAATTATGTTTAAATAGTAATAATAGTTAATTATCACAATGTTTCCAAAGTATGGTGGGATTCTCTCAGTTGAAAAGTGATATATACTCAAGAGATCACAGTGGGTTAGCGCCTCTCCCAAAAGTCCTATTTTCAGACAGCAGTTCTTCCAAAGTGTTCCTATCAGCCTGGGAGAGTAAATCACTGGCTTTTATGACAGAAGTCAGTAAAATTATAGCTGTCAGTTGCCAAAGACCAAAGAGAAGAAATGTCTATAGAATACAATTTTTTAAAAGAAAAAGTCAGTATCATACAGAAGATTCTAGAGTCTTTAAAATTAGTGAAACCTAATTATTTAATTTAAAAGACATCTTTTTTTTATTGTGGGTGTTAGGGCTGAATACAATGGGAACACAAAATTCTGACTACCTGATCCATCCAAATATACTATGACTTCTTACAGTATCATTTTGTGCATAGAGTTTCTTGTAGAGTCTTTGTCATCCTTACTCATATTCAGTAGTATCTTACTCTGCAGGTAATAGTATTGATTTCAATGGGATTAGTCCCAAAATTACTACTCCTGGTAAGTAGGAATATTACATTCTGGCATAGAATTGGAAAATACTTGTGGCTAAGTCTGTATCTTGTCAATTACAGATTCCCTGAAGGTATTTTTAATGCCATAGGCTATGTCTAAACTTGAAAAGTTAGGTCGACTTTATGAAGTTGACTTAATAAGGTCAACTTTAAGTGGACCGTATTAAGTCGACTTAACAAAAGTTGACAACTTTTCAAGTGTAGATATGGCCCCTTTTTGGCCTTATTAAGTCGACTTAACATTTTAAGTCGACTTAAAAAGGTCCAACTAAGCACTACTTCACGTCTCCACTGGCTTAAGTCGACTTAATAAAGAGTCTGAGCTAAATACGAGTTGGGGCAGATTGTTAAGCTTAAGGGGCAATGCATGTTGTAGGCAGTCATTTGAAATAAAGTGAGCAATTAAGGGTTAGTCTTGTAACACTTTTTAAGACTGACACATTTATTTATCGCATGAGCTTTCATGGGAGAAAATCCCACTTCATCAGACACTTGAAGACGGAGAACTTACAGAATGGGAGGAAAATAAATGCAGGGAAGTGAAAATCATAGGATCAGGTCAGACTGTTTCAGATTGTTGTACATAAAACATTTGAAGTGGGCAATTAAGGATAGAAAACAGTGTGATGTATTACAAATTGTTGTAGTGCACCATTGAACTAGTGTCCCTGTTAAATCCATAGTTTTGGTGCCCAATAGAATTATGAATTTAAGCTTCTAGGCTCAGTTTTTGAAGACATTGTGCAATTTTCCTTTGAGGATGTGTATTATTCTTGGTTGCCTACTTCATGTCTAGTGACCATCTATAATATGTTTACCCCCTTATATTTAGCAATCTGTCCCACCTTGCAGTTAGCTCAGGAACTCTGCTTCCTTTCTCAGACCCAAAGGAGAGCTCTCTATAGATTGAAAGCCTGTGTGTTCTACCAACAGAAGTTGGACAATAAAAGGTATTACCTCACCTAGCTTGGACGCAGAGGTATAACAACACGGCAATCACACGTTAGTATTGCCTTAGCCTCTCTTGCAAGACTGGAAGTTCCTATTTCACTTGTATCAAGCTGCATATTTTCAACATTCACATAGACATATAAGTAGTATTGCATGTTTTAAATCATATTAAATGTATTAGTTTAATTAATTAATTAATTGAAATGTATCAATGATAAATATACATTACATAAATAAACAAATGTAAATAAATAAATACATGTATGAAATGTATTAATTAAATAAATATATTATTTTTGGTAAATATACAACTTTGACCCTAATCTGGAAGCACTAATCTGAGGGTAAGGACATTGATTTTATACCACCCATACCAGAAAAAGAAACATACCAACCCAGGACATTGTAGCCTAAAATGACAAACTGTTGTTCACTTTGTTCTGTGAAACAATGAGTGAAACCATTCAGTTCAAGTATGCATTGTTAATCATTGGACCATTAACCTTAACAATGTCAATGTGTTCCCACTATCAGATTCAGCTAAATGACTGCCTAAGGTAATAGTTAAGAGAACATTTCATACAGATGAACATATTAATGCTTTATTTGGTTCTAAATGCAGTGTGAAGGATTTAGAAAGAGCTAATATGTGCTAAACAGAGGAAGAAAGACAAAGAACAACCACAAGGAGAAAGTTAAAACTTGTCAGAATGAAGCATAGAGTCACCCTGGCTTTCCCATAGTTCCTCATGCACACGTTGCTCATGATACCTTGCGCTACAGTCATTCTGAACATGGATGACATTCTTTGGAGAGGGATGTAGTGTAAAAGTCTGAGTCCCACATTAGAAGACATGAGCTCCTGACTTCTAATTTCTGCTGTCTTTGAGAGAGTTCTCTGCTCTAATTTCCTTTTCTGTTAAATGGATATGGTGACACTTCCCCTTCCTAAGGGTGGTGGCGTGCTTACAGTAGTGAATTGTGGAACTATTGAAATTAATGACCTATTTGATCATTCCTCTTGTCTCCCTTCCAATGCTGGCTCTTTTTATATTACATATTTTAGTGTTTTATCTAGTTTAGTTTTTAAAGTCCTCATTGATGATGCATCCACCACTTCCCTTGGAAAAATATTCCACAGGGTTATTCAGTTCACTGCCAGGAACGTATTTCTGATGTATAATTGAACAGCCTGACCCTGCAAACACTTGGTACCACAGTGACATTTGCTACTCTTAGTAATCACATTGAAGCAGTGGTACTGCTAAATAGAAAAAAGATTCAGGGCACAAGTTCCTGATCTCTTCCCTCCCTCCCCAGCCCCCAAGTCCCCACTTCCACTGTCCCCTGAGTTCTTCCCCCAGGTCCTCCTTCCCTTGGCCCTGACACCTGAGCTCTTTCCCCGGCCCCATGCAACATGGCACTCAAGCTCTTTCTCCAGAGCCCCAGCACTTGAGCTCTTCTTCTGTACCCAAATCTCCAGCTATACGCACCTTCCCCTGCCCCCTGGTCCCAGCCATTCACACCTTCGCCTTCCCTCCAGGCCTCATGCACCCGGCCGCGAGCTCCTTCCCTTTCTCCTCACCCTAGCCCTGTGCACTCCAGCCCCAAGCCTCTTCCCTTGACCCACCCTCGCCCCGGTCTGTGCCCAGCTCCCAATGCACCTCCCAGTCCAGCACAGTATTTACCTTTGCTGGAGATCAAAGGGGAGCCACCAGACACTGGACCATGATGAGTTTACATTTCCTGCCTTGCTCCACCTTGGGCCACAAACCTGGGAGCACAGCAGAGCGGGAGTTTTATAAAGGCCCCACTGACCCCAGCTCCCAGGCGTGGCTCAGGGAACTCTCCAAAACATTTGGAGACCATGCTCTATATGCCCATGCCCAGCAATCCCCTACATTGAAGGCTGCTTTGGTTAGTAATAACATGCTATCTGTCTACATGTAGCTGAAGAATGTTAGCACCAAGTGAAGACAAACATCATTTAGGATACTTCATGTTAACTGAGCTACTCACTCTTCTAAGCCTGACACAAGACGGTGCGTGATTGCAGAATTGGCCATTAATTTTTCTCATTCTTAATTTCATCCCTGATTTAGGACAGGTCTACATTATAACCTTGAACCTGTATAACTATGGTACTGAGGGGTGTAAAAAGCTAACCCCTGAGCGATGCGGTTATACTAATCTAACCCCTGATGTAGACAGTGGTATGTTAACGAGAAGGCTTCTCCTGTCAACATAGCTACTGCCTTTTGTGGAAGTAGATTAACTACAGTGAGAGGAGAAGCTGTCCTTGGCATAGCAGTCTCTTCACTGAAGGCACTGCCATACATTGAGAGCCCCAAGCCAGCCAGGGATTAGTTTAGTGGTTCCCATAATGGCAAAGGGCAAAAAAATGACATGATGGGCTGGGTCGTGCAAGATTTGGCATGAAATTGAAGCCATGAGAGGACCCCTATGCTCAAGGCCACTTCCTGTTTACTGGTGCTTAGTTTGTGCCAGGTCTTGCCAAGGAGAAGGCCTGACATCTCTGTGCTTGGGAGCTCATAGCCACAGCACCTTCAAGTTTGCTGCATCAATTATGAAGGTAAAAGAGTTGTTTGAGCCCGACACCTCTTTCGTAACAAATTAAGCGCTGCATCCAACAACCCTTACCTAGCTCACTGAAGACTATGTTAGCTGCCACTTTGTGACTGGGAAAGAATTTTTCCCCACACCATGGTACAGTAGATGGTACCATCAACTGGAACGCTGGGCTTTCAGCTTCCAAACACACATCTTTGCAACTTGTACTAACACAGTAGTTCTGTTAGCTGGTACCAGTACTAGGTTATTATCCTCTAGTTGCATCACTCACTAGAGGGGGGACACAATATAGACTTAGCCAATGTGGGGCACAGGGAGTCCCCTCACCTTGTAGCCTGTACACAGACCAAACACAAGAGCGTCACTGACTGCTTAGTCCTTTCTACGTCCAGACAGCAAATAGATGAGACTGAGGTGGGAAGGAGGTAGACCGATAGTCACACACCACCTCCATACTGGCTACAGAAGAGAGCCAGAAAGCATCAGAGGAGCAGTCTGTGATATTCTACTGGGTCACCTCCTTCTGCTCACTAAAGGAGATCGTGTCTGTTTTCCAGAGCAGTTTGCCACCTCAACACCTACTGCACAGGGCAGTGTGTACACCACACAATCCAGCCCTGCTGTGGACTCTAAAAAGTCATCAGAATTTGCTAGGCAATTCTTTACTAAGTACACAAGTCCCATTTTCTCTCTTTATCTTTTGCAGCAAAATACACAAAGCATCTGTAAAAACAACTTGCATCCTGGAAGGTGTCATGCTGTGTAAATGTAGTATTAGTGCCAGGGTCCGCTGTGCTATGATGAGAAGCAGCTTGGCTTAGAAGCATTTCCTTTTTCTTCCGTGATGTTATTTCTTCCTCAATGGAAACTGACAAGCTGCTATAGTAGACTTAGATTTGCAGTCTTGCTTATCTTTATGGATACATAATGAGATCCTGATTCTAACCTTAGTTTCACTGGTGTCAGTCAGCAATAACAGAGGAGGAGGAACATCAGTATCAGGCCCAGAAAATGTAATTTGAAGATGAAATTAAGAAAACTAGGGGGACTGATTGCACGCCGATTTTACAATAGGGGAACGCCTTTGAGCTATTGGTGATTTACAAGGTGGTTTATATGAGATTAGAATTAACCAGTAAACCCCCGATTCTCTAAAGAATCGCAAATTGAAGAATGGTAATCACCGCTGGGTGGGCGGGAGGGCAGCCGTGCGCACGAGCTATCTAATCCACAGGCTTATGCACGGCATGGACGTGGATTCAGCTGCTGCGTGCGCATAGCTGTGTCAGTTATATGCGTGCGCAGGAGCTGCGTCCACGTCCCGCCGTGCATATATACAACTGTGGTTTAGTTATATAGATGGACTGGATCCCCACGTGGGCAGCGGCCGAAGAATCAGCCCCTCCATTCCAGCTGCAGGATCCGTCCCTGGTACAGAGGACCCAGCTGGATAGGGGGGCGGGGGGGAGGAAGGCAGGTCCTAGGCGGTGGCTGGAGCCATAAGAGCAATCAAGCCGCCTTCTCTTGGCTTGACAGCGCCGTCGGGGATTCTCTGTCCTGGCTCCAGGTCAGACCATGTGGGAGCTGCTCTGTGCAGCCACCGCGGAGAGCCGGTGAGTAGCACGCTTTCACCGGGCCCCTGGGGACTCCCCGTCCCAATGGACCCCTTTTGGGGGGCTTTCTGCACTCCCGGCATTGCAGACTCCAGGCTGCCCCCAGGGAGGCGAGAGCAATGAGCTCGGAGACGTCGAGGGACCCGGACACGCACCTTCCCCATTACACCCCGGCTGCCCACGTTGGCTCGGCCGGTCCACGCAGCCAGGCGGCCTCTGGTGAATGTGGCGCCTCCTGCAGCTCTCACACCGGGGCAGAATCCGTC
>ML685901.1:1909437-1951937 GCA_007922175.1 Pelusios castaneus
CCCCCAGCTCCACACCCCATCACCTGCCCCACTCCCTCCTCAGCGCCCCACAGCTCCCCACTCCATCATCTGCCCCACTTCCTCCTCAGCCCCCCCAGCTCCACACCCCATCACCTGCCCCACTCCCTCCTCAGCATCCCCCAGATCCCCGCCCCCATTACCTGCCCCCCCACTCCCTCCACAGCACCCCCATCACCGGTCCCCCCACTCCCTCATCAGTGCCCCATCACCTGCCCCCCATATCCTCCTCAGTGCCCCCAGATCCCCACTCCATCACTTGCCCCCACTTCCTCCTCAGCCCCCCAGCTCCCCACTCCATCATCTGCCCCCACTTCCTCCTCAGCACCACCCCAGCTCCCCACCCCATCACCTGCCCCACTCCCTGCTCAGCACTCCCCCAGACTGCAGTTCCCCCTCCTGGTCAGGGGCAGCACTGCGCGGCACCGGCTTGGGTCGCTTTGCAGGGCCGGATGGAGCCTCTTGCCGGGCCGGGCGCAGCCGCCTCCTCGGCGGGGCTGGGCGGACAGAGCGGGGGTCGGGGGGGGCCGGAGCCTTTGTGCGGAGTCAAGCGGGGATGTGCCCGGAGCTGGTGGGTAAGGACCCCCCCCCCGCCCCATGGGACCGTCCCCCCCACGGGAGACCCCTCCCCCCAGAACCTCCGCTTCTCCCCCATGGGACCGACCCCCCTCCCGACAGCCCACCCATGGGACTGACCGTCCCCCCCAGAACCCCCGCCCATTGGACCGCCTGCCCCCCCCAGAACCCCCACCCATGGGACCGCCCGTGGGACCACCCGCCCCCCCAGAACCTCCGCTTCTCCCCCACCCCGATTCTGTAAAGAATCACAAATTGAAGAATGGTAATCACCGCTGGGTGGGCGGGAGGGCCAGAAGGAGGTGCCACACATGTAGCTCTTGCAGCCTCAGGCCCCACCCCTGGCACCTGCTGGCCCCGCCCCTTGGAAGCTGCTGAGAGTGCAGAGGGCGGGGCTGGCACGAATACCAGCACAGGTTGCCAAACCCTGAGTTAGGGTAATGGCAGCTAGATTGTAGCCCAGGTTGTCATAGTGATTCTCTCTGTGATCTTGGGTAGCTCATTTTGATACGTACGCTTACTGGAATTCCTCACGATCGTGAGTGCCTACCTCAGGAGCTATTATCAGAAAATGCGGCAGACACCCCAAACAGGGTGTTGTGCTCTATAATTAGATTTAATCAAACCAGTGAGCTCTTAGATGTCTGTATCAATCTTACCATTAAGTCACAGAGGGTACGTTTACACTTACAAATTAAGTCGACCTAAGGAGGCCTAAATCGACTGAAACTACTCCCTGTCCACACTGGGCTTTCCTGAAGTTGACTTAAGCAGTTCCCTAAGCCAACTTAAGGAAAAGTTAAGGTGAAGTAATAACACCTACTTTTAAGTCGACCTAACGCTTAAGGCTGACCTCATTAAGTCGACCTAAGCAATGTGTAGTAACCCTAAGTCGACCTCCATGGCCTCCAGACCTTCCTCCTTGACCTCCCTCCCAGAGTTCCTGGCACAGGATGAGCCTGACCTGGCCAACCACAGGGCAGGACTCACCTCCCTGCTGCTTGGGAGCAGAGCCAGTGCTGCAGGCGGGCCCCATCCTGGAGCCACCAGAACATCTTTGATCCGCTGGCCATTTGGGGGGACGAGGCAGTCAGCTCTCAAGTGTGAGGCAGCCATCGCAATTAGGAGGTGTATGCCTCCATCTCCCAGGCCCTGGCTGCCAAGGGCCACAACCGGAACACCCAGCAGGTCTGCGTCAAGATCAAGGACTTCTGCCAGGGCTACCAAAAGGCCCGGGAGGAGACGCTCCGGACAGGGGCAGCCCCCACCAGCTGGTATTACCAGCAGCTGGATGCCTTTCTGGGCCAGGAGAGCTCCAGCCTTCCAGCCCATGCTATCAACTCTGCCAAGCCCCGCTCCCTCGAGGACGACCAGGAGGACGACTCGGGGAACAAGACTCTATTGCTAGAGCCGGGAGAGGCCAACGCCCAGCAGGAGCAGGAGGATGGCCACCAGAGCGTCGAGCAGGTGCTGCGGACGGGCGAACAGACGCTTCTCGAGCACATGCTCAACCTCATGGAGTGGCAGACCCAGTCCCTGGAGCATCTAGAGGAGTGCCTGTTCTCTCGGGGCCCCGCCCTGTGCCCCAGAGGCAGCCTGGGACCTGCCTTCCAGAGGCCACTAGCAGCAGCCCCTCCCCCCCCCGAGCCTCTTCACTCCCCCTGACCCTCCCAAGCCCCACAGCTCCCAACCCCCATTTCCTCCACTGAATAAACACCCTGAACACTTTTATACTGTGTGTTGTGCTTTTTATTGGTGTGGGGACGGGGAGAGACAGGTGCATGGGGAGCGGGACAGGCATGGGTGGGTGGTGGAGGTGAGGGGCCTGATAGCAGGCCCACTCCTCAGTGCTCCTCGCTTTCGAAGTGGGCCCTCAGTGCATCCCAGATGAGCTGTGCTTGTTGCTGGCCCCGCTGAGTCTGGGGCAGGGTGTCGTCGGGCTGCTCATATTGCACAGTGAGCCACTCAGCTTTGGCTTCCCAAACGCAGGGGAATCTTTCCCCCTGAAGCTTGCAGAGGTTGTGCAGGCAACAGCAGGTGCTGACGACCTCTGGGAGGTTGCTCTCACTGAGCTGCAGGCGGGTCAGGAGGACCCTCCGGCGGACCTTGAGACGGCCGAAGGCACGCTTGACAATATTGTGGCACCAGTTGAGTCTCCAATTGAAGAGGTCCCTGCTGGCATCCATGATGCCCATGTATGGCATCATCAGCCAGGGGAGCAAGGGGTAGGCGGCATCCCCGAGGATCAGGACTGGCACCTGCTCATCCCCGATGGTGATGGTGTGGTCGGGGAAGAAGGTGCCCAGCTGCATGCCCCTGTACAGGGTGGAGTTGTGCAGGATCTGTGCATCATGTGCCTTCTCTGGCCAGCCCACATAGATGTTCTGGAAGATTCCGTGGTGGTCCATGAGGGCCTGCAAGACCACGGAGTAGTACCCCTGGTGGTTGACATAGTTCATGGCACGGTGTTCCAGAGCTCAGATGGGGATGTGGGTGGTGTCCACAATGCCCCCACAGTTGGGGAAGCCGAGTCAGGCGAGGCCATCAAGGAGTTCATGTAGGTTGCCTGGGTTGACGAGGTGGGTTAGCAGAACTCAGTTGATTGCCCTGCAGACCTGCATGATGGTGGTCCCCATGGTGGCCTTCCCAATGCCAAATTGCTGGGCCATGGAGCGATTGGAGTCTGGGGTTGCCAGCTTCCACATGGCGATGGCCACTCGCTTGTCTACGGGCAGGGTAGGTCGGAGTCAGGTGTCCACGTGGTGCAGAACCGGGGTGAGCTCGCAGATGAGCTCAAGGAAGGTCCGCTTGCTCATCCTAAAGCTCTGCAGCCACATGTCATTGTCCCAGGTGGTAAGGGTGATCTCTTCCCACCAGTCGCTGCGGACCTCCTGTGCCCTGAGGTGATGAGGCATGGAGCGCAGTGCAGTGCCTGCGGAAGGTTGCTAGGGCAGCTGGGCGGGGGGGGGGGGGGGCAGGCTGTCGTCTTCCTCTGTGCTGGCATGTCACTGGACAGGCCTGCTCCACAGCCTAAGAAGCCTTACCACTAGCTGGCAGGTGTCGTTCAGCTGACCGACAAAATGCAGGAACAGAGGCAGATCCATGACCTGCTCAGGCTCCGAGTTTCCAGGCACAATGGGAAGGGGCTGAGCCCACTTCCTGTGTTGAGGGCATGGCCGGGGGAGGGGAGATCATCTCCGCTGCCATACTGCGCACGATGACCCCTCCAACCCCCGCAAGTCGACTTAAGAGTGTAGTGTAGACTCTCTACGTTGACTGAATAAAGTGTGCCTTAAGTCGACTTGGGAGTCTAGTGTAGACTCTCTACGCTGACTTGGTAAGGTTGACTTAAAGTTGACTTAATAAAGGTGACTTACTACAGTTGGCTTAGCTTTCTAAGTGTAGACATAGCCAGAGAGTTTCCTTAGACTCTTTCTTACCATTCAGACAAATTGGACCTTGTGATAAAAGGTCACTTTAAACCAAAAATTCCACCAAATCTGGTTTCTTCCAGTCCCAAGAGACCAGTTACTCACACCAGATCAACTGGTGCTTTAGACTTACGCTAAAGACAATGTTGGTAACCAATTTTATAGCAAACTAACTAGAGGTTGAATTCGAAAGAGATAGCCGTGTTAGTCTATTGTAGAAAGACAACAGAGTCCTGTTGCACTTTTAAAGACTAACAGATTTATTAATCGCATGAGCTTTCGTGGGAGAAGTGGGATCTTCTCCCACGAAAGCTCATGCGATAAATAAATCTGTTAGTCTTTAAAAGTGCCACAGGACTCTGTTGTCTAACTAGAGGTTGGTTAGCTAAGAAAAAAAGAGTTATTATGAGGTTAAATCAGGTAAACTCTATGCACCCGTGGGGCACAGTTTGTAATGCCAAATGGTGGTACGGTATTTATTAGTATATAATAATGAGCCAGTTTCCTGAAAATCTTTTCAGGGCACCCAGATTGCCTTTGTCGATCTTCTCTTTCATCTTGTGCTCTTCCCCTAAACAGTCCAGAAAGAAGGCTCTTTCCCTGACTCCAAGATTATAGCATCTTCTCACAGAAAACAAGCTGACAGGGTCACTACCCACATGGGCTTTTCCTTTGTTAACAGAGATTGAGAAATGTATTTTGAATCTTTGACATCTGCTCATCACATACCAATTGCTTTGAAATTAGCATTTTTTCTGTTACAGTTCTTTATTTGCAGTCCACATGGGCATCTTTCTCAGTGGATGGGTTATTTAGTTACAGAGGGTATACACAAATTAATCTTTGCTACTGCATTATAATAGGAGGCAGATAAATGAAAACAATGTGAGTAACATACCACTAGTTTTCATGAAGTTTAAAAACAAATACACTCTTTCATAAGTAACAATCACTTTGGTTTATACAGATACTCAAGTGAATTTTGCCCTGTGGCTCTGGCATGAGCTGCCAACTGGTCTGCCTGCATCACACTTGCATCACACATGTATTAGGAGGCTCTATGACAACCAGTACTGTGATGGGTTCTATAAAAATCCCTAAGGTAGGTACACCTAACATAGAAGGCTGGAAAATGTTATAAAGGTAAGTCTGGTGGTGTTATAGACCCCATGGGACTTGCCCCACCTTCCCTTGTCTGTTGGCTGCTACTCTCCACAATGCCAGAGGTTGCATTTCAGTGGTTCTAAACATCTACAGAGTGCATAAGGTAGGATATTTCAGGACATAAAGTGCTGTAAATGTAAAAATAATGTTTTTATCTGGGTCCAGTGCGGATCCTCCATCTCTGGGGGTGTAGTGTCCAGCTGAGCCACAGAAACCTGATCCGTAGAGCATGATTCTCATTCTGAGAGGGGAAATCCCATTCAGTAAAATCCAAAAGCAAAGTCCCCCTCAGTGGTGGATTCAGAGACTGTGGGGCAGTGACTGTAGAGTGATGTCAACATGTCATAAATGCCATAGCTAGCTGGCAGCTTCTGTTCTTCTTTCCATCTCCTTGCAAAAGGAGATTCCACTTAGGGAATGTTTTCATTGAATGAAATTAAAGTCATCATCATGTGAGTTTTGCAGGGGGCGGATTTGTCCAAAACAAAGGTCTTGCAGCATGCCCTGATGTTAATGTCATCTCCTCCAGAAGTCTGCTCCACAGTTCACTCTCCTTGACTGATCATGCCTTGTTGCTGACTCCTCCCAAGTCTTCTACCAAGCTTTGGGAGCTCTGCTGTCCTAGTCATGGGCATCAGAACAGAAATGCAATCAGTGATGAATCTCGGCGGATGGTCCTCTGATGAAATTGAAGATTAGGACCAATGACTTGAAAGTGAGGCCCCGATCCACAAAAGGATTTAGGGACTTGAACCCCAGATTTGGGTGGCCTTATAATTCAACCCCCCCCCCCATACACACATGGCTGCTGCTTAACCCTAGGTGCCTAAACTAACTCAGTACCTAAATCTTTGCTGTGAAAGTCCCAAAGGCAGCTACATTTCTTCCTCTAGGCATGTCCGTACCTCCTTCAGGCCATGCCCTGACATATAACTCACACTGAGACCTCAGCATAATTCTCAAAGCAGGTGAAGATGAATGTTCCCTTGACTATCTTGTCGCTCTGCTATGCATTCTCAGAGCAAGCACGACTCCACACAAGAGGACAATGGCAGAGGCTTCCCTTAACCTTTAGCCCAATGAACTCCCCTATGGGAGAACCCGCTTCATTTCCCCCCTCTGTCAGATGAGGAAAAGGGATTTGAAAAAGATGCTGGGCGAGTGACTTAACCACTAACGTAGGATCACACTTATTCTCTCTGGCTACATCTACACTTAGGGTGCGTCTACACTTAGAAATTAAGTCAATTTAAATCAACTTAATTTAGTCCGCGTCTACACTGGGCTTTCCTTAATTTGACTTAAGCTGCTCCTTAAATCAAATTAAGGAAAAATGAGTTTGAATTAATAATATCTTGTTTTAATTCGAACTAGCACTTAAGTCGACTTTATTAAGTCGACTTAAGCCGGTGGAGACACAGTGCCTAGATGAACCTTTTTAAGTCGACTTAAAGCATTAAGTTGACTTAATAAGGCCAAAATGGAGCCACGTCTACACTTGAAAAGTTAAGTCGACTGTTGTTAAATCGACTTAATAAGGTCTCCTCTAAGTCAACTTAAAGTGGACCTTATTAAGTTGACTTAAGAAAAGTCGACAACTTTTCAAATGTAGACATAGCCCCTTTTCGACCTTATTAAGTCATCTTAACACTTTAAGTTGACTTAATAAAGTGGATTTTGGTGCTAATCCCCATCCACACTGCCTTAAATCAACCTAAATCGAAGTGTTATTAAGTCGACTTAACTTTTCCTTAAGTCACCTTAAGGAAATGCTTAAGTTGACTTAAGGAAAGCCCAGTGTGGATGCGGAGTAGTTTAAGTTGACTTAAGCCTCCTTAAGTCGACTTAATTTGTGAGTGTAGAGGCACCCTCTCTGCCCCAATATTTCACTGTTGGACAAATTAAACATCTTCAATGGGAAAGATTGGGAGATGCCACTCTGAACTCAAAATGTCCAGTAGTCCAGTGGGTAGTGCACTCACATCTTGGGTGAGTACCTTAACCACTAAACTGAAGTCCATATGGTAGACCACCACCTCCTCTACCTCTGTCAGGCCATTTTCTTTCAGTGCCTCCCATCCAAGTGAGGGTTCCTGGCTGTGATTTGTGCAGAGAGGTAGGCACTTAATTGTACACAGGATTAGAGCACACCCCCTTTGGCATCTTCCATTGACTACTTTAGACAGCTCCCCACTTAGAATGCTGATTTACATTGAGCTCAATCTCAGGAGTCTTTCTCTCTCCAAGTATTACATAAGGAGCTAGGCAACTCACCCACAGTTTGTGGCTTCCAGTGATGTTTTAGGAAACCAAGAGTTAGGTGTTGCAATTCCTGTTGTGGATGTTGGCCTGAGAGTGAGGGATGGGAGCACAGCAGTGATCTACTCAAGGAAACTTAGCCATTTTCTGCAAGGTGAACCCCCTGTATTGCATCAACAGATTCAATGAGCTTCAAAGGCCTCTAGTTTGGCAGTGGGAAATGTGGGGGTCACTCTGGCCTGACCCTCATCCAGCAAGCTGCAGGCAGAAAATGGGCTTTTCACCACTGATGCCATCTTATTATTTAAGCTACGGTGGGTGAATGGATATGAGTGTGAGGACCCCCAGATGTCTGTAGTTTTGTTCAAGACCCGCTGCATCTTGGACCATACATGACAAAAGTAGAAAGCGTGTGTGCTCTTCATCTCAATGAGGATTCAGTCATGTACACAACTGCTGTAGTATCTGTGTCAAGACCGCAGGGAAGAAACATGGTTTCCTCACCCACATGAATGTGTAGCCCTTGGGTGGGCTGGAATTCATTCAATGGGCCCTCTCCGGTGCCTAACAGAAATAAACCCCAACTGCTATGGAGAAGCAGCTGGAGACCCAGAAGTCAGTCTTTAAAAGGACTCACAGCAAAGATTGCTCAGAGTTACCCTCCCACATTAAAATACTACTTAAGAACTTTAAGAACAAACATAATGAACTTGATTAACTACAGTAGAACCTCGATTATCCGGGTTAATGACCAGCGCCCATGAGCCGGATAATCAAAAAGCACGGATAATCGAAGCTCCTAGTCACCCCAGCACAGTCCAGGGGTTCGGGTGGCCGCAGAAGCTCCGAGGGAGCTCCTGTGGCCACCCGATCCCCCAGCTCTCATCAGGAGCTGCGGCGTTAAGCCACCGCAGCTCCTGCTGAGAGCCGAGCCCCGGGGCTGAGCTGGGGGGTCGGCTCGAATCGGAGCCGGTCCCCCAGCACAGTCCAGGGGTTCGGGTGGCCGCAGGTTTCACTGTACTAACCTAATAAGTCTCATCTGAAGAAAATGAAATGAATTTAAACAGAACAGTCCCCACAAAGAAACACTGTGAGAAAGATACCCAAGAGTCCCAAAGTTCAGGTGGAGTTCATCCAAATCTCAGTTACAGTCTCTGTTCAAGTCCAAAGACAGAGGTGGCCTTTGGCTATTGGGGGCCCTAGGCGAAGGCCCATTGCGGGGCCTCCTATAGGCCTTCAAGGCCTTCCCCCCAATGGTGTCGGCTCCCCACTGCCAGGCTCCCCCCACCCCATTGCCACAGATCCCTGCCACCCTGGCCTTCCCTTCCAGCCCTGTTCCACCCCGCCCCCTCCTACAGCCCCAGCTCTCCCTGCAGCCCTGCCCCCTTCCTCCGTCCCCATCCCCAGGGCCAGCTCCTCTTCCTGCTGCCTACCAAGGCAGATGTGGCTTTTGGGGTAGGCAAAGGAGGTGGGGGGCCCCCTTCCTTCTCGGGACCCTAGGCATGCACTTGCTTCGCCTACCCCAAGGCCACCTCTGTTCAAAGGCTGGAGTTGAAGTAGCAGTCCTTCTTCTTCCCTGGTTACAGGAATCTTCAGTAGAATTCCATGCAGGCTTTTCTTTCTCATCTAAAACCAGCACCGTTCTGTCAGCTTACTGGTTAACCAGCTCTCAGTCACATATACCCGTGCACAAACTCTGCTACAAAATGCTCCAGAGTGGGGAGAAAACATCTTGCTGTCCATCCTGGCTCAGCTTCTCCCAGTGACACACTGAGCACATGGAAAACAAACAGTCCTGTGGCACTTTTAAAGACTAACAGATTTTAGTACGTGGGCTCTTCTCATGCAACACTTGTGGCTGCTCCTCTCATGGCATCTGACCACACCAGCAGCAGAAAACCCTGTTGAACATGCTCACAGCTACCACACCCAATTTCCAGAAACTTATGGCTCTGAGCAGCGAAATCTGCCCAGCAACAGCAACCCAGTCTCAAGAGATCCCTTAAAGAGATATTCTCAACTAGGCATATGGGTTACAAACGCTCTCCACATACAAGCTCATCTCTTTTCCTTTTCATTGATCACAGGAGCAGCCCCTCATTCTCCTTTAAGCAAACAACTCTGTTCATGTAATTCCACGCTGTTCAGAACGTATTTTAAACACCATGTGTGAATACAGTTAACAATCTAAGCATGAGAACGATAATGAATTATTGATTTGATAAAACTGATACGCAATTGATTAGTTCCAGCTATCTGAAACTCTCTGGGCTGGGGGATTCATAGGCAGACCTACTTATTCATTGTCTCTGTCTTTCTACCTTTGTTTCTGTCTGATGCCACCTCTTTTCAAAAGAATCAGAGAAAAGATTGGATAGATCTGGACATACTGTTACAATAACTCTGTCTCAGTTCTTTACATTCACTGTACAAATTGCAAGGTTATTGGCCTTACACTTAGAAAAGGAAGGTGGCCATGCTCTTTCATCCCAAATATCTTCTATCTATA
The DNA here is from genome assembly GCA_007922175.1 of Pelusios castaneus. Lineage (NCBI taxonomy): Eukaryota > Metazoa > Chordata > Testudines > Pelomedusidae > Pelusios > Pelusios castaneus. The sequence continues at coordinate 1,919,395 of ML685901.1, forward strand.
GCTAAAACAGAGGTCCATTTTCTTTTTGCAATAGCACACAAAAAGTAAAAAACATTGCATTTTCTTTTGCTTAACTGTGCACATCTCTCACTGAAGTTCAAAGGAAAGGGCAGCAATGAAGAAGGAAATACTATTTTATACATGCGTTGCTAAAAACAAGTTCTGTGCTATTAAGATCACAAATGCTGCTGCTGTTTCTGGGAATACAGCTTCAGAATGGATTATGTTAGCCAACTGCCTTGCAGCTCAGTGAAAACCAAGAGGCGAGGAACTTGAGAAAGGGAATAGTGGATGGCTCTCCAATTATTTTATGTTGAATCATGAGTTTGAGATGTTTTATGACTCTGTTGCAGAAAAGAAGAACTTCTCCAAAATGGATTTTGATGTATTCTCAATCTCTGTTTTTTTTATTTCCTGAAACTCACATATATATTAATGTCCCATCAAAATTTATGAGAACACACTTAATGCTGACAGGAATGCTTTTTTAATGAAAACTGTTGATATATTTTTTGCCTGTTGCAGAAATGTTGTTTCAGTCAAAGGTAAAATGAAAGCTATTACTTGCAAAGAAACCCTGCAGTTTTCATACTTCTTCCTAGAAGTGTTTTTAGCCCATGGATACTGATGGTTGTATCCTTCAGATAGTCTAATAATCCCCTGCAAAATATAAGGCATTAACTCAGAAGTAGGACTGGTGCAATGAGAAGACTAAAAATAGATTTCTAAGAGTCATCTTAAATAATCCATTTGCACCTGGGCAGTATTTCAATATTTTAACGGAACATGTTAATTAATTAGATCACCTCCAAATGGAGTGTTAATTAGTAATATTCATAATACAATTACATTAATGGGTGAAAAAAACTGGTATGTCTATTGTGTGCCTGTCGCTCAGGCATTCATCCTGGAGATACCGGGCCAAATTATGCTTGGTTTTATGTGTATTCATCTGGATTAACTACAGTGATGTAGGATATGTATATCAGCATAACTGAGAGGTGAATTTGGCCCATTATATTTTAATTATAAACCCTGTGAAAATACATGCCAATGAGACAGCTGGCTCATTGATCTGGCTGACATGTCTTCCCTTCCTATGGTAGCAGGATGACATAGGCAACAGTGGAGCTATTATTACTACTAGTCAGAGTGAGGTGCACATAGCACAAAGCCATAGGGGGAGGATGGGGATGCTGTTCTATCCATCTGTTGTCTCTTATTTTATATCTGGATCATAAGCTCTTGGGGCCAGGAGTCGTCTTTTGTTCTATGTGCAATTAGGCTAACGTGGTCCTTGTCTCTGACTAAGTTCCTAGGAGTTATATAAATAAATAATAGTAATAAGTCATAATATTTTTTACACATATCTGATCTTGAGTCTGGTTAGTCTACCGTTTGCTCTAATTTATCCCCGTCATTTTAAGGAAACCTTCTGGCAGCCAGAAATTAAGAGGGTACAGGAATATCCCAACCTTATGGCCAGTCTCAAGATCACAGTTCCTGTTCTAAGAGCTACGTGTGGGGTTGGCATAGATTTACTGTGAAGGACCTCTATTACCTGCCAAACTCTCAAAACACCAGATCAGCTGGCTCTATTGTTATTGTGTGCCACCCAAGTAGCAAACGTAGCTAGAGCTATGCTCCTGCTCCTATTGAACTTAACAAAGAAAATTCCCATTGAATCATAGAAAATTAGGGGTGGAAGGGATCTCAGGAGGACATCTAGTCCACTTCCTACTCAAAGCAGGACCAACCCCAACTAGATCATCCCAGCCAGGGCTTTCTCAAGCCACACCTTAAAAACCTATAAGGAGGGAGATTCCACCATCTTCTTAGGTAACTCATTCCAGTGCTTCGTTGCCTCACATTGAAAAAGTTTTTGCTAATATACTACCTATACTTCCCACACTGCAACTTGAGAGTATTGCACTTAGTTCTGCCATCTACTACCACTTAAAACAGCTTAATTCCATCCTTCCAGGTAGTTGAAGGCTGCTATCAAATTTTCCCTCATTCTTCTCTTCTGCAGACTAAACAAGCCTGGTTCTTTCAGCCCCTCCTCATAAGTCATGTGCTCCAGCTCCCTAGTCATTTTTGGTGCCCTCCACCAGACTCATTCCAATTTGTCCACATCCTTTCTGTAGTGGAGATTCCAAAACTAGACACAGTACTCCAAATGCTGTCTCACCAGTGCCAAATAGAGGGGAATAATCACTTCCCTTTGCCTGCAGTGGCTGATGGTTTGAGCCCTTACTATGTCTTGAGTATTTTTTATTCAGTGCAGAATGGTGACTATCCTAAGTGGTTTCCATTAGTTTTATTAGAAAATTGTGGGAAAAAAAAGAAGCTTACTTTGGCAAAGTCAGACAACTTCATTGTTGAAATCTGGCAGGGAAGGTTTCAACAACATTGAGACATAATAGAAGAGAGCTACAAAATAAAGATCTAGGACAGCATCCAAACATCACAAACCTCAGCTCAGTTCATGGGGAGTGGACTGTTATCAGACTCCTAGGGTGCGTCTACACTCATAAATTAAGTCGACTTAAGCTTGCTTAAGTCGACTTAATTTACTCTGCATCTACACTGCACTTTCCTTAAGTCGACTTAAGCAAGCTGCTTAAGTCGACTTAAGGAAAATGAAGTTGACTTTGTTAAACCTCGTTTAAAGTCGACTTTAGACTTAAGTCAACTTTCTAAAATCGACTTAAGCCAGTGTAGATATGGAGCAGCCCTAAGTCAACTTAGGGCTCTCCAGGACTCCCCCACTGCCCTCCCTGCCAGGGGTGGTGGCACAGGGAGAGCCTGGCATGCCACCCCACAGGGCAGAATCCTGCCTACCATGCCCCTATGCCCTGCCAGGGTCCCTGTCCCCCTTTGCCCCATTGTACCCAAGTACAATGGGGCAAAGGCTGAGCCCCCTGGCACTTGGCAAGGGGTGCCCCCCGTGCCACTGTGGACCTGACCAAGGTCCACCTAGCCCTTACAAGTTGACCTAGGCATCCAGTGTGGACTTTCTAGGTCGACTTGGTAGGGTCCCCCCTAAGTCGACTTAAATTTTAAGTGTGGATATAGCCCTAGGGACTGGACTTGCTCTGTTTCATTGTGTTATAGAGGACAACTCCTACTTTTCTCCTGTATAAGAGGAATATCAGTCTCTTATTATTTGACTGGCATGTCATGCTGTTCCATATGAGGAATTGTATTGAATAAGTGGTTCTTGAGCCATGCATCTTTAGAAGAAGGCGGTTGAAAGAAAGAAAGAAAGAAAGAAAGAAAGAAAGAAAGAACCCTTACAGCATGTAACCAATCCAGAACCTCTCTGTTATATGTTCCTTACCTCCACAAGGGGATTCCCTGACATTTTCCATTACTGCAGAGATGCTTTTCAGCAACTTCAGAAGCAAACAATTCTCAGCTTGTTTAAGACATTTTCTCCTTCAATTGCCTTCTCTGTGATACCCTGCTGATGACATCACTGGTTACCATGACCGTTCTCAATATTGCACCTGTGGAAGTGGAACTTGATACGCTCCTCTGAAACTCAAAGTACAATCTCTACACACAATTGCATTACTGGGGAATCCAGAGGGCAGGTCCTCAACTGCTACTCGGAGTTATGTTGCCTGAGCAGTTGCGGTGCCTATTCACTTTGAATCAAAAGGATTAGAGATGGAAAAACCTTCTAAGTGATTTATTCTATTCCCCAGCCACTGCACTGCTCCCTAGAATATATTCTCTGCTGCTTTATCCAATTGAGTTTTAAATATCTCACACAATAGGGCTCCTACCAAATCATTTGGGAGGTTACTCTATAGTCGCACTAATATTTTTAATTGCATCCCATTAGCCATATTTGATCAACCAGCAACTTTTTAATGATCAATAATTGTTATTACTGTAGCATCTAGACACCCCAATTAAGGAACAGTGCCTTGTTGTTACGTCTAGGCATTGCGCAAGAAATAACAGACAGTCAAACAGAGTGGTGGTAAATTAGGAGGATGAATTTCTGGTAAAACAAAGGGAGTTCAGCAGGAAAGCAGAAGTCATACTCAGTGCTAGATGGGACTGATGCATAGGTTCGTTTTAAAAGAAGATAGGACTGTAGATTTACCAGTTTTGACAAGGAGCTTTTCCCCCGTGTAGGGAGCTGGGGCAAACATAGGGAAAAGTGCAGATTTTTTTTATGGGAAAAACTGGTGATTGTGGCTGGCATCATTAATAGAGCAAAGGGATAATTAGGTAGCCTGATGAGTAAATAGGTAAGATAGGATAAATGCTGTGACCCTTAAAGTCAAACATAATTATCTTGGTTTTGTTGTGCTAGAAGAAGGGGACTCATCAGGTGAATGCAGAAAAAGAAATAATGTGGTCAGAGTGGCAAGTCCAGAAGATGGTCTAGCAGCAAAATTTTCAATGCCTCTGAAGGGATAATGTGACCAGTATCAAGAGCAAGGAGGAGAGATTATTGAGGTGAGGATGTTTGTTTGTTTGTTTGTTTTACTTTCAATAAAAAATAAAGTAGGAGTTAAATCACAATATGCCAAAAACCAACATTGGAATGATGTCCTAAGGAGGCTGAAAATGTTGACCTTTTTGAACCGTCAGAGTTATTTACATGGAAAAAAAATGTTTTGCAGCTCTTCACACAAAAGGTCGTCTTCTCACTATTTACACCGTCTTAATACAGCAAGATTTTGATTGATTGTTAGGTGATTTGTGGAACAAAGAATGATCAAAGCCATCTAAACACAGATGCATTATTTGACCAATGGTAATGTGTTTGTACAGGAAGATGTGGTAAATGCAATTCCATCTAGCAGTGATGAAAATAGCCTCAATGGCCTGTTCATCAAATTACAGACTTTTGTGAAGCAGCACGATCCACGATCCACGATGCACTGGGAAGTAATGGAATAAGAACAAGGAACTAACACAACATTTTGACAACCTTTTAGATTTTGTTAACCTGCAAGAGCAATTACTTTCACTACAAGTAATTAAATCTATATTGGAATTGGTTCATGCTTTTCAGCGAAGTAGAACACATGACTGAAAGGGAGAGAGATGACAGTTTTTAGAGAGGATAGACAGTAATTGAAGCCATTTCTCCATTTTGTAACGAGTTTATCTAAAATCTGTGTATATTGTGCCTTGGAGTCAATTTGTATACTTCATTTGCACCCCTACCACCCCATTGGAATAATTAACTGTACCCTCAGTGTTGGTCCTCCAGTCATGGGAGTTGTCCCGCCAAGTCTCTGTAATGTCAAGTAAGTCATAATTTTCTTCATGAACGATGGCTTCCTGTTCATCATGCTTGTTCCCCAGATTCCTTACCTTGGTAAACAGTGATTGAAGGTATTTTGTAGCCTATCCTGTTGTTTTACTTCTTGCTTTTCAGTGGATTTGTGGCGTCTAATCCCTTCTCCAGAATTTAGCCCTTTCCCCTTGTCTTCCTTAATTGAGCCTAGCTGTGCATTGACCGTTTTTTCCCACCATTCCCCCGTAAGAACTAGTTTTAAAATCTCCTTATCAACTTAGCTAGAGATGTTCTTCACAATATTTGATAGATGAAGGCCACCTTACCTGGAACATCAGTTCATTGTCAAAGAAGCCAAAGCCCTCTCATCAATAACCCATGCTTAACAATCCATTTAATTCCATGATTCAATGGTCCCTGACTAGATCTTTTTCTTCAACGGTGTCAAGAATACCACTTGTATCGCAAGCTATTACCCTTCTTCTCAGAGCCACATAGTATGCCGTGATCCACTCAAGGTCATTCTTAATGCCCACATGGATAAATAGGAAGGAGCAGTGGTCCATGGTCTTGATTTCTCTCGGCAGACTCTCCATCACATCCTGAATTCAGGCCAGCGGCACACTTCTCGGGAATCCTGGTCCAAACAGCAGAAAGATGTTTTCATTTCCCTTAGGAAGGAGTATCCGACCATCACCACCCTTCTCCTCTTTCTGGGAGTGGTGATCATGAAAGCCCCATCCCTACGACAATGCAATCCATGCCTTCTGGTCCATGGTGTCTACCTCTGAACCCTTCTTTCAGATGTCTCCTTTAAAGCATTTTCAGCAGTTGTACCAGTGCAGAGAGCCTGAGAGCAGTTGCTTAGCTCTATCTGTGTCTGGTTCTCCTCCTTCTTCTGGAGGTACAATGCTGTCAATTATCTTCGCTCTTCTTCAGTCCCCCCTTCACTGCCCTTTCTGATTGCTCAGCATGCTACTCCTGCAGTCCTGACCTCTATCCAGGAAGACTTCATTTATTTTTTTTTCATGCAACACAGGATCAATACTTGGGCCTCCAGTCCTTTACACATTCCAGTATGGAAACTAGCCTATACTTCATACAGATGAAGTCACTTTTGTCCTCTGGGAGAAAAAGGAACATGGCACATCCTGTGCAGGTCACCGTAGCTAATCCCTGATATATGCAGGATTTGTTGTGTCTAAACCACCCAAGACAGACGGCAACCCAGCTTCTTTTTGAAAACCTCCAGCGAAAGACATTCCATGCCTTCCATAAGCAGTTTGTTCCATTGTCCTACTGTTCTTACTATTAAGAAGTTTTTTTTTCTGAGTTTTTATTTGTTATAGTTTGAACCCATTGCCCCTTGTCCTGCCAGCTGTGGCAAAAGAGATTTTTTTTCTTCATGGCTTATGGCAGCCTTTGAAGTATTTGAAGGCTGCTACCCTGTCCCCTATTAATCTCCCCTTTTCTAAACTAAACATACTCAATTCCTTCAGCCTTTGCTTATATGGTTTGCATTCCATCCCTTGATCCTTTTTGTCATGCATCTCTGGATCCTTTCTAGCAGTTCTACATCCTTTCTATACAGCAGTGACCAAAACTGGATACAGTACTCCAGCTGAAGCCTAAAATGTGAAGTAGAGTGGTTTTATCACCTCCCATCAGTTGCATGCTGTGCCTCTATTAATGCAACTCAAAAATGCATTAGATTTTTGTTTTAACAGCACTGCATTGTCGACTCATGTTGAGTTTGTGATCTACCACAACTCCCTGGCTATGTCTACACTTACAAAAGTTAGTTTGAATTAGTTCATTTGAATTAGTTAGTTCGAACTAGCATGGACCCACTAGAATGCTAGTTCGAACTAAGCAAGTGCCATGAATGGCACTTGCTTAGTTCGAATTAGTCAGTTGTATGAAGGTCAATCTGATGATTAGTTGGAACTAAGCAGTTAGTTCGAACTAATATGGCCACATTGACTTAATTTGAACTAACTAGTTTAGTTAGTTTTTACTAATTTGAACTAACTTTTCCTTAATTCGACATAAGGAACTGCTTAAGTCGAATTAAAGGAAACTCCAGTGTAGATGCAGAGTAAATTAAGTCGACTTAAGCCTGCTTAAGTTTATTTAATTTACAAGTATAGACGCACCCCCTGATCTCTCTCAGAAGTACTACTACCAAGCCAGTTAACCCCCTAGCCTCCAAGCTATGTTTGTGCATTTGTTTTTTCTTCCTTAAGTGTTGCATCTTACATTTGTCTTTGTTGGATTTTCATCTTATTTTCTTAACTATAGCTCAGTTTCCAATTTATCAGATTTCCTCTAAATTTTAACTCTAGCCTACAAAGGCTTGCAACGCCCCCTAGTCCCCGAATTGCATCATTTGCAAATCTGATCAGCATGCTCTCTATTCCTACATCCAGATCATTAATAAAAAGGTGAAATAGCACCAGTCCCAGAAAAGGTCCCTATGGAACCCCATTTGAGATCCTCTTTCAATCTAACGTCATTCCATTCATAGTTACTCTTTGTTTGCAGCTGTTTAACCAATTATGTATTCTCTTAATGGTAGTTCTATTGAGCCCATTTTTTTTCCAGCCTACTTACCAGAATGTTAGGTGGCACTGTATCAAAAGCCTTGCTAAAGTGCAGGTATACTATGTCAGTCTGTTAGTTACTCTGCAATTAACCAAGTGAAGGGCCACAGGTAACAATATTTAAAGAGAAGTTTAAAAGGCTACTTGATCACAGTCTGTAAGGCTATGTCTACACTTGAAAGTTAGGTCAACTTAAGGAGGCTTAAGTCAACCTAACTTAGTCCCCGTCCACACCAGGCTTTCATTAAGTCAACTTAAGAAATTCTTTAAATCGACTTAATGAAAGCTTAAGTCGACTTAATAAGACCTGCTAACCCTTCTTTAGGTCGACCTAAACACAGTATGGATGCTTAAGTCTACTTTGTTAAGTCAAGTTAATAAGGTTGACTTTAAGTCAACTTCAAGTCTACCTTATTAAGTCAACTTAACAAAGTCCATCTAACTTTTTCTAGTGTAGACATTGCCTAAGTGTCTACATGAAGGATAACTATTTGATAATGAACAAACAGAGTCCTGTGGCACTTTAAAAGACAAACAGATTTATTTATCGTGGAAGAAGAGAAACTGCAGAACTCGAATTTATATGCAAATTCAGCTCAGTTGCCTTGGGGTTAAACAGGAACTGTGGATTTTTCTCTCATTACAACAGGTGATTTGACCTCCCCTTCCTCTATGTGCTGTTCCCCAGTGTTTGAATCCTAATATCTATTTTGATTTGCTGTTACAGCCTGATCTGATCCTATGCCATACACTTCCCTGCATTTAATTTCCTCCCATTCTGTAAATTTCCCATCTTCAAAGTGTCTGACGAAGTGGGATTTTCTCCTACAAAAGCTCATGCGATAAATAAATCTGTTAGTCTTTAAAAGTGCCACAGGATTCTGTTTGTTTTTCTGCAATAGACTAACACGGCTACCCCTTTGGTATTTGATAACGTGCTCTCCAGTCTAGCAAACAAAAATGTAACAAGATCAAATGGCTGGAAGTTGATGCTAGACAAATTTACACTCAAAATAAGGCACATCTTATTCACAATAAGGGTAATCAACACTTGGATCCATTACCAAATGTTGTGGCAGATTCTCCATCACTCACAACTTTAGCTCAAGGTTGATTTTTTTTTCCCCTGAGAGATATTCTCTATTTCAAATGGGATTGTTCTGTGCATGAAAGTTCTTAGTACATGTTATGCAGGATGTTAGAATGGACAACCACAGCAGTCTTTTTGATCTTAGTATCAATGAATCCAGCCCCTAGTGAAGTCAATGAAGTCAGGGTTAAGCAGCAGAAAGTGACTCCTTTAGGATTTATGCCCATGAAAGTCATGGTAGAATTGATCCCCCTTTATTTTTGGCTAGTCTTTGTGGGTGAAATCCAGGCACTATTGATGTCAATGGGAGATCTGCCATTGATTTCAATGGAGTCTGGATTTTGCCCCTGTATTTTGAGGTTTCTGATGCTTAGGGCATAATAACTGGTAAACTGTTCTCTACTCCAACTAATGACCATTTTGCTTGGGAATGACGAGGTGCAAGCGTGAGTGTACCAAGCCATTTGGAAGTGGATTTTTCACTGCTCTTACCTAGTAGAAGAGAAAAGCAAACCTCTCTCCCACTTTACACGACAGCTCAAATTACGACTGTAGCCGTGTAGAGGACCAAGCAGATATTCCTGGAACAGATATTCCTCCCTGTGAGCCAATGGAAAGGGAGGGTTTTGAGAGAGACAGGAAGTGGACTGGTGAATAATGAAGTTGGAGCCCAAGTAGTTTTTCCCACATAGTTTGTGCAAGATGTTCTGTTAAAGTAAGCGGGAGAGCAGAGAACAAACTTTAGCCAACTGGCAATTTTTTTCCTTCTCTGCCCTCCTGGTAGTGGAATGTTGATGGTAGAGTTAGAGTAAGTCTACACAGCAATTCAACACTTGCAGCTGCCATGGATTAGCTGACCCCGGCTTGGGGGGCTCTGGCTGTGAAGCTGTGCCATGTAGACATTTAGGCTAGGGCTGGTGTCAGAGCTGTGCGACCTCACAATGAAGCAAGATCTCAGAACCTGGGCTTCAGCCGGGGCCCAAATGTCCACCTTACACTGCTGTGCCACAAGTCTTTTCTTCCAGTGTAGAGGTACCTTTAGAAATTAAGTCCTTTAATTATTTAGGACCTGACCGTGCAGGTTCTGAACACCTCCAGCAACAGATACTGAGCACTTTCCACTCTCCTAGCCCCCAATGGGAGTTGAGAGCATTCAGAAACCTCAGAGTCAGACTGGTAGGTTATTTCTATTGAATTTTTCCTTGTTCTGTAATAGTCCTCAAACAGTTTCTATGGTAACCTTCACTGTAGAATAGCATATGGCCCACTGAATACATGCAACACACGTTTGCTTTACTTCTGCTTTTAATCACTTTTCTTCATTTATTTTTACCCAAAACAGTAGCTTTGGTACCATTAACTAGTCTGCTGCATGGGTAGAGGACTGTTCTGGTAACTTCCCTATAGTCCGATCTGCCAAATGGTGCAATAATTATCATCCAAGCCTATTCCACTGCTTTCTTAGGTTAATTTATAAGTGCCACATGGGTGAAGCCACTAGCACCAGCACTTGTGTTTGCACCGCTGAATCGTCATACGAATGAAGGCCGTTAGAAATTACTGCAATCATGTATCTTTTTGGTATCCTTTTAGACCCACTCTACAGTATTTATGCTTGTATGGCTTTCGCTTTATGTCTATGTGCTTAAAATATATATTACCATCTAAGCTTATTTTATATATTCTATATACTTATTATCAATTTATGCTTGTGTGGCTATCACTTGTAAATTAGATATTCTTCCAGCTGTGGCCTGGTAAAAAGGCTGGTGCACAGGATAAGCTTATTTTTTGAAATGCAGTATTAAAATTGACAGGATAAATTTTGCACATGGTATTTTGGCATCCTCCAAATCTTTCTGGAATTTGTCTGCATGAGTACAGTTTAACTAATACCCACGAAGCAGTCTCAAAAAGGAAGAGAATATCATCAGGCTGCCGCAAGCAACCAACAGCTGCTTTTTGACATTTCCTATTAGTGCTGACATTGCCCTTAGGAAATCTGTTCTGCTTTGTGATAAAATGTTCTCTTTCCTAATGAGGGTTCCTGTGTGGGGGTGAACATGGGTAGGAAGATGCAAAGGGAAAAAAAGTGATCTGAGAGAGAGGTGTCTCCAAACTGATTGGTAAATGGCTAATTGAAACTATTTGGAAGGAAGACGTAGAAGCTGTGCTACGATGCCTGTTCCTAAAGTAGCACATTTAATGGATCACTGTCAAATATTTATGCTATTATGACCTACTTAGATACTCTGGTTCATCCTTCTTTCACCTCTCTTCCCTTCTGAGTATCCAGAATGTTGCTCCCAAGCTCACCATGATTAAAAAGAATGTTGTAATAGATGCAGTTTTTGTATCCCAAGCCAGAGCCACAGCCTCGTACCTGGTTCAGCCACAGATTTGTGTGACTTGAGACAAGATAGTTAACCAACCCTGTGTCTCTGTTACCAAACTGCAGAATGGCTTTAGTATGTATCCAGAGGGTGTGGTGAGTATAAAATCCATTGAAGATTGTGAATCGCTCAGACCAGGGGTGCAGCCAGCCCCCATTTTCTGGCTGGGCCCCACCAGTACTTCTTACGGACAAGTGACCAGAAGCTTCCTGACGATGTTCCATACCTAACAACTGGAGCCCTGGGAAGAGGAGGGTGGGGGAGGCAGTCCGGACCCTGTTGCATAAAAGGCCACAGAAGCTGCCTAGGGCCAGAGCTAGAGCAGCCCACTCCTGGCCTTGGCTGCCACTGCTGGCTAGTGAAGTTTGCAGCACTGCCGGATGCTGTGGTGGACAGGAGTGGGCAGTCCTGCTGGCCTACCTGGTGGACATGTGCCCACCCCGGCCCACCCATAGCTATATCCGTGGCACAAGCACTAGAAGGCTGAAGGTCATACCTAAATTTCTCATGGTGCTATTGCTTCTCTCCTAAAATCTTTGTGTTTGTTTCCTCTCAAATTCCACCCAATTGGTGTGTCTACACTAGTAAATTAAGTCGACTTGAGCAGACTTAAGTCGACTTAATTTACTCTGCGTCCACACTGGAGTTTCCTTAAGTCGACTTAAGGAAATTTGAAGTCGACTTTATAAAACCTACTATAAAGTCGATTTTAATGCTTAAGTCAACTTAAGTTCCCCGGCTGGGGTCAGGGCCGGATGAAACATCCACTGGCGGCTGGACCCCAGGTCCCTGGGCGGAGTTGGGGCTGATGGCCAGGCCCCAGTCCCCAGACATGGTCGGGGCTGGTGGCCAGGCCCTGGGTCCCTGTTAGACTTGGGACACTGGCGCTGCAACTCAAGGAACATGCCCCGTGCGCCCAACGATGCCACTGAATCCAGCCCCTTAAAAAAAAAAAAAAAAAGAAGAAAGCTGCGTCAACCAAAGGGTGTCTTCGTCAATTCAACACAGTGAAGACACTATGGTATGACAAAGTAAGTAATTCAATGGGAGATACAAGGACAAAGACATGCATTAGGATGGAAAAATCCCATGCAGTGCTACAGGCTGGGGATCAATCAGCTAAGTAGCAGCACTGTAGTAAAGGACCTGAGGGTTATGGTGGATGGGAAGATGGATATGAGTCAACAGTGTGGCATATTGGGCTGCATCAGTAGGAGTATTGCCAGCAGATCAAAGGATGTGATTATTCCCCTCTACTCGGCACTGGTGAGGCCGCATCTGGAACACTGTGTCCAGTTTTGGGCTCCCCACTACAGAAAGGATGTGGACAAATTAGAAAGAGTCCAGCAGAGGGCAACAAAAATGATTAGGGGCTGGGGCACATGACATATGAGGAAAGACTTAAGGAACTAGGCTTAGTCTGCAGAAGAGAAGACTGAGGAGGGATTTGATAGCAACCTTCAACTACTTGAAGGGGTGCTCCAAAGAGGAGGGAGCTAGGCTGTTCTTGGTGGTAACAGAGAACAGAACAAGGAGCAATGATTTCAAATTACAGCTGGGGAGGTCAAGGTTGGATATTAAGAAAAACTTTCTCACTAGAAGGGTGGTGAAGCATTGGAATGGGTTACCTAGGGAGGTGGTGGAATCTCCGTCTTTGGAGATATTTAAGGCCCGGTTAGACAATACCCTGGCTGGGATGATTTAGTGAGAATGGTCCTGCTTTTAGCAGAGGGTTGGAGTAGATGACCTCATGAGGTCCCTTCCAACCCTATGATTCTATGATACACAAGCTAGTCATATAGCTTGTGTAACTCCCATCAAATATCAGAAGCCGTATGCACCAAATCTTAATACCTACCAGGATTTTGCTTTCAATTATGTTCAATTTATATCCATTAAGCATCATGCAGGAAATCTTCTGGACTTTAAATACATTTGGGACTGATTCTGCAACCCTTACTGATGCAGAGTAATGGGATGCATGATGAGTCTCCTCTGCATTATTATTAATAATCCACCACTCTGATAAGAACTTTTAAAAGAAGAGCATTAGTCACTGTGGATATATCATTTTCCAGTGTGTACTGCACAATTTGCATTATTAACTGATCTCTGTTGTATTCTGTGAACCATGTGCAAAGATCCTGTTCACATCAGTCAGAGCTCTAGTCATGGAACTGTTCCTGAACATTCAAACTAGAACCAGAAAAGGAGCCTCAGGCAGTTAGGCACCCAAGTTAGGTGCTTAACTCCATTTGGGTCCTTTGAAAATCATTTATACAGCCTGTATTGCTGTAGAATGAGCACCTCATAATCTTTAATATATTTGTACTCACAAAATCCGGCTGAGGTAAAGAACTACTATATCCCCATTTTACAGAAGGGGAACTGAGGCACAAAATAAAATCCAAGGGAATTAGACCAAGGTTTCCAACTGGAACCCAAACTCCTTGACAATTCTCCCCATCCCGTGCCCAATACAATATTTTCTTTTCTGCTGTTCTAGCGATAGTTACACAATCCACAGAAAAAATAGCCATTAATTAGCAAATACTGTTTCCAAAATTGCACCAATCTCACCAACAATGCCAGGCCTATACATCCATGCTGATTGGTGTTCCATAAGAAACACAGGAGAAAGCATATGGAAAAAGAACAAGATGATGTGGAAAGATGATTTACCATTAAAAGAGAACATTAGAGGTAGCAATGATTGACAGAAAAAGGGAAAAAAAAACAGTGTGTTCCTTTAGGTCTCAATATTAATAAAAGTCTGAATCATGATGAAGGATGTACTCAGGAATTTAATGTACTTCAACAAAGATTTATTTTAAAGATAAAAATACCCATTGGTATATTGGTATAACAAGCCTTTAGTCTATCTACATTTTATAATCATCATACTGCTATAAATTTGTGACCGCCGTATGAGAATAAAACAAGCAAAATAACAGAAGGAATAGATACTAGACAACTCAAAAAAAAAAAGATCATAGAAAATTCATGGTAAGCTTTCATATTTTCAAAAAGCTGAACATCCTTTGAAGCAAAACTTTTGTCTGGTTCTAAATTGTCTATTTTTAGTTATGTTTGGTTTTTTGTTTTTTTTCTTATTTGAATGCAAATGTTTTAAACACTCAGGCCTCCCACTAAGTTTTGTAACCCTGGCCTGATTAGGTACCCCGAGCCAGACGGGTACCCAGAAGTCAACTACTGCAGGAGAAGCCCATGAAAAACAACAACAGAACGCCACTGGTCACCACCTACAACCCCCAAGCCAGAGCTCTTCAACACATCATCAAAGATCGACAGCCTATTTTACAGAATGACCCCTCACTCTCTCAAACCTTAGGAGACAGACCTCTCCTTGCTTTCAGACAGCCCCCTAACCTTAAAAGGATGCTTACCAGCAACTACAGATCACAGAACAGAAACACTAAAGCAGGAACACAGCCCTGCAGCAGACCACGCTGCCAACTTTGCCCTCATATCTACACTGATGATACCATCACAGGGCCTAATCATGCCACCTACTCCATCAAGGGTTCGTTCACCTGCTCATCCACCAATGTGATTTATGCCATCATGTGCCGGAAATGCCCCTCTGCCTTATATATTGGAGAGACAGGACAGTCTCTGCGCCAAAGAATCAATGGACACAAATCTGACATCAGAAATTGCAACACTGCAAAACCTGTAGGGGAACACTTCAATCTCCCTGCTCACTCCCTTGACAACTTGTTAATAGCTGTGTTGAAACAGATGAATAACAAATCACAGCTTCAAAGAGAGACTGCAGAACTCGAACTTATATGCAAATTTGACTCAGTTGTCTTGGGGTTAAACAGGTACTATGGATTTTTCTCGCATTACAACAAGTGATTTGACCTCCCCCTCCTCTATGTGCTGTTCCCCAGTGTTTTGAATCCTAACACCTATTTTGATTTGCTGTTACAGCCTGACCAGATGCTATGTCATACACTCCCCTGCATTTAATTTCCTCCCACTCTGTAACTTTCCTATCTTCAAAGCGTCTGACGAAGTGGGATTTTCTCCCACGAAAGCTCATGTGATAAATAAATCTGTTAGTCTTTAAAAGTGCCACAGGACTCTGTTGTCATTATATCTCCTGTTGACTGATGCCAGACTTTCTGACTGGAAACACACAGTGCCAACTCAAAGGTTTACTCACATTCAGGAATGGAACTCCACCCCTTGCAACTGGACTAAAACCTCAGTCTCATCCATTAGCTACAGTAGCTCGTGTACTCCGGAACAAAAGCACTATTGAATGATGATCAGTATCATCGGGGAGCTGAAAAGTACTTTCTTATGGAGTGGAAACATCAGTTGGAAAGAGAGTCTAACACACAAAATAAATTTCGGAGTCCACTGTTGCATCTCCCTCCTTGACCACTTGACCATTGATCCTGGACAAGGCTTAGTTGGTTACTCTCTGATTCTTGCCACAATTGCCACAACTATACATCAGATTGACTTGGTTTTGCCTCCATTCTGTGACAGTTGGGAAGGATTACAGCAAATAATTCATATGATGGAAGAATACTCAACTTGACATCTGGAAGGCAGTTTACATCATCTGAAACTCCCTTGATACAGAGGTTATCCTCTGGTTATAGAACCCCAGAACTGAGCTCTGCTGACTGCATATGACGAGAAGGAAGGAAAGTCAGTTGGGTAACTACTCCCCTTTAGATGTTTTCCTTCTATTCCTGTCCTCCACTGTCTACCCAAGCTTCCCCTCCCCAGATCAAGATCTCAGTCCTTATCTTTAAGATGCCCAATGCCCTAACCACAAATACTTTAAAGATTGTCTGAAACTTCATAATGAGAACCATGGCTGACGTCTCTGTTCCTCTGACAAAAAAAGGAACTACCACAATCTTGTCTGTGTAGAACAGTGCTTTCTTGGAGGCTAGTCAAACAATGGAGAATTAACTCCCACAAGGAAGTAAGGGCAGCAAACAACATCCACTCTATGTACAAGGCACACTCTTCAACTGGCCTTCTCCAATGTATGCAAGAGCGTGCGCATGCACGCACACACAGGCTATGTCTACACTTGCAAGTTAGGTCGACTTAGGGAGGCTTAAGTCGACCTAAACAAAGCCGCATCCACACTGGATGCATTTCCTTAAATTGACTTAAGGAAAGGTTAAGTCGACTTAATAACACCTCGTTTTAGGTCGACTTAACACTTAAATCAACCTTTTTAGGTTGACTTAAGCCAGTGTGGATGGGGATTAGCGCCTAAATTGACCTTATTAAGTCGACTTAAAGCATTAAGTCGACTTAATAAGGTCAACAAGGAGCTATGTCTACACTAGAAAAGTTAAGTCGACTTTGTTAAGTTGACTTAATAAGGTCGACTTTAAGTCGACTTAAAGTTGACCTTGTTAAGTCGACTTAACAAAGTCAACTTAACTTTTCTAGTGTAGACATAGCCAAAGAGTCTTTATTCATTTTTTTAAAAATTTTTTACAAAAATCCCCAAACCAAAATCTTATCAAATAAAACACTCCACTTGACGCACTTCCTCAGGGGAAAGAGTGAGAGAAGGAATGAAGCATGTTAATCACATTGCTTAATGCACTACTGAAAAGTGCTCAGATGCTGTGGGGAAGAGTGTAGTATAAGCACCTTGGTAAAACAAAATTCTAGTCTGAATTCCCAGACCTTTTTTGCATTCATTATTCAACAAATACGCGAACACTCACCTCTAGAATTTCATCCTCCAGGGACAGGACAGACTCAGGCAAGATGGTTAGGTGAGGGTTCTGTGACAGAAAACATTACTTTCTCAAATCTCTCTTACACATCCAGTCGTGAGGAGGATATTTATTTGGGGCTTATGCTTCACATCCCTTGTCAAGTCAACATACAATGTGCTGTCCATTCTGTTTCAGCTAAAAATCACATAAAAAAGGCTAGACTGAAAAACAAAAAATGATTTTCTACCACTTAAGAAAAGTGTCTGGTGTTGCTCCTTAAACTTTGTTGCACACTTGACCATTAGTTTATTAAATCATCTGCCCACCTAGGATTTACACACAGTCGCCTTAGAACTCTTTTTTTTTTTTTTAAGGAAACTATGTATCAAAATGTTCATTAATTTATGCTTCAACCCTGTTTTACAGAGGGGGGAATGAAGTGGAGAGAAATGTAGTTTCCATATCCAAGATTACAAAGCAAGTCTGTGGCCGAGCCAGGAACTGAGATTAAAGCTCCCAGATCTTAATCTAGTGACTATGGGAATTGCTTCTCCCCCAAGCGGACAGTACCACTCATCTTGTTTCCTCTAAATCTTTTATATCTTATGAACCAACACAAATTGCTATCAGAATTTCCTGGAAACACCATCTGATGCAGTAGTTATCAACTTCTTTTCATCTGCAGACCCCTCAAATATTTCAAATGGAGATGCAGTCCCCTTTGGAAATTTTAGACATAATCTGCGCACTCCCACAGGTCCAGAGACCAGAAGTTAAAACTAGTGGTCTAAGGCATTAAATTAGGACATTGTTGGGTTTGCCATCTATATGCAAGGATCCATTTATGTTTTGCTTCAAGTTAGCTACTGTGCTTATTACCAATGAGCTGGAAGTTTTTGACTTTTGCTTTTTGACTTTAAGTGCTAGAGGCTAAAAGGATTTTGCTTGAGGATAAAACATAAGAATTATTAAAGAATGGAAAGGCATTGTACATTTAATAACTATCATGAATAAATAATAGCAACATAATTAAAAAATAATAAAGATACTGTAATAAAATCCTTGCTGTGGAAGATGATCTGGTCAGATGGAGCCATTTAACCTCTATTGTACCAATGTCTCGACTATGGCATCTATTGCTTTGAAAAATTAGATCTTTACTTTTACTGTGTTGTTAGGGTATCTTAATTCTTCGTGGCCTGCACTCAAAATCAATCTCTTCTTGTTAAAGCATTTCCTCTGAATGGAAGTGTCAGAATGCTGAGGTTCTATTTACATAGAGCTACAGAATTATAGTTCAAGACTCTGCCTCAGTTAATGTTAGTTAGCTATGTCCACAAATAACAATAATAATATAAACAGAGGTGTAAAGGCAACAGTTGTGTACATATTCAATTAACCACTCTGAGGTTAGGAGACTTAATGACATTAGATTACTTGAATTTCCATAGTTTTGGGGTTGGGTGGGTGGGTGGGTTATACCTTTCTATGTTGGGTTTATTTTCTGAGGTCCTGCACCCCTGTACAGTAAAATGACGAGAAGCCATATTTTGATAGAGGTAGTTTTTATATGCAGTTTACAAAAGATATTCACTACCAGGGGGCCATTTCTGTAGAACAATGAGGACAGCTCTTGTCCCAGTGGGGAGTCGAAGTGAAAGAAATCTGGATGGACTCTCCAGGGTGAAGTAGGATGAATTTGTAGAGAAGAGGTCAGAACTCCACTTAGATGAAACACACCAGAAAGGGTGAAAAGACTCCTAGGGAAGTTACAATCTTCTCTCAAAATGAAGAATAAAATCTTTTCAAATATTCAAGCCCACCAGTATATTGAGAAGTATTGGGAATTTATAGTAAGGATTATTTTTTTGCACGTGAAAAGTTATCAAGGTGAGGAAATCCTCCCTCAATGAGCTACAAGTCCAGGAGATGCTCTGCTCAGTGAGGCTATGTCTACACAGGTGGTGGCAAATTTGCTGCCATCAGATCAATTTTTTCAGTTTCATTGAGCAGCAGAAAAGAAACACTCTTATCTATCTGGAAGTTGGTCTAGTTCTTCAGGAGGCGTAGTGCTGCTTCGACAGGAACACATTTCCCATTATGCAGTGCACAGTGCTTAGGAAAAAAGTTAGGAAGTCAAGGGAGTTACTCAAGCTACTTTGTGTTGCTTGTTTAACTCCCGTCGACTGCCACCAAATTTTGCCAGCAGTATAAACCTGTTTCTGTCTCTCTTTTTCACATGAGAAAGAGATGGTCTGGGACAGCACTAACCTCCCTCCTTCTAGGACACTCCATTTATCAAGGAATCTGTGAGAGGCAAAGGAGGAAGCAGGAAACACGAAAGCTCAGGTATGCACATTTTCTCTTCATCAGGTTTTGTGGAGAGTTCTATAAAAATGTACATGGGCCCTGAGATCATGTTGATTTTGCCTTTCCCTGTGCAACCCACTGTTTCAAGAGGGTTCTGCGCACAGCTGTTATCCAGGGTTCTTCAACCCAGGAACTATTAATCTCTTAAATTGGTATCAGGAAATAAACCAAAGGAGATACAGTACCTCCACCTGCTATATGGCCTACACAGACAGAGAAAAACCAAATGCTCTTAACTTAAAGTTTTACTTTTTGAGTCTCCAGCAAGTCCCATTAGAATTACCTTTACAGGAAGTTGCCACTTATTAATCTTACACATACAATAAACACATACAATACACATACATACAATAAACACATACAAATACAACAAGTAGTTAGAATACCCCAAAATTTGATAGTTACCCTATATGAGACAACTGGCTCTGTGAATGTGTGGAAAGCGGTGGCTGTGATATAACTTAACTTTAGCCAAATTTTTCATACAGTCTTCCACGCTATTCTTGCCAGCAAGATAAAGAAGTATGGGTTGGATGAATGGACTATAAGATGGACAGAAAGCTAGGTGGACCATTGGGTTCAAAGGGAAGTGATCAACAACATGATTTCTGGTTGGCAGGTATCAAACAGAGTATTCCAAGGGTCAATTCTGGGGCCAGTTTTGTTCAACATCTTCATTAATGAGCTGAAGGATGGGGTAGATTGCATCCTCAGAAAAATCACAGATGGACTAAGCTGGGGAATGATAGATATGCTGGGGAGGGGGGGAACGGGGGTAGGAATAGGATACAGTAACCTAGACAAATTGGAATTTTGGGTCAGAAGAAATCTGAGGAGGTTCAACAAAACAAGTGCAGAGTCCTGCCGTTACAATGGAAGAACCCCATGCATTGCTATAGCTGGAGACAGACTAGCTAAGCAGCAGTTCTACAGAAAACAACTTGGGGGTTACAGTGGACAATAAGCTGGAAATGTTAACAGTGTGCCCTTGTTCCCAAGAAGGATAACAGCATATTCGGCTGCATTAATAGGTGCAGATTGATGGAAATGATTATTCCCCTCTATTCGGCATGGGTGAGGCCACATTTGGAATATTGAGTCCAGTTTAGGTCCCCTAAGGGGTAAACTATCACATAGGGTCTGCAGGCTCTAAAGAGTGGTGCTTGTTCCACAGGGAGCAGTTTCTGGGGTGTGCATGGAAATTCTCAGTATTATGTTATTTGAGAAAAAATAAAAACAATAAAATACCATTACAATTCTACACAAAAAGACAACTAAAATATTGTGAAAATGGTCTTGGAAACTAACCAAACAGTTATCTATGAGTGGGTTTAATTCCCAAGTCTTTCTGCTCTTTTATTTCCTCTTATTAATAAGGAAAAATATTCAGAATTAGTTCTTATTTGGTGAATATGAGTATCTTATACTTTGTAAAATTGTGTTCTTAACTTGGCAGGGGAAGGTGTGATTACATCAATCATGAATAATTTTCTTGCACGTCATCTGCTTCTCCAAATGAAAAGGAAACACATTATACGTATGGTACTAAGAAGCAACATATTCCTAATCTGATCATTTTGCTTTATATCACTACTCCCTTCGCCATTATTGCTCCTCTCAGAGGTCTACTCATGCAGCATTTCATACTGTCGTTGGTATTTTTAATAACAACAAAAAATTCTAAATGGTGCTACTGCTATTCAAAACAGCAGGCAGCAACGTCTTCATATAGAGTTCTTTTGTACCTGGATTTACCTATTGATACAAGACAGAAAATTCGTCCTGAAATATTTGCCTACTCACAGATTATTGAAGCCTCTTTGTTCACAAAAAAGGTCACTTGAAGTTTCACCATGATGATCCTTTCTAATGTCAACTAAAAATTACTTTAAAAGCTATACTTAATCCCCCATTTAGCTAGTGAAATCTGTGTCTTCTTATATCCATGTTGGCAGATTTAGAAGGATACAGTTTAAGGTCCAGATTATTTGTTATTTTCTGCTGGTGTTGACTGTCAGGGAAACAGTAACACCTTACTTTGCTTTTGCTCAATCCCTGGCAATGAGAAAAAGTAAAAACATCCTGGAGGCTGCTCTAAACTGGCACCCCATTTGGGGATCTCTGAAGCACATCACAGTTCAGCCATTCCATATGCTCACCCTGACAGATCTCCTCCAAGTGATATTCTGACCTGGCAAGTTAAAGATCATCTCTGTAGCTTGAGGACAAAGGACTGAGAATCTAAGAATTTATTTTAAAGAGATCCCTTCCTCACATGAATTTGGGACTTGCTAGGATTTTTCCTCATATATTAATAATGACTTGCAAATTCCTAACAATGAAATTCAGCTGTGATAGGCTATATATGTTCTTCCACATTCATTTGCAGATCTTCTTCTAACATAGCTTGCCAAAGGGAAAAAAGATATAATTCTCTCCCTCTTCCTCCTTTTTGCAGCCACAAGTTCCCACAGAATGGGTTAGCAATATAGAATCACAGGACTGAAAGGGACCTCTAGAGGTCATCTAGTCTAGTATCCTACATTTATTGCAAGTCAAAGTATTACCTAGACCATCCTAACAGGTGTTTGTCTAACCTGCTCTTAAAAAGCTCCAGTGATGGAGATTCCACAACCTTTCTAGGCTATTTATTCCAGTGCTTAACTACCCTGGGAGTTAGGAAGTTTTTATTAATTTCCATCCTAAACAATCCTTGCTGCAATCTAAGCCCACTGCTTCTTGTCCTACCGTCAGAGATTAAAGAGGGCAATTTTTCTTCCTCCTCCTCGTAAACTGCTACCATGTCCGTCCCCTCTTCCCTCCCCTCACAGACTTCCCTTAGAACCCATTGTTCTCAGTCTTCCCTCATAGGTCATGTTTCTAGATCAGGGGTCGGCAACCTTTGTTTAATCCCTAATTCACAAGGCTTGTTTTCCTGCCAAAGATAGCTATCAAGTTGGTTTGACATGATTTGTTCTTGACAAATCCATGCTAACTGTTACTTATCTCCTTACCAGTTAACCCCCAATTCTCTAAAGAATCACAAATTGGCGGGAGGGCAGCTGTGCGCGTGAGCTATCTAATCCACAGGCTTATGCACGGCATGGACGTGGCTTCAGCTGCTGCGCGCACAGCTGTGTCAGTTATATGCGCTCACAGGAGCTGCGTCCACGTCCCGCTGTGCATATATACAACTGTGATTTAGTTATATAGATTAGCTTTTAGGAGTTTGCAGATTGATTGCTTAATTATTTGCTCAATTATTTGCTGACTGGTTAATTCCCTGGGTTGTCCTTATTCCCCTTTTTATAGAGTGGCTCTATATTTACCCTTTTCAAATCCTCTGGAATCTCTCTCATGTTCCATGACTTTTCAAATATAATCACTAAGGACTCAGATAGCTCCTCAGTCAGCAACTTAAATATTCTAGGATATATTTCATCAGGCTCTTGTGACTTGATTTAACTGTTGCCTTACATGTTGGAGCGAGCAGTGATACCTTTAGGGAAAAGCTGACTTCATGCTCTCTTTGCCTTTTGGATATCTGGGTCAACTTAAGCAGGGCCTCTGGAATTCTACCACAAACCCTGTAGCAGCAATCATGATATTTAGCAAGGAGCTTAAGAAATATTAGCTGTATCTCAAAAGACCCCTCTTGCATAGGTAAGTGCTGTTAAAACCATTTTATGATTGGGGGAAATTTCAGGCATAGGAACCCTAATGGACAGATTGCAAGGCAGTTACCCGCACTGGTGATTCATACTCACATAAATGGGTCTATTCATTTCTATGGTATTACTCACATGAGCAAGTGCCGACTAGGCTGAGCAAGGGGTCCACAGTCTGGCCCTAGGTGATTTCCTTAAAATCAGTGATGGAGATTGGCATAGAAGTCACTTCATTTGCCTTATTCAGCTCCTAAACTTCACCTTTTCTAGGAAATAGTTCAGTGAAATTGGAGGTGCTGACATGGCAGTAGTAACTGGTTAACTATCTTCAGTCACTCCATTGATATCTGCAGAATGCCACTGATGATGGGTTGGTTTTTAGAATCACTCAGGTGTGATCTGTCTATTCATTTAATCAGTTAGTACAATGGTTGTTTTCATTCTGGCTGGAATTCCAGTGAAATGAAGAAATAATATATCACAGTGAGATCTGTTTGATGCTAATCCAATGAAGTGAAGACAGCCCTCTAGATCAGAGTTTCTTATTCATTGTATTGGAAAACATTACAGTGTCACCATCCAGGAGTAAGTGTGCTGTGGAGAGTTAGGTGGGGGGCTGCATTCAGCCTTGAGGGGTGAACTGGTTTGTCTTCTAGGGTTGGGTGTCATGTCTTGCGACCCACAAAAGGTTGAGAACCACTGCTCTAGGTCAGTGATTTTCAATATTTTTTTCTTGGGACCCAGTTGAAAAAAAATAATTTATGTCCACAGCCCAACAATTATATCTATGAGCAATGCATTCTCGTCTTTTGATGGCAGCAACAGGGGATGTCACAACCTACTATCAAAGCATCTGATGAAGTGAAATTTGCTCACGCGATATATATATTTGTTAGTCTTTAAAAGGGCCACAGGACTCCTCGTTTGTTTTGCTGATCTAGACTAACATGGCTACCCATCTGGAACCAGTATCTGAGGGTTTGTGACCCAGTACTGGGTCCCAACCTGTGGTTTGAAAACCACTGCTCTAGATTAATAGATTTTAAGTCTGGAAGAAATCATAGAATCATAGAATCATAGAATAATATGGATGGAAGGGACCTCACGAGGTCATCTAGTCCAACCCCCTGCTAAAAAGCAGGACCACTCCCCCTAAATTATTCCAGCCAGGGTTTTGTCTAACCGAGCCTTAAAAATCTCCAAAGATGAAGATTCTACCACCTCCCTAGATAGCCCATTCCAATGCTTCACCACCCTCCTAGTGAGAAAGTTTTTCCTAATATCCAACCTTGACCTCCCCAGCTGTAATTTGAAACCATTGCTCCTTGTTCTGTCCTCTGTTACCCTCGAGAACAGCCTAGCTCCCTCCTCTTTGGAGCAACCCTTCAAGTAGTTGAAGGTTGCTATCAAATCTCTCCTCAGTCTTCTCTTCTGTAGACTAAATAAGCCTAGTTCCTTCAGTCTCTCCTCATAAGTCATGTGCCCCAGCCCCCTAAACATTTTTGTGCCCTCCGCTGGACTCTTTCTAATTTGTCCACATCCTTTCTGTAGTGGGGAGCCCAAAACTGGACACAGTATTCCAGATGCAGCCTGACCAGTGTCAAATAGAGGGGAATTATCACATCCCTCGATCTGCTGGCAATACTCCTACTGATGCAATCACTAGGTTCATCTAGTATGAGAATATGAGAATAGACCTCCTTTGTAGTGCAGGTCACAAAATTTCACACAAGTGATTCTTGGATTTAGCCCTCCAAAAAAGAATAATTTTGGGTTGAACAGAAAGTGATTTTCAGGTGAAGTAAAATATTTTGCTTGACCCAAATCAAAATGGCTGTGTCTACACTTGTAAATTAAGTCGACTTAAGATTGCTTAAGTCGACTTAATTTACCCTGCATCTACACTACAGTTTGCTTAAGTCGACGTAAGGAAAATAAAGTCGACTTAATTAAAATTAAGTCGACTTTATTAAACGTCCTTTAAATTTGACTTAGTTCTTAAGTCGACTTCCTAGAGTCGACTTAAGCCGTTGTAGATGTGGAGTAGCCCTAAATTGACTTAGGGCTACCCAAGGACTACATCAATGCCCTCCCTGCCAGGGGGGTGTCACAGGGAGAGCCTGGCATGCCCCCCACAGAGCAGGGCAGAGCTTTGCTCCCCTGCCCCTATGCCCTGCCAGGGTCCCTGACCCCCTTTACCCCATTGTACCTATGTACAATGGGGCAAAGGCTGATCCCCCAGGCATTGGGCAAGGGGTGCCCCCCCTGCCCTCGTGGACCTGCCCTAGGTCCCCCTGAGACTGTAAAAGTCGACCTAGGTGTCCAGTGTGGATGCTCTAGGTTGACTTTAATTTTAAGTGTAGACGCACTAAGTCGACTTAGTTAAAGTCGACTTAAAATTACAAGTGTAGACATAACCAATGTTTCATTTTAATTTTGAGCATCTAACTTGTTTTTCTAAAATAAAATTAGAGGAAATATTGAAAAGGAAAGTCACCCAGAAAAAACAACAACAACATTTAAATGATTTAGCTTGAAAACACAAACATAGCAATAAGACATTTTTTTGCAAATTCCTGTCAATTTCATGGAATTTTTTTTTTTTTTTGCTTTTTAAACTGGTGTCATTGAATATGCATTTTAAAAAAAAAGTTATGAAAAAATCCACCCAAATCTACTGTTCTACAGTCAAGTACTGTTTTATCCATTTTTGCTACATATCATACTTAGAGCCCATGCTCAGCTGAGATACTTCAAACCAAGATAGAATAAAGTATTGGTAAATATATATAGTGGGTCCTATTTCACTAGAACTATATCTGGATTCCCATTGCTAACACTTCAAATAATGTATCCTATAATATTGTAAAGCACAATTTTGGTTTTGCAGAATTATGGTCTAAAATGACCGTAGAGTTCCATTTTCCGCTTTTTGTGGTGCCAAGATTATACGAGAAATTGCAATTCTACAGACATTCTTTCCTGTGAGAGATGCAATTTCTCTGATTTTTTGCTTCAGACCAATCCTGCTCTTTCACTGCTAGTCAGATGTTGCTTAACACCAAGTGTGGTCAGTCTATTTTTTCTTTTTTTAAAAAAAATACAGCAGTATCTGACCTATTGTGTTAAAACAAATTTCACCTGTTGGACAGTCTAGTAGCTCTGTATCTCTAGTGACTCCTATTGATCTGGAGTCCAAGAAGATGTGATCAAATGTACCCAGGATAGATAAGTAAGTCATCAAAACACAGACAATGGAATGGATCATTATTTTAGGTACGATCAGCTTGTCTCCCAGTCAGTGAAGGATTGCACTTAACAATGTTTATAATATTTTGTCAATCAATTCTTTGTGTCCCATCCAATGAGGGCATCTAACATAACAATCTATATTCCAAACTGACAACTCATCCTAAGTTAAATGAAGGACATTTTAGGCTGTATATCAGAAAACAAAAACTACAAAATACCCCCACACCTTCCTAATTATTATGAGATATGTTAGATTATATTTTAATTGTCTAGAGTTTTTAAACAAAAGAAGAGTGGTTAAAAATAGACTTTACATTTGCACACCCAGTCATTTGGATGAACAGAGAACATGCAGACAGGATTTCTTCAAAAATATAGAATTTGTCAGTGAAAACTGATACATTTGTTTGTGTATGCAAGTTTTATTTTTCATGTGCCAATATTTATGTACACTGAGTTCTGCCACTGTTTATGAATACACAAACTTCCACTGGTGTCTATCAGTTATTTTAATTGGTTGTATTGTTTAGAAATCAAACTATACATTTTGGATTTAGATCACCTCCAAGTTTCATGATGGTTAGGCCTATGGCTTTATTTTAGACACATCTCTACCCGTAGAGAGGAAGGTGATCAGAAACAATCAGCATGGCTTCACCAAGAGGAAGTCGTGTCTGACCAGCATGATTGCCTTCTATGATGAGGTGATTGACTCTTTGGATGTGGAGAAAGCAGTGAATTGAAATCTGGTGAGATTCAATAAGACAAATGTAGAGTTGTGCACTTATGACAGAAAAATCCCATGCATTGCTACAGACTGGCAGTTGAACAGCTAGTCAGCAATTCTGCAGAAAAGGACCTGCGGGTTAACAGTGGACAAGAAGTTGAATATGAGTCAACAGTGTGCCCTTATTGGGAAGAAGGCTAACAGCATATTGGGCTGCATTAGTAGGAGCATTGCCAGCAGATCAAGGGAAGAAATTATTTCCCTCCATTCAGCTCTTGTGAGACTGAGTCCATTTTTGGGCCTTCCAATACAAGAAAGTTGGAGAGAAATAGGAGACAGCAAGCAGACGTCAAGGAAAACAATTAAGTGGCTGGAGCACATGATTTATAAGTAGAGGCTGAGGGAACTAGTCCTATTTAATCTGCAGTAAAAAAAGAATGAGGGGGGATTTGTTAGCAGCTTTTAGGTACCTGAAAAGAGGTTCCAGGGACGATGAAATGGTGCTGTTTTCCAGCGGTGCCAGATGACAGAACAAGGTTCAGTGGCCTCTAGTTGCAATGGGGGAAGTGTAGGTTAGATATTAGGAAAACCTTTTACACTAGGGGGGCGGTGAAGCACTGAAATGGGTTACCTAGGGAGGTGGTGGAATCTCCATCCTTAGAGGTTTTTAAAGTTTGGCTTAACAAAGTCCTGGCTGGGATGATTTAGTAGAATTAGTCCTGCTTTGAGCAGGGGATTGGCCTAGATAACCACCTGAGGTCCCTTCCAACCTTAATCTTCTATTAGTCTAACTGGTTGGGTGCTGAGAAACCATGCTGACATGAAACAGTCATTAAGCCAGTTAACTATTTAGTTTGACTGGGTTTATGGCTGTTTTGCATGACTGGAGCAGCACAACGCAGCCAGAGTGTACCTCTAAATTTGATCATGGGATAAGGAAAATAGATTTCTTGGACATACTTCTCACCTGTTAGTATAGATTAGGAGTAATCCCATTAAGATAAATTGAGGCATTTTCCTGGGACAGAGGACCTGGGTTCCATTTCCAGCTTTGCCATTGGTTTGCTGGGTGACCTTGGGCATGATTCCTTTCCCTCTTTTGCCAGTTTTCTCCATCTGTAAAATGGGGGAAAAGATACTGACATCCATGGTGAAGCATTTTGAGATCTATGGATGAAATGTGCTATATTAGAGTTGGTTATTTATTATTGACTAAATTTAGATTACAAAGAGAAGTTAGTTTGATCCTTTTTTCTATGTATATTGTGATATTATATATTCTATGTATATTTTGATATAGTGATTCTTATTTCTATTTTTAATTTACTTTCATTTTTCTACAGGGTGAAAAATTACACACACACACACACACACACACACATTTTACAATATAGAGTAGTGGCATGATATAATCAAGATATAACACAATCATGTTTCCAAGATTTGCTGTCTAATCATCATTTCCAATGTAGCTGTTGTGAAAATAATGTGTTTCATTTAAAATGCACCATTAACTTGTGCAATCACTGTATACAGTAAGGCATTGGATCCTGCTTTAAACTCCATTGCTCTTAATCGCCTCAAGAAAGACACATCCAATCACAAACACAGGGCACAACACGTACCAGACAAAGAAAGTCATTTTATTCTTGTATGACCTGCAGGAGAACATTTAGTTATCATGTGATTAGAGAAAAGATGCTTGCTGTGGGGAGATGAGGATATTATTCATACATTTTTCTCTGATTTCTCATCTTAATGCCTCTTTACATAAAATGTGGATCACCCCACTGTTAACCAAATTGAATGCATTATCATTTCTAATATAGTTGGATTTGGTTGTTGTCCGCAAATGTGCCCATCTTATCTATTATCATCTTATTTGTTTTAGCTCAGAAAATTTAAGAGGATGTATGACTTTTGTACTTATAGGTGGAGTCAGAAGACCAATAAGAAGCAGCGTGAGGCTTGAGCAACCAACATGCAGATCTTTCAGAAAGAAATGGCCACATTCCCCTTCCCCTCAAGCTAAATGCAGAAATTCTGAGTACTTTCCAATGAGGGGATTACATAATTTTGCACTTTTGGGCCAAGTGGTTAGCTGGAATTCAAGGCTTTGCATGGTTGTTCCTACTTGGATGAAAAATCATATATGTATAGGGCTGGAAGGAACTTCAAGAGATCATTCAGTCCATCCCCTTATGCTGAGGCAGGATCAATTAAACTTAGACCATCCTTGGTAGGTATTCATCTAACCTGTTCTTAAAACTTCCAGTGATGAGCCACAACCTCTCTTACAAGCCTATTGCAGTGCGTCACTATCCTTACAGTTAGGAAGTTTCCCAATCATCTCACGCAAATCTCCTGAAAACTAAGATGATTACTTTTTTTCTTGCCCTCTGTGGACATGAAGAACTATTGATCACTGTCCTCTGAATAACAACCTTTTTTCATATTTGAAGATTTACTGTTTCTGCCTCTCATACTTTTTTCTCAAGACTAAACATGCCTAATTATTTCAACCTTTCCTCATGGTCATGTTTTCTATACCTCTTAGAAATAGATGAGACCAGGCAAGTATACACTTGATGTGACCCATCCGTGCCTGGATTAGCCACCTGAAAACACCAGGTCAGGACAGGCTGCAAAAGGAAAACAAATTTTCCCAACACTGGTGGGTGCTTCTGACATCAGACTTCCCAACTAGCCACAAACAATTCTCCTGATTCCCCACATTGATCATCAAGAAGCCAAACCAAAATATAAACAGCTCCTTTTACTGAATTTCAGTCTCTGGCTCCCAATAACCCACCAGGTCCAGTAAAGAAATAAGTTACTTAAAACTCCACTCTCTGTACTAGAATGATTCTCCTGACCCCAAAGGGTCAATCACATTACCGGATCAATATAAGTTTGGATCCTACCCAACATACCACACTGCCAGCCAGTCCTTTAGTCACTAAAACTAAAGGTTTACTATAAAAGGAAAGAAACAACTTATAAGAGAAATGTTAAATGATTTAAGCAATCAGCTACATACAAATGATTTGAAAGTCCATATTTAACAGGTGATCAATAGACTTGTGGCGTTTACTGGATTGCACAATCCCTCTGGTTTACATCCAGAACCTGGGTGGGTCTCAGTCCTTTGTTTCACAGCTTCAGCTGTAGATGAGTAGATCCAGAGGCAGCTGATGGCTGAAGACTGAAGACAAAATGGATGCAGTGCAGTTCCTTTTATTTCCCTTGGCCTTTCCTATGATGCTTGTGGAAATTGATAGGAATAAGATGGAGTTCAAAGTCACATCAATAAATCCTGGTAACTCATCAGGTCCCCTCCTGGGTCCGCTGTACCTGTCGGTTTCCTTAATGGGCCATTAAGCATGCAGTTACTGTAACAATCATCTCTGGGGGATCTCCCAGAAACACATCACAAATTGAAATACATACATTAAACTTAGCCATAACTTCCAGTACAAATATGACACATACACATACACATACACAATATCATTGTACTTAGTAAATTATAACATCTCTAATGGTACCTGACATGGAATCTCATATGAATTATTGTAATTTTTGACATGCCACTCAGGCAAGCTCTGCATCCAGCCAACTCTGTCTCTTTCCCTCCTTTTCAGGTACCACGTGATTCTTTGTCCTAGCTTTCTGCTTCCAACACATACAGCCTTCAGGCAAACCAAACCCCTCTGTCTGCAGTCAGGGAAATGTCTCAGTCCATGTGGCTTAGCTCTCTGATTTGCCATACAGCTTCATGGCTCGTGCAGTAGCCCACATTGTTTTTTACTGCGTAAGAGGGCTTTGATTCCTCTTTGTTGATCCTGGAAGAAAGAGCTTAATACATCAATTGGCTTTAATGAGGTCTGTGATTGTCTTGGTGATACTCGTTGAAAAAAGAAAAAACACCCCTGTAACAATACAATGAACTATAGTATGTCCTCTGTTTTCTTGATTTGTTTCTAGAAAATAAATTATTGATATCCCTGCCCTTAAAGGGCCAGATTCACATGTGTGTGAACCATCAGAAACCCCTGGGTACAACCAATTGTTTTTTCAGTCCTGTTTTGAGGATTTGAGTGAAACTTAAAATGGGCCATGCTTGGACATACTCCCTGCACAGAGAGATATTAATTAAGGCCTTGTCTTCACTGCTTTTTAGTCTCAGAGTAGCTAATGGGCATGAGCTAGCCTGAGATAGAAAAACACAATAAATTTTTGTTTAAATGGAGCAAGAAATCTGGCATTAGACAGAAGGAGATGGAAAGTCTGGTTTACCTCAATTGTCACAAGGCATGAAAGCATATAATTTAAAAAAAAAAATAATAAAACCTTTTACCTTGAGGTAAAGTTAGCGAGGTCAACCCCAGGCTGGAGAATATAGCAGTTTGTCTCACAGTAAAACTGCATGGTCCTCACTGTACCTCAGGATAGCTCATGCATATTAGTTAACCTAAGGTTAAAAAAAAATTAAAAGCACCTTTTTTTAGCAATGAAGACAAGGCCTTTGAGAATAAACCTTGTCTGGTTTCATGCTTTGTTACAATCTCAAAACTCAGGTCAGGCCTGCTCAAGAGTTCAGCAAGGTTTGTTAAACATATCTTGAAGAGCTCTGTCCAATTTAAAGTTTCATGTTGTTTGGTTTTGAACTGCTTGGATGCAAAATCCTCTGAAATTCATGGCATCAGCTGAGTTTGCTTTCAATTTTAAAGTTGGCCCAAAGTCAGCTGAGCATGAAACTGAATTGGATATAAAACTAATGAAACTGCCAAATCCTATTGGTAGGATTTTGGCTAAGTCCAAAAGATTTTTGCAGAAGAGACTGTCTTTTTGTTCTGTATTTCTACAGAATCTGGCAGAATGGGGTCCTATGTGCTTACTGAAGAGCAAATAAATAATACAATCTAGAAGGAAGACTAGAATCCATAAGGAACCACTACACCACCAAAACTGAGCAGTCTAACTTGATTTCCTTAGTCCCATCCCAGCTTTTTGTGATCACCCTGCTGATAAGAAAGAACGTTACAGACTGGTTTGTGTTAACACTGTTGGTTAAAGACAGACATACACTTCTAATTACACACTTTGCCCTGTGGTTGACCTTCCTAAAGTCCCCCATTGCTCCCTTAAGTACTTTGTATAGTTGATCAGATTCAGAATTTTGTGGCTGTTTTCCTATAGCCATTTCCCAGTCACTTTAAAGTGTCATAATAAAGCAACTATACGCGATATACAGCTTTCTAAGGTAACCTTTTCACTCAGTTTTACCGGAAAATTAATTGCCTCTAGAAATGGTTGGTTTTTGGCTTTTGTTTTTGGCAAAAAGTGACCTGTTTTTGTAAAAGAATAGTTTTTGTAGAAGAATTTTGTTTCAACATTTTCTGGGTTTTAAATGTTAAAAGATTTTTTTTTTTTGGC
>ML685901.1:1952966-1963386 GCA_007922175.1 Pelusios castaneus
ATATATATATATATATATATATATATATATATATATATATATATATATATAAAGTTCTAATTTGTTATAAAGGATGGGGAGGGAGGGCTATTTTTTTCTAGATACATGACTTCATATTTTCTCAATAGCATAGCTGTGTTTTCAAAGATCCATCTCTATCTGTCAGGGAAAAGATGAACATTATTACAGTATTTCTTTGTTTTTTGAATATTGGCCTATATTCTGTGTGTTCCTGAGAGGAAATACTCCATATCATGTCCCTGTTTATTAATATACCAGGTGTCATTATATTGTTATGTGCTGGGTAAAACCTCGTTAGGGGTTAAATTAAAACTGCAGTGAGCTTGTTTGGTGAGAATCAGGGCTGGATCAAGACAGGGGATAGAGGGGCTGAAGCCCGGGCCCCGGCCTAAAGGGGACCTCTGGTTCCAGCCCCCAAGGCTCCTATCTGATCCAATCCCCTTTCCCCGCTGCTCCTTCAATTAACAAAACTATATGGATACATTTATCACAATCCTCCACCTAAAACAAAAGGCTTCTGTGAATCAGCCATGAAGGTTTGGACTGTTAGGCAAATGGAAATATTATTAATATTTTGGGGAGATTGGGAGACAGAACATAGAACCACAGAGAGACAGAGACAGCCAGCAGAAATCTAAGCAACAGCCTGTAAGCATGATATGACCCACTAAGAAACCTACAGAGAGGTTCTAGGTTGGGAGGGCTGGCTGAAAAAAACGTGGGCCTGTAAGCTAGGAAACTATTTCTTTTGGCCTTTGGTTCCTCCTGCATTTGGAGAAGCAGCACTTTGTACATTCCTTATTTATTTATGAAAATGCATCACAGAAAATATCAAACTCCCACATCAGTTATATCCTCAGGGCCCCAAACATAGAATAACCACTCAGGCTGAAAAAAGGTGGAATAGTAACTTCACTGATTCCAGTCTATAGTTTATCTAAGTAATGAACCTATGCCCTTTTTGTCAACTGGCCATATATTAAACAGGTAGATTCCAGCAAACCCCAATGGTCAAAGATGGACACTAGATGGGGAGAATGCTTTCCCAGTTATCTTGTCTGGTGGGTCTGATGACATGCACAAGGTGCAAATGACCACCATATTTGGACTTGGGAAGGAATTTTCACCCCTGTCACATTGGCAGAGACTCTAGGGTTTGGGTTGTGGGTTTGTTTTTTCCCCCCACCTTTCTCTACAACAGGGAGCCTGGGTTACTTGCTGGTTAAAATTAGAGTCATGTTGGATTATCTGTAACATGAAATCTTTAAATCATGATTTGAGGCTATCAGTAACTCAGCCAGTGGTTATGGGTCTATTACAGAAGGGAGATGGAGTAGGGGTGAGGAAGGGAATGTTCTGTGGTCTGCAATGTGTAGGAGGTCAAGATGATACAGTGATCCCTTCTGGCCTTACATTTTGAGTCGATGAACTGTATGCCATAACTGTACGCCACGAGAATTACAACAATTTTTGGCGTGTGCAAGCAAGTATTTGCTCTTACAGTGAATAGAACCTACAAAATATGTATTTTTCATTCATAAAGTCTTATCTTCTACATTGCAACTTTGACATACAATTTTTCAAGTTACATTCCAACTTGCATAGAAGATGCATGTCTTTTTCAGCACATAAAAGGTGGTAGACTTCGGATTTATTTATAGGACAGGATGTACAAAGCCTGCTGGAATCAGTAATTTAAGTGGGAAATAAAACATTATTGCTATATTTTTTATTACCTGGAGTGCCTAATGCTATAAAGAGATACATAGGTAGATAAAAGATTCTAATGGTATAGATATAGGGAAGGAAAAAGATGAAAGGATGTTTAAAAGCTATTTGAGCCATTTGGAACATACTAGATGTCATCCATTAAAGTGAAATGTGACCTCCCTGCTCCATGTCCTCATATGGAATTGTGAGGTAATAAAATATGGGCTGTCCTTGTAATGGAAAAGCTTTCACAGCAAGTATCACAAAAGAGAAGTAACAAAAAGAGAACAGATCTTTAGAAATTTGACGAACCTTTTTAGCATAGAAAGGAGGAGGGCTCCCTAGCCAGGAAATCTTAGCCAAGTTCTCTGAATATTAACTTAATCTAGAATATGTAATAAAGAGCGTATGGCATAGTATGCTAACATTTTATTGTAACTTTGATTTAAAACATTATACTGTGTTAAAGACAGGCAAGATGGCTACTATAGGGTATGCCAGGGCAGAAACATAAGCCCGAGGCTGCTAAAAGCACTGTTCCCTATAGGCAGAGCACAGGTTACTGCAGGACAACTGGGAGCACCTAATTAAAGACTGACCCAGACCTATAAGAAGCACCTGACCCTGCTAGAGGGCGTGGGAGTTTGGAGGAGAGGAGACGGGACTTTGGAAGCAGAGCAGAGCAGAGCAGGGGCTGAGAGACCTGTCTCAGCAGCTGTTGCCACAGTAGCAACAGCAGGGGCAGCGAGCATTTGTTGTTCCCCCGAGACAAAGGCTTGAGACCGCCCTCCCCTGGAGAGAGCCAGCACAGCCAAGGCCCCATGAAGGGACCCGCCCTAAGGTAAAGCTCAGGTCTGGGAACCCTAGCACAATAGCCCAAGCAGCCGACTGGAAAAGGACGGATTTGCCACAGGCCTACGGTGCCGGGGAAGACCACTGGTATGTGGCACAGGCTAGGAGGCACCTTGCCACACGTGGTGTCAGGGGAGGGATTTCTCACATACGTGGCCAGAACCATCCTGAGGCAGGGTAAATCTGCCCATAATGAATGACCTGGTGAAAGCCCTGGTACAAGCTACAGCCGTCCAACAGCAAGCCCTGCGGGTCCAGATGGCCACCCAGCAAGAATCAGTGTGGGTGCAACAGGAGACCAACCAGCTGTTGATTAGTCAGGCAGCCCAGGAAAGAGCCACTCTGCAGGAAGTGGTGAACCAGCTAAAAGCCCTGACCAGTGAGACCCGGGGCCCGGAGGGAGGATGCCCCCTGAGGGCCAGCAGTTATTTACAGAAAATGACAGCAGATGATGATGTGGAAGTGTACCTGCTCACTTTTGAGAGGCCTAAGAGAGGCCTGGCCCCAAGAGCACTGGGCCAGTATTTGTGCCCCATTCTTGTCTGGAGAGGCCCAAAATGCCTACTATGACTTAACACCTGAAGCTGCCCTCTGATTATCCACAGCTGAAGGAAGAAATATCGGCCAGGTTCGGGGTGACGACGGCCATGAGAGCCAAGAGGTTCCATGAGTGGACATACCAGGAAGGTCAAGCACCAAGGTCCCAGCTCTTCGATCTGGCCCACCTAGCTCAGAAATGGTTGCGGCCTGAACTTCACAGTACCAAGAGGGTCATTGAGATCCTTGTCCTAGACAGATTTGTGAGGGGGCTGCCGTCGGACCTACGGGGGTGGGTTAGCCAACAAGACTCTTCAACTTATGACGACCTAGTGCACCAGGTCAAGAGACATTTAACGGCCAGGGAGCTTTCTCAGACGACCAGGGAAGATGGACGCCGGGGCAAGAGGCTGAATCTCAGCCCCAGGGTTCGGGCTTGAGCGGCCTGACTTGGTGAAGGGGTCTGAGGAAGCCCGGCAAGAGGGCCGCGCGCTGAGACCCAGCAGCCCAAGGAACAAGGGCCCAGCAAGGGTGGGGTACAGGTGTTATACATGTGGGGAGCTAGGTCACATCACAGCCCAGTGCCAGAATGCAGAGGAGCCCATGCAATGTGGCTTGGGCCACCTCACCCACTCCTGCAACCTGATCAGTGTGGTAGGAATAGTTGAGCCTGCACCTGGATATACCCTGTCCGTCAAGATGAATGGCATTAAAACCCAGGAGTTAGTGGACTCTGGGAGCGCTGTGACCTTAGTCTTGGGGAAACTGGTAGGCCAGAACCAATTAATCTGGGAAAAAAGCACAGGTGTAGCCTGTGTACATGGTACGATTAAGTACTACCCAACCATCCCTATCTGCATTGAAATACAGGGGGAATGTCTCCAAACTAACAACCAGGGTGGTCCCAAAGTTGCCCTACCCGGTCCTCATAGGCCGGGACTTCCTGGGGTTTAGAGATCTACTCCCAATGGAAGAACCCAGGGTTGACAGTAGCTCCAAATGTGTTGGGGAGGACCCAGCTGATGGCCTGTTAATCACCTTCACAGAGTTTGACCAGGACATATTTCCCGCTACTGACAAGCAGCAGAAGACACGCCGAGAGAGGAGAGGAGAGCTGCCAAAAAAGTAGGAACCCGAATCCTAACCCAGAACCAAAGGGCAGCCCTTGTGGAGAGACAATCAGGCCCTGCTGGCAGGCGTAAGGCCCAAGTTGTTGATGAGCCAGAAATCAGACCTAATCCTGAGGGAGCCACCCCAGTTGGAAGGGACAAACTAGTGCCCCTCGAGATTGGGGACATGGGGCCCACTCTTGGAAATTTCACCCAAGACCAGACAAATGACCCGTTATATGATAATATCAGAAAAGAGGTGGTAGAGGTGAATGGGACCCTTGTGGAGGGGAAATCCAAGGGGCCAGGTCCCTACTTCGTGATTCAAAGAGACCTGCTATATAGGGTTGCCTGGACTCACGGAGAGGAGGTAGAACAACTACTAGTACCCCGGCAACACAGGTGGACAGTGCTAGACCTAGCGCACAGCCATCTGTTCGGGGGGCATTTAGGGGTAGACAAGACCCTCAAATAAGTCTTACGGAGGTTCTTCTGGCCAGGGATTTACAAAGACGTCCGCCAATATTGTACCTCCACCCCGAGTGCCAGATCCACAGCCCTCGGCAGCACCTGCGGGCCCCCCGGTACCTCTACCAATCATTGAGGTTCCCTTTTAAAGGGTAGCCATGGACTTGATTGGCCCCCTAGAAAAGTCGGCCCTAGGCCATCAGTTTGTACTTGTGGCGCTAGACTATGCCAATAGGTATCCGGAGGCTGTCCCACTGCACAATACTATGTCTAAAACGATAGCCAAGAAGTTAGTCCACATCGTCTCTAGAGTAGGACTACCCAAGGAAATCCTTATCGACCAGGGAACTCCCTTTGTCTCCAAGCTAATGAAGGACCTGTGTGCGATGCTCCACATCCAGGCTCCACGAACCCCCGTCTACCACCCCCAGACTGATGGCCTTGTCGAACGCTTCAATAGGACACTGAAGGCCATGGTGAAAAAGGTGGTAAGTCAGGATGGGAAGGACTGGGACAACCTACTACCCTACCTGATGTTTGTCATTAGGGAGGTCCCCCAGGCATTCACAGGGTTCTCCCCGTTTGAGTTGTTATATGGCCACCACCCTTGGGGCATCCTGGACATCGCCAGAAAAGTCTGGGGAGAACAGCCCAACCAGGGGAGAAACATCATTGACCATGTGAATCAAATGTGGGACAGGATTGCCCGGGTCACCCCCATAGTCCAGCAGCACCTAGATAAGGCCCAACAGAAGGATTATAATTGCCATGCCAGAGCACCAAGATTCCAAGCTGGTGATTGGGTGATGGTGTTGGTGCCCACTGCAGAAAGCAAGCTCCTGCCAAGGTCCAGCAACCTGACCACTGGAAACCAGAACAGATCTATCACATAAATCTTTTGAAGCCCTGGCAAGACCGGGAGGCCTGCATGGTAGCCCTGGACCCACTACCCCAAAACGGCAAAGCGTGGGGGCAAGTGAGAATATCCCCAGAGCTGATCCCCACCCAATGGGCTGAAGTTGAGGAAATGATCAGCTGGAACTGTGATGTATTCTCAGAAGTATCTGGGAGGACTTACCGATCCAGGGGTAAAGGTAAACATCAAACCATACCGGATCCCTGAGGCAAAGAGAAGGGACATTAAGGCAGAGATAAAAATGATGTTGGAACTAAGGATCATTGAAGAATCTCATAGCCAATGGTCCAGACCCATTGTTCTGGTCCCTAAGCCAGATGGCAGTGTAAGGTTCTGCAATGATTTCCGGAGGCTAAAAGAAGTGTCTCGGTTCGATGCCTACCCCATACCTCGGATAGACAAGCTGATAGACCAGCTGGGGAAAGCATGGTTTCTGTCTGCCCTTAATCTAACCAAAGGCTATTGGCAAATCCCTCTGGACGAGGAAGTCAAAGAAAAACTTGCCTTTGTTACACCAAAAGGGCTGTACCAATATACTGTTCTCCCCTTTGGACTCCATGGGGCTCAGCAACCTTCCAACGCCTCATGGACAAGCTCCTACGCCTCTATGCGGGGTATGTGGCTGCTTATCTCAATGACGTGGTGATTCACAGCCCAGACTGGGACACCCACCTAGAAAAGGTCGAGGTGGTCCTGAATACCCTAAAGGATGTGGACCTCACTGCAAACCCTGCCAAATGTGCTATAGGACTCACAGAGGCCAAGTACCTAGGGTATGTTGGAGGAAGGGGAATAGTGAAACCACAACTTGATAAATTGGAGGCCATACAGGGTTAGCCCCGGCCGATTAAAAAAAAAAACATGTCCGGGCATTCCTAGGGATTATTGGCTATTATAGACGGTTCATTCCCCACTTCGCCACGCGAGCCTACCCACTGACGGACTTTATAAAATCATGAGGCGCAGACATAGTGAAGTCGACTTAACTTTTCAAGTGTAGACATAGCCCCTTTTCGACCTTATTAAGTCGACTTAACACTTTAAGTCGATTTAATAAAATGGATTTAGGTTCTAATCCCCATCCATACTGTCTTAAATCGACCTAATAAAGTCGATTTAAGCATTAAGTTGACCTAAATTGAAGTGTTATTAAGTCAACTTAACTTTTCCTTAAGTTGACTTAAGGAAATGCTTAAGTTGACTTAAGGAAAGCCCAGTGTGGACGCAGAGTAGCTTAAGTCAATTTAAGCCTCCTTAAGTCTACTTAATTTGTAAGTGTAGACACATCTTGAGTAGCTAAGCTATCTTCGTGAACTTTTTAACGGACATACTTGATAGCTACTGGAAAGAAATTTTTCTCGGAGCATAATTCCTATCTATCAACGGCAATGAACATCTGCAGATTTGAAATTTGTGTTCAATCCAGATAAACATCTCAATTTCTAACATTTTTCCAAAGTTTATCCAAGACATTTGCAATACATGAGTCTCCTCTCTCAGGGAATTTTTTGATATAACACAGGTGCCTTGGGCTCATCAGCAATGTGGACTGAATTTTTGATCTCTGGATTGTAATGCATGAGCTGACTCTGTGAGCTGAAAGAACCAACTTAGGTAACCTTATGGCACATTCATCAATCGCTATGTGATTTAGCCACCTTTAGGGGTGGGGACAGAACACCACAGCAAGTGACCACACTTCACATGCATTCCAATGGTATTTAAAAATTCAAATGGAAACCAGAGTCCCATCGTGCTAGGCACTTTAGAAACATAGTAAGAGCCAGACTTGTCATACAGAACTTATTTTAACAGCAGATAAGAGATGAAGGAAAAAAATATTATCCCCATTTTACTGATTGGGAACTGAAACATGAAGAGATTTAGTGATCCGCCCATGATCACATGGGAAGTGTGTGCTATAGCCAGGCTTACTGATCTTCCGCATCCACTTCAGTGCGTTAATCACAAGACCTGGATTTTAAGGCCATTTCTCCTATCTCTGATTGCACAGTCCCATGTTGGTGCAGAGATGCACTGCTCCAAAGAAGCTGTCTCTGGAAGACACTATGCTTCCAGGATGGCCAAGGCCACATCCTGCAACAGGTGTGCTGCACGTAACCTCTGATTTTTAGGTAGCTCCGCTGGTGAAAATGTATGTGTGTGAGATCACAGAAAATGCCCAGCCAATCAACTGGAGTGTGACTTTAAACAATCAAGCCTTGTCTTCACTATAGGAATGAACCACTGTATTTGAAACTTGTGTACTGGTGTAAGCACAAACAATTCCAGTGCATTCACATTAGACATCCTGAATTTGCTTACACTAGTGTTGCTCCCAAAATGTCCTCTGGGTACCCCTTCCCAAATTTCTAGCTCAGTACCTAGAAGCCATGCATTCTGGGAGATTTTGCAAGGCCACCTGTGCTCCATGGGAGGGTGTTTGGAGGACTATTCAAACCACTTCAGGTTTCCAGTGTCTACATTGGCATTACAATAGCTTAGACCAGTGGTTTTCAAACTTAGGGTCGGGACCCAGTGTTGGGTTGGAGAGCCTCAGGCACTGGGCTGTGGCATCCCGTGCTGGCAAAAGACTGAAATGAGTTGTTCAAAGATGTAATTGTTGCATTGCAGGCATAAATGACTTTTTTCATCTGGGTCTCATGAAAAAAAGTTTGAAAACCACTGGCTTAGACTGCACCAGTGGTCCTGATTAGCAAACCTGTTGAAAGGTAGGTTGTTCTAACTGGTTGTTTACATCTCATGTACAGACTGTTGAGATTTTGTGTGTTTGTGTGTGTGGTCTAGAAGGTTTAGGGGGTTCAACTGATTAGTTTTCTAATGTTAACCACCCCTCAGTGATCCCAGCTAGTCACTAAAAAATTGGTCTTTTTTATTTTCCTTTAATTTCTATGTTCCTAAACTTTTCACCACAGTTGTGTTATTTACCCAGAATATCTGGAGAAGGGCAATGCAAACAGAGAATTCTGTAGGTATTGATCAACTAGCTAAAAAGCAAGTAAACAAACAGACTTTTTTCCTTAAAAAAAAAAAAAAAAAAAAATCACAAAAAACCTATAGACTCTGAATGTCTTTCAGAGTAATTATTTAATTGAGCTTCAATTAGCCCCATGAAAGAAGTCACCTCTGACTTGCGTGTTTGTAAGAAAAGTGTGCAATTATTTAATTTGACTCACAGCTGAGAAGGTAACATGGGAGCATCTTCTGACTCAGTTTATTCATTTGGATTCAGGGGATAATGCTTGGCAGTGCTAACTTAAAACAA
This sequence comes from Pelusios castaneus, assembly GCA_007922175.1. NCBI lineage: Eukaryota > Metazoa > Chordata > Testudines > Pelomedusidae > Pelusios > Pelusios castaneus. The sequence goes on from ML685901.1 coordinate 1,961,866, forward strand.
TGAAGTGTATAACATGCAAAACTCACGTGCTTCACAATGGGTTGAGGATTCATTTGTTATCATCTTTGATTCTTGTTGTTAAAGCAATTTAGGAATCAGGAAATGTATTAGTTGAAACCTAGGGGAGTTCCGTATTAGAACTGCAGGGATGCAGAAGGTCAAAGCAATAATGAACACATTGAGGAGCAGTGTGTTTTTGCTTTTGTTTTTTAAGTGGTGGCTAGGAAGTTGGTATGCAAAATTATGCATCACTTTGAGAATGTAACTTTAAACATCAGTTTATCTGTAAATTAATTTAGCAGGGCCAACAGAACCATCAGCAGCCCCCCTACTGATGCCTACATCAAGCATTTATAGATTCTGCATGTATTATATTAAAGAGGGAAAATGAAAACAGATGTACAGTATTATTTTTTCCATAGTAATTGCCATGTAGCCAACAACAGTCAAAGGGAAGCTGGGAAAGTAAAGCACTGACAAATCTACATTATTGCCATAAACCTTTTCCTCGTGCTACTCTAAGAATTGGATTATGAATTTTTAAGGCAGTGCAGGATTGGGGATCATACACAGCTTTCATCCCACCAGTGATACATGGCACAGTGGAAGATATCAGATTTAATTTTGCAGCTGAGTCATGGCCCTCTTTTTCATCTCTTGGGTATAACTGAAGTCATGACTAATGAGTCAAAAAAGTGTAGCCCTCTCCGTTAGTCCATGTAATGCCATTTGTATGCTGCCTTGATCTTTCAGAGGTTTACCTACTATTGTTGGTCTGAGTTGGTTACTTATATCTTATGACACACAGGGAATAGATAAAAGGCAAAAGGGCAGACTTATATACAGTGTATCTCAGAATCCAGTAATATAGGAATCAGGAGGACTGCATTTCCCTTTACCTAAGCATTCTCTCGTAACCTGTGTGATTTCCCTTATGTAACTCTTCTGCCAATCAGAACTGACAGCAACAAGTGCCAGGGTTCAGTATCTAGAGATTCCTCTCAGCAATACAAGACAAAACTGTCTCAAACCCCCACCTTCTATCCTGGAACTATTGCACATTACTACTTTGGGGTCTCTAGAGGTAACACTTCACTGCTCGCAAGCACAGAGACTGACAGTAGAAGAGACTTATAAAAGGGGAAAACTAACCTGGCATTAACTTGGCAAAACACTGCAGCAAAACCATCAGGAAAATGCCCATCCCAGAGTACGCTGGGCAATTCCACTTTGTTTCCGGTTCTTCAGTCCAGCAATAAGAAGCTCCTTTAATGTGCCCCTCCCATCACAGAACCCCACACATAGGTGCGACACAAGGGGTGCGTCTACACTTGTAAATTAAGTCGACTTAAGCTTGCTTAAGTCGACTTAATTTACCCTGCGTCTACACCACACTTTCCTTAAGTCAACTTAAGCAAGCTGCTTAAGTCGAGTTAAGGAAAATAAAGTCAACTTAATGAAAATAAAGTTGACTTTATAAAAACCTCATTTTAGTTCGACTTAAGCCTAAAGTCAACTTTT
>ML685901.1:1963486-1995120 GCA_007922175.1 Pelusios castaneus
TATGCCCTGCCATGGTCCCTGTCCCCCTTTGCCCCATTGTACCCATGGAGTACCAATTGTACCAATGAAGCAAAGGCTGAGCCCCCTAGCACTGGGCAAGGGATGCCCCCCTGCCCCCATGGACCTGCCCTAGGTCCCCCTAGCCCCTAGAAGTCGACCTAGGCATCCAGTGTGGATGCTCTAGGTTGACTTTGTAAGTTCCTCCCCAAGTCGACTTTAAATTTAAGTGTAGTCATGCTAAGTTGACTTAACCAAGTCGACTTAGCTAAAGTCGACCTAAATTTACAAGTGTAGACATAGCCAAGGGTACTGTGAATGGAGTCAGATTTTCCTCAGAGAGAGTAAGAAGAGTACTAGATTTTGGTCTCAAGCTACAAACACCACAATGTTTAGTTCATGTTTGGGGCAAATGACTTGGTTGGGTTTTCTTATATCTGATCACCCTTACTTTGTTGTGTGTGTTAAGCCAGGTTTACACTACACATTTAGATTGGTGTAACAACTTGGCTCAGAGGTTCGGAAAATCCACATCCCTGAATGATGCTCTTATACAAACCAACCCCCAGTGTGGACCGTGCTATGCCAACAGGAGGGCATCTCCCATTACCATAGCTATTCCTTCTCACAGAAGGGGTGTGACACTGTCTCTGAGAACACCACCCCAGAAATTCCATATTTACCAATGTTATGTAGTTAGGATATGTTCTGTACTAGATATCCCTTATTTGATATTATTTTAAAAGTCTTAATCTGCTGAACATTAATATCTTGTCAGATTCTATGTGTTACCATGACATGTGAAGTTGTGAAACAACGTTGAATGTGATATTATAACATGTTGCAAGATAGGAACTGTCATACATAGCCTTTCAGGCACACCAGTAGCGTGGCTAGAGGACAGTGTTAATTCCTCTCTCTTACCCATTCAAGAATAGATTCATGGGTGGTTGGTATTAAAGGCATGGGAAGGCCACACCTCCCCTGATTGGCTGTGGTGTCCCCATCTCTTTCCCTGCCCTCTGTGGTGGGAAGACAGAAGATTTTATGCTCCATGCACGTTCCTTTAGCTGCCCAGGAACCTACCTGCATGGAGCATATAAAGCTCAGCATGCCATGCCCTCAGGCCATGTGAGATTGACGCCTGTCTTCTATCTTCTCTTCTCTGGTCTCAGTTTCAGTTCCACTTCACTCTGCTTCTGCAGCCTGGCTGAGCTTGGTCAGTGTTACAATTTCTAACTCTGTTCCCAGCCTGTCTGCCCCTAATCTGAGTGAATTTTGATCCCTGCCAAACTGGGTCTTTCTTTCCTCTCTACTCCCTGCCCTGAACCCCCTCCCCCCTTCAGTAATTAATCTAGACACTCATTTGTTTTCCAGATAAGGGAAATGGTAAGTAGCCGTAAGGGAAGAAGCGTCATGTCTTGGTGTAAAAGCAGAACAAGGAATGTGAAGATTTGAGACTTGCATTGTGACATTGGACCACCAGTCATTTAAGGCTCTATTTAAAAAAAAATAAAAAATCTAGAGGTATCTGAAGGGAGGGTGTGACAGGCTGCTCCCCAAATCCAGTCTGGTGTGCTGCTATGACCACTTGAACCCCGCTCCTGAACCCCAATTCACCCCGCTCTGCTGGGTGACCACTCACTCCTGAGTCAGTCCACACCAGTCACCAGCGTGTAATTGGTCCCAGACAGTGGGTGTAAGTCCACTAGCCACACAGGCATTGGTCCACAAGCGAGCACACCCAGTCCCAGACACTACACTGGGAGCACTGCCCTACAGGGATTGGGACCCACTCTCAATCACCTTAGTCTCAAGTCTGTCCACTTAACAAAGAAGTGGATTGTGCCCAGCCTTCCACATCCACACCCTCTAAAGACCACACAGCTTTAGGTAAAACAACTATTAGTTTATTGATCAGAGTCCGATTTCAAGTGAGAACATGGCCAATCAAGGCAGAACCATACTATAAATGAGTCAGGAGTGACCACTATCAAATAAAAAGTATAAACTGCATGCTATTCTAACATCTCTACCTAAACTGACCTCAGAGTCCAAGATTATGCGCATGGTGTTTGGCTGTTTGATGTTTTACAGCCATTCTCTGCCTGTTCCCAGGCAGGGCCCCGATCTTGCTTGAAGTTGGTTGCAAGATGGTGTCTTCTCCGGCCAAAAGCCTGCAGCTTCTCTCCTCCTCACAGTCTCTGTGTCTTTGTTTTAACAAACTGCTGACAGCCCCTCCCCTCACTGTCTTCTTGTGAGATTCTCTTCACTTCTACCTGAGCCAGGGAGGTATTAGCATTCCCTTTGACATGTAAATCTCCAGCCACTGTGCTAGAGATAGTCTGGAGAGTCTGAACCCTGTAACATGCTTCACATCTGTACATACATGTTGCTGTAGGAAACATGGCCCCATGACAACCACGTGGAACACGTTCTGAGCATTCACAAAGGAACCTGGTATAGTGTAATTGTCATCAAATCATACAATTACACTGCAAAACTGAACAGAAAAGTTATACAGGTCATGCCCTAGAGCTGCACGGATGTGCATCCCGTCACAGGGGGGAAAAGGGGGTTTCCTAGCTCTAGGTTTTCTGTCATGTTAGATTGCAATTTTTGCAGAGGACAGCTTGTTTAGTTGCTAGATCAGAGATCGGGGTAACATAACATAACATAACATAACATAACATAACATAACATAACATAACATAACATAATTAGTGATTGATAGGGTGGGTTCTGAGTTATTCGAAAGAATTTTTTCCTGGGTGTCTGGCTGGTGAGTCTTGCCCAGATACTCACGGTTTAACTGAGCACCATTTTTGGGGTGAGAAAGTTATTTTCTCCCAGGGCAGATTGACAAGGACTCTTGGGGTTTTTTTGCCTTCCTCTGTGGCATGGGGCATGGTTCACTTGCTAGTGAATTCTTTGCACTTTAAAGTCTTTACACCAAGATTTGAGAACTTTAGTAACTCAGTCATGGGTTAGAGGTTTGTTACAGGAGTGGGCAGGTGATTTTTGTGCCCTGCATTGTGCAGGAGGTCAGACTAGATGATCATATTGGTCCCTTCTGACCTTGGAGTCTACGAGAATGTTAGCCATAGATTTTAACATCAGACATGACCATTATCATGTAGTCTGACTTCCCGCCTAACATAAATATATTTATATAATTTTGCTCAGTGATTCCAGAGGCAAGCCCAGTTACTTCTGATATATTTGCAGTGAGAGGGTGGGGGTGGGGGTGGGGTAGGACGGAATCCAGTGTTGATTTAAACACTTCAGGTGGTGGAGAATCGCCTTCCTCTGTAGCACAGGGCATGGTTCACCTACCGGTGAATTCTCTGTATTTTAATGTCCTTAAATCATGATTTAAGGATGTAAATAACTCAGGCATAGGTTGGTGGTCTATTGCAGGAGTGGGTGGGTGAGGTCTTGAGGCCTGCATTTTGCAGGAGGTCAGACTAGATGATCGTACTGGTCCCTTCTGACCTTAAAGTCTATGAGTCTATGAGAATCCATCACAGGCCTTTTTAAACTGTACCAATGTTTAGTTACCATCACTGTTGAAGTATATGTCATTTGTCTAGTTTTAACTTCCAGCCATTGAATTTTTTCAGTCCTTGGCTACTAGATTAAAGAGCCTTCTAACATCAGATAATTGGCATACTGCATTACAGATTATTTCCACCTTCCTTACTGGCACTGATTACACCCCACTGCCAGTGACCATGTATACTAGATTTGATAGATCAATGTTTTCACCTGATGTGATAAAACTTGCATTCATCTGGAAGCTCTACTTTGTGCTTTGTGGATAATATTTTCATGATCTTTCCCCCTCTTTTGTTAGTTTCTTTTGCAAAAATTCCTGCCTTCTTTAGAATTTTCACACATTTTTATTAAATATTAGTGTGAAATTAATGTTTGTGAAAAGTGCACAGTCACCAACCATAGAGATGGATGACCTCTTTAGTCACAGAATAGGTTGCCAACAGCCAGCCTTGCTGAAGCCTTCATCATGGGTCAGGAGGGCATTACGTAGGTCTACACTCTGAACCACTGATGTAAACAGGAGTTTTGGAACTAACGTTACTCTGAAGAGGATCAAACAATTAATCTCTATAGTCACTGTGCTGAGACAGTGAATGAGGTTACAAATCAATACCAATTTTGATGACTGCTATCATGAAGAGACCAACAAACTCATTTCACATAGAATGTTAAAAAATGTGATGAGATGAAACTTTTGATCACTGCATGATCCATGTAGGTTGTAAGTTAGAAGCAAAAGAGTTTCTAAACAGTAGGCTGTGACTGGGAATAGATACAAGAAGAGGGTTAATTAAAAAAAAATCTGCAAAATTATAGATTACATTAGGGCAATTAATTTAAAGGATTGGAAGATATTTCAAGACCAACATACTTTTCTGTAACTGTTAATTGCTTTGCTTTTACACGGTATGGATTTTAAAACTACAACATTTCTCTGTATACTTAGGTCTCTTCTTTAATATTATCTACCAACCTAAATTTAAAAAGGTAATAAAGTTATGTCTGTTAAGACAGAGGACTCAGTATACCATATGCTCATTTAACAGCAGGAAGCCAAGATTGCATAGCTCAGATAGCCATCAAATATCTTCTGCTTTTCAAAAACACCTTAAATCTATATAAAAAAACCCCAAAACATAAAACCCCTGTTGTAGCCTCTGTATTCACATGCTTATTTTTGTGCCTGAGGTTTTTTTGTTTGTTTGTTTTGAGTTGGTATCAAATATGGTACAGTCCCATTCACTTTATGCTCAGAAACGTATACAATCCTAGTGTTAAACAGCCTGCATTTTCCAATTCAGTGAGCGCCATAGCTTTTCACCCACAAAAGCTCATACAAAAAATACATTTGTTAGTCTTTAAAAGTGACACAGGACTCCTTGTTTGTATAGCTTTGAGAGACACTGAGGTGTTCATTAAATGACACAAAGCTTAAATATGATTAATTGAATTAAAATATACATCTCTCCATTTTTATGAAACTAGACTAAAAAAAGTGAGTAATAAATAACCAAATACAATAAATGCACAGGAACATTTTTCATAAACTCATAGGCTATGGCTGCACTAGAAAAGTTAAGTCGACTTTGTCAGTTGACTTAATAAGGTCGACTTTAAGTCGACTTAAAGTCGACCTTATTAAGTCGACTTAACAAAAGTCGACTTAACTTTTCTAGTGTAGACATAACTCCTTGTTGACCTTATTAAGTTGACTTAATGCTTTAAGTCGACTTAATAAGGTCAATTTAGGCACTAATCCCCGTCCATACTGGCTTTAAGTTGACTTAAGGAGTCGACTTAAGGCTTAAGTCAACCTAAAACGAGGTGTTATTAAGTTGACTTAAGCTTTCATAGAATCATAGAATAATAGGGTTGGAAGGGACCTCACGAGGTCATCTAGTCCAACCCCCTGCTAAAAAACAGGACCACTCCCACTAAATCATCCCAGCCAGGGTTTTGTCTAAGGAAATGCTTAAATTGACTTAATAAAAGCCCAGTGTGGATATGGCTTTGCCAGTGTAGACATACCCATAGATTTTAAGCTCCAAAGGGACCATTATCATCACCTCATCTGACCTACTGCATTACACAGGCCATAGAATTTCAACCAGTGAATCCTGCATTGATCCAAGCAACCAGTGGGTTCTGGTACAGCACAACTTTTCAAAAGACATCCAATCTGGATAAAAAGACAATGTAAATTGTTTCAGATAACTCTTACTGTTAAACATGTACACTTAAAAAAAAAAGTTTTAGTTTATCTAGCTTCCGTTTCCAACCACGAGATCTCATTATAGGTTTGTCTAGTAGATTAAAGAGTCCCCTGGTAGTTTTTTTTTTTTTTCCTGTGTTGATATTAATAGATTGAGATTGGGTTGCATTTTAGCCATCGCTATCATTTACCAGTTTAAATGGGGTAGCCATGTCAGTCTAGTTCAGCAAAACAAACAAGGAATCTTGTAGCACTTTTAAAGACTAACAAATCTATTTACCGCATGAGATTTCATGGGTGAAAATTGGGATTTTCTCCCATGAAAGCTCACGCGATAAATATATTTGTTAGTCTTTAAAAGTGCCACAAGACTCCTTGTATGATTTACCAGTATTGTTAATCTGCCATATGTATTTTAGAATAGGAATCAAAGGCCTGATCCCAGCTGATTGACATCAATGGAAGAGGCTTCTTGCTATCTGTAGATACATCCACACTGGAGCCTTAAGGAAGGTTAAGTCGACTAAAGACTCCTGCGTCCACACTGGGCTTTTACTAAGTAGACTTAAGCTCTTCCTTAAGTTGACTTAATAACACCACATCTTAAGGTCGACCTAATGCTTAAGTCGACCTTATTAAGTTGACTCAAGTCAGGGTAGACAGGGAAAGTCCTTAAGTCGACCTAATTGGCCTCCAGGCCCCCTTGCAGAGTTCCTGGCCACTCCTCCGTTGACCTAGCATCTGCCATTGTGGACGCAGCACTGTGGACTCTCTAAGTCAACTAAACAAGGTCAACTTTAAGTCGATTTAAAGTCAACCTTGGTTAAGTCGACTTAACAGAGCCTCCAGTGTAGACGTACCCTATAAGCTTTGCATCAAGGCTTAAATGTATTCCTTTGGCCACTAAAATAGCTTTGTAGCTATTTTTATGAGAAACAACAAAATCTCTAAAGATTTCAATCTTGCCTAATTTCATGCTCTTATACCAATGTGAAATTCAGATCAGGTTTGGGAAAAGATTCACCAAAATCTATTAAACTTATAAGCAAATTTGAGAGGATGTATGCTTTTGAGCTGTAATCATGCTAAATTAGCGATTTGTTGACCAATCAGGTGAAACTCAATAGTGAGACCTTGAGCCTGATTCACTGCTGCTTTAGTCAAGTCTTCCAGCAATGAATTCACTGCAACTCCACCTTTTTTTCTCTACTGATTTCAATCCTTGCAGTATTTAGCACAATGGGGACTGTTACAGTGCACACCCACTATCAGAGAATCCTTTAGTTCCAGGGCATGTTGTTTCAGTTGTCTGCATTTGCGCATAATTCATCACTCTGGCTGAGAGGCCTCTAAGTCAGGGCAATGAAAACTCAAACTAGTAATCAGAGTCTTTCAACAAACCTACGCTTCTCAAGGCTCCATCTTCAATCTCTTTCAGCTACTCCTGAGTCATCTAGTCTTGCTCTGGTGTTGAGAAACGGCCCCTGAGGATGAAACTTGCTGAGGATCATGCTCTCTTGTAGATTCTGTTTCAGACCCCTTCCCAGAAGTCCCCGTGGTTCCTCGCTTCAGACTGCACTCTCTTTAATCTTTAATGAGTTCCTGCTGTCCATTAAGTTAACACATACTATTTCTCAGTCCTGCCTTTCTGCACCAGAAGCAGCTAAACATCTATTGCATCTGTGCCATAATTAATAGGCTATTGACCCCTCTACAGTTCATAATGGGATTTTCCCTTATCACCCTTTAGAGCTTTCAGGTTCCACTAACGATTGGTATACTCTAATATATTCATGATGATAATAAATAATGACATTTGAATGCATTTTAACCTAAAATTCCAAATAAAATGTAGTGGATTAAAAAATAAATAAATAAAAATCACAGTAATCCCTGCAAAGTGAAACTTCCGATTTTGACACAGTGACAGACTGAAATTAGCCTTAAAGAAAATTCAGTATTGTCTGTAACCGTTTTAGGCCTAATTCAATCTGTTCTTACATCAGTATAAATCCTCGTATCCTCAGCAAGAGACACTCCTGTAAAACAAAGGGGTCTTTTTGTCTTTAACATACATTCTTTTCTAATTAAAACAAGTGACCCTTAAAAGCTTGATAGGTTGCTATATTAGAAAACTAAGATATATTTTCAGATTGAACTTCTATCTCCCATGTGACAAAAGTGAATGTGCTTTATGGATAGAAGCGGCCACAAATACCAACCAGTCAAAAGTAATTATAGAACTGCTTTGACTTACCAGTTACATGAGCTATTCAGAACTTAACACAGGCATTCGCCTTCAAACTGAATGAGTTTTCAGCACTGAGGCATGCTCAGAATGCATCAGTCCAGGAGGATTTCAAAGCTACATAAAAGCAAGATGAAAACACCCATGATTTAGCCAGACACAGTAGGTGGCAAAGCTACTGAAAACTTTGACCTGCTAGTTTAAGAAAAGTATACAGAAAGTTCTGCTGAATGTAAAACCTTTCTCTTGAGTTCTTCATTTCAGCCACATGTAGAATTTAAAATAGAGAATTAGCTTCTTGCTATGAAATTCTAAAGGATGTTTCAAAAATCACATAGAAAAGACAACCTACTTTTTATTATTGTTGCTGTTGTTTTTTTACAATAAATTGTATAGAACCCTGATACATTTCTAAAGAAACCTATCGGTTTCATTGCTATTAAATTATTTCTGTACAGGAAAAAAATGTAAAAATGGACTAAACATGGCTTTCCTGTTCAGATGTAGATTTTTCTTTAGAAGGAGACAAAGGAGAATTTTTATTCATATTTTTATTTATAGTAGTTTAACAAGCGAAAAAGGTAATTCCCTCATCCTAAAGCAGTGGTCCCCAACTGGTCAATCATCATTGACTTCTGAATGGCAATTGCCATTAAAACCTATGAGCCATGTGCCATCAGCTGGTGAAAGGTTGGAGACCACCCCAGAGTCTTTGAATATTTGGCAACTCAGCTGGCTACCACACTTTCTTTACAACTCTAGTGACTGGGGTTTATATCTTAAGTAGGCCATAATAATGATGGGTGAACTGATTCAGTCTAATTAAGAACTTGTCCAAACCATTTCCCATGTCTAGAAATGAACCTGAATTCAGTTCTTTCTTTCTTTCTTTCTTTCTTTCTTTCTTTCTTTCTTTCTTTCTTTCTTTCAGTTCAGATAAGCCCTTTCTCTTTTCCAAGCAAGGGAATTGAGACAGCTCTGAAAGTGCCAAAATACTACAAACATTGTTTGCTCTCTCTCTCTCGTTTCAGTATTTCTGGCTGTGAATGGTGGCAGAAGTTTCATGAACAGGCAGATTCTCTCAAGAGAAAATCTTAACAGATACAGTAAGTTTGGATAGCTCAGAAGAGTTCACTCATCTCTAGTCACAAGGGAAAGTGATGATAAACAGAGATTTGGTCTACTGGATTGCAACCTCTTTAGAGCAGGGATATTGCTTTCCTGTGTGTCTGCAAAGCAAAACAACACACATACCCGTTTAACGTAAATCATACTAACAGAACTGTTCTCATCACAAAACCCCAGCACACACTTGGAAACAATCAACAATAGCCTCTGTGGAACTCAACTTACATTACCACTTTCATAAAAGCCTCATTAGCTGAACTAAAAGACTTTGTGCCATTATGGAGGGAAAGGCAGAGCCAATTCCATCACACGGCCCAAGCAACCTGACTGCACTGAAGGATTCACAGAGGCTTGGTGTACAAAAGTACTCAGTACAGCTCTCAGTACAGAGTCCATCCAGTGTACTATATTTCAGCATCAATACAATCACAATTATTTCCTACTCAAACAACTTTAGTTTAGATTTTATAATGTATAGAACAACCCTAAATTTAAATTAAAAAAAAAATCCATAGCATTACCATGAAGATAAACCCACCACCAACTCAGGTATATTTGTCATTAGCAACGACCGATAACATTTACTACTGCACCAAGACATGCCCCAATTAATTCCACCACAGACTTCCTCATCTTAGAATCTAGATCATATAGCTGGTAAATCAGACCTGGGGAAAAATAAAAGAAACTCACAGCAGCTTTAAAATGTCACAAGCAGAGCAAACCAAGATCTTTATTAGCAGTTAGAACTGCTAGTAAAATAAAAAATAAAAAATTCTAAGAATTTCAAAGCTGTTCTCATTTCAGAGAATTCAAAACAGACTACTTTTTCAAAAAAGCTTTTAATTCAAAATTTGTATTTAACAATGTCATTGAAAATGTTACTGAAATTGTTTTGGAGTGTTGGGGAAAGCATTTCAGTAATGTTTTCCATTATATTTTGATAAAGATATTAATAAAAATGTCATGAAAAAATATTTTTAAAAACTTTGTGTGGGAGGGGAAGGGGGAATCATTTTCAAAGATTTTTTTTGTCATTTGAAAATTGTCAACCCACACTATTAGCTGACACTTCATTCTAAGTCTATGAGGTATCAGAAATGGTCATCCCCAAATTCTTTCTTGAAATGCTAGATATATGCATGGAGCTTTCCTAATCCATGCCACCTGCTCTAATGCATGCTGGGTTGATACAAGTTATGAATTTAGGTAGTTGTCTTTCCACCTGTGCATAATTTACAGCAAGATCCACTGTCTCCTCACTCCACAGTGTATTGAATATCTCACCTATGTTTCCCCAGATATTATATAATATACAAAAGGCAGATACTGTAAATGCTACACTGTTAATTGCACTATCACTTGGCATTAACAGACATCTCCAATTCTCCTTGTATTATTCTAAAACCATAGCCCCTTCCATGCAGCAGAAGCTGAGTTTATAAGATGAATTGCTATCTGTCCACATGTGCGCCTAACCAGTGGATTCTTTTTTGAGCCATAATAACAATGGGAATAAAGCAAAAAATCCACTGCAGTGATAGAGACAACATTAATGTCAGCATTGAAGGCTGGGGCATATGTTCTGCCTCTTGAAAAATCCAGAGCTTTTAAAAATCCTAGTATCATTAACTTCCTTTGCTCATCTTATGTAAGCATCAAGGAATTGGCCATATTCTCCACCATGACTTCCATCAGCAATATTCCTTTGTGGTTAATCTATTCTTGTGGTTGGTATAGTCAATACAGAGTGGAAACATGGGCTTCATCTCTAGCTCTCACGTAGTTGGGGAAGCCCAGTCACTTCATATGCCTCTGTCCTGTGAAGACATTCTGCATCCTCAGACACCCCTGAAACTAAACACTCCTTATCAGGACATACCCATCTCCATGAACCTCATCCAGAAACAGAGTACTAATCCAGGCCTGGTCTATACTTACCAGCAAATTTGGAGGCAGTCGATGAGAGTAGCTAGGTACAGTAGCTGCTGTCAACTTCCTAAAGTCACTTCTTCACACCATCTCCACTATGCTGTGACAATGGGAAATGTGTTCCCGTCGATGCAGCGCTACATCGCTTGAATGGGTCTTTCCACTACAGCGACTTCCAGATTGGCTGAGAGTGTCTTTGATGACTGCTCAGTCAATCTGGAGAAAACTGATCTGATGGAGGCAAGTTTGCTGCCATCAGGAAGACTTTCCCGCTGGGGGTGGATTTATTAAGACAATTTCTGGATTTGTAGATTTTAAGGTCTGAAGAGACCAATATGATCATTATCATCATCACCAATCTGACCTCTTGCACAACACAGGCCATATTATACAACCTCTGAGTTTACAGATTCATTAAAATCCTTGCCAATAGGCTTGCAGTTTTATGTGCCAGATTTCCTTTAATATTCTTGGATGGAGATTGTCTGGGCCTCCTAATTTAGTTCCATTAAGATGTTCAAGTTTGGCTTCTACTTCAGATGTGATGATTTTACCTCTATATCCTCATTCCCATTAGCCATCCTGCCACTATACCCCAGTTCTTCATTAGCCTCATTAAAAACAGAGGCAAAGTATTTTTTAGAATAGATAATGGGCAATGCCTAGATTATCCTTAACCTCTTTAACCTCCACCCCATTCCCAGTGCTTAGCAGGTCCATTTCCTCTTTGGTTGTTTTCTTCCTATTTATATGGTTGTAAAACCTTTTACTATTAGTTTTTATTCTCTTTGCCAAGTCCAACTCTACTTAGATTTTGGCCTTTCTTCCTTTATCACTTCATGTTCAGAACTCCAAGAGGTAGCTTTCCTTGCAGATCCCTCCCATTTTCCACTCCTTGCACACTTTCTGCTTTCTCCTAATCACTTATCTGAGACGTTTGCTTATCCAGCTTGGTCTACAACACTTGTCTGTGACTTCTTCCCCTTTCTTGGGGTGTAGGATAGAGATAGTTCCTGTTACTTTGATTTGAAATAATTCCAGGGCTCCTCCATCTTTAGTTCCATGAGTTCATGTCCCTAAGTAATTCCCTTAATTTTTTAAAGTTAGCCCTTTTGAAGTGAAAGTCCAGTATCCCCCCATGTTCATATTTGGTGGTATCTCCATTGGCTCATCCACTCTTTATATAGGACTACCTGCTCTTCTCTTCTCCATTGTCCTCCCACCTTCAGTTCATAGAATCATAGAATAATAGGGATGGAAGGGACCTCATGAGGTCATCTAGTCCAACCCCCTGCTGAAAAACAGGACCACTCCCACTAAATCACCCCAGCCAGGGTTTTGTCTAACCAGGCCTTAAAAATCTCCAAAGATGGAGATTCTACCACCTCCTTAGGTAACCCATTCCAATGCTTACCACCCTCCTAGTGAGAAAGTTTTTCCTAATATCCAACCTCGACCTCCACAGCTGTAATTTAAAACCATTGCTCCTTGTTCTGTCCTCTGTTACCATCAAGAACAACCTAGCTCCCTCCTCTTTGGAGCACCCCTTCAAGTAGTTGAAGGTTGCTATCAAATCTCCCCTCAGTCTTCTCTTCTGTAAACTGAATAAGCCTAGTTCCTTCAGTCTCTCCTTATACGTCATGTGCCCCAGTCCCCTAATCATTTTTATTGCCCTCCGTTGAACTTTTTCTAGTTTGTCCACATCCTTTCTGTAGTGGGGAGCCCAAAACTGGACACAGTATTCCAGATGTGGCCTGACCAGTGTCGAATAGAGGGCAATTATCACATCCCTCGATCTGCTGGCAATACTCCTACTGATGCAGCCTAATATGCCATTGGCCTTTTGGACAACAAGAGCACACTGTTGGCTCATATTCATCTCCCCATCCGCCATAACCTCCAGGTCCTTTTCTACAGTGCTGCTACTAAGCCGATCGATCCCCAGCCTGTAGCAATGCATGGGATTTTTCCATCCTAAGTGTAGGACTTTGTATTTGTCTTTGTTGAACCTCATGAGGTTTCTTTCAGCCCAGTGTTCCAATCTGTACAAGCCTCCCTGGATCCTGTCCCTGCCCTCCAGAGTATCTACTATTCCCCCCAGCTTAGTGTCATCTGCAAACTTACTAAGCACGCAGTCTATTCCATCATCAAGATCATTAATGAAGATGTTGAACAGAACTGTCCCCAGGACCGACCCCTGGGGCACTGCACTCATTACTGGTTGCCAACTAGACATCGAGCCATTGATTCCTACCTGCAGAGCCCGTTGATCTAGCCAGTTTTCTATCCACCTTACGGTCCACTCACCCAACCCATACTTCCTTAACTTGCTGATGAGAATGCTGTGGGAAACCGTATCTAAAGCCTTGCTAAAGTCGAGGTATACTACGTCAACGGCACTTCCCGCATCCACAAATCCAGTCATCTCATCATAGAAGGAAATCAGGTTGGTCAGACATGATTTGACCTTGGTGAATCCATGTTGACTGTTCCTGATCACTCTATTTTCCTCCAAGTGTTTCAGGATGGATTCTTTGAAGACCTGCTCCATGATTTTCCCAGGGATTGAGGTGAGGCTGACCAGTTTGTAGTTTCCCGGATCCTCCTTTTTCCCTTTCTTGAAAATAGGTACTATATTTGCCTTTTTCCAATCCTCCGGGACCACCCCCGTTTGCCACGAGTTCTCAAAGATAATGGTCAGAGGCTCTGCAATCACTTCAGCCAACTCCTCAGCACCCTTGGATGCAGTTCATCCGGCCCCATGGACTTGTGCACGTCCAATTTCTTTAAGTAGTCCCTAACCTGACTTTCCATCACCAAGGGCTGCTCTTCTCTCCATTCTGAGTTACCCCATGTAGTAGCCTGGGAGCTGGCCCTCCCTGTGAAGACTGAAGTAAAAAAAAGCATTGAGTACTTCAGCCTTTTCTGCATCATCCACCACAAGGGTGCCTGCCCCATTCAGTAAGGGACCTACACCACCCCTGATCCTTTTCTTGTTGTTAACATACTTATAGAACCCTTTTCTGTTATCCTTCACATCTCTTGCTAGCTGCAACTCCAATTGTCCTTTGACCTTTCTGATTTTATCTCTGCAGTCCTGAGCAATATCTTTATATGCCTCCCTTGTCATCTGTCCAAGCTTCCAAGTTACCAGCAGTTGTAGCCTTTTATCATCTTCCAGCTCTGAAAACTTGTTCCCGAGCTTTATTTCTCTTTCTTTAAGCCATCCTTTTCCCCTGACTAGTTCTTGTAGTCATATGCTTCCACTAGCCACTTTCCTCACCCAGCAGTCTTCTGTCAGAGTTCTTTAGTCCTGCTTTCACCTTCAAATCTGTTGTTTTCCCTTTAGTCTCCTCATGCGGTTGCTCCATTACCTTCTCAACCCCCTCTCTAAGTTCAACCGAAGTTTCTACCTGCATCTCCAAGCTTCGAATCTTCTGTTCCATCAACTCAATGGGGTAGCATTTCATATAAATGAAGGTTTTTTGAGGTTACCCCTCCAGTATCAGGTACATTCCGCCAGCTACCATTAACCCTTCCACTGTTTCAGTCACGACCACTGCTGTCTCTGTATCTGTCATAGCCTTGCCACCTTATTCTTGTCAGCAAGGGACAAGAAAGCACCAACCATGCCCCACCCCCCCAAGCACCACAACAATACCAGAATACCACACACTCCCTCTCCAAACTCCCACTCAAACTCCCCAGTTTGCAGCTCTGTTCGCTGGCTCCTGTGCTGCTGCAATTGAGTGGGTCTTCCCTTCCACTTAATCAATCCTGAGAAATTGAGCTGACAGCAGCAAATTTGCTGTTGTCAGTGAAGACATACCCTCAGTCACTGTGGGTGTGTCTACACTTAGAAATTAAGTCGACTTAAGCTTGCTTAAGTCGACTTAATTTAATCCGCGTCTTCACTACACTTTCCTTAAGTCGATTTAAACAAGCTGGTTAAGTCGACTTAAGGAAAATAAAGTCGACTTAATGAAAATTAAGTTGACTTTATTAAACCTCCTTTTAATTCGACTTTAGGTTTAAGTCGACTTCCTAAAGTCGACTTAAGCCAGTATAGACCTGGAGTAGCCCTAAATCGACTTAAAGTCGACTTAGGGCTCTCTGGGACTCCCCCACTGCCCTCCCTGCTGGGGGGGGGGCACAGGGAGAGCCTGGCATGCCCCCAAAGGGCAGGGCAGAGCCCTGCCCACCCTGCCCCTATGCCCTGCCAGGGTACCTGTCCCCCTTTGCCCCATTGTACCCAGGTACAATGGGGCAAAGGCTGAGCCCCCTGGCACTGGGCAAGGGGTGCCTCTCCTGGCACCATGGACCTGCCCAAGGTTCCCCTAGCCCCTACAAGTCAACCTAGGCATCCAGTGTGGACGCTTTAGGTTGACTTTGTAAGTTCCCCCCTAAGTCGACTTAAAATTTAGGTGTAGACATGCTAACTTGACTTAACTAAGTCAACTTTGTTAAGTCGACTTAGCTAAAGTCGACCTAAATTTACAAGTGTAGACATAGCCTGTGAGGGCAAGACAGGGCATGAACAATGCAATACGTGCTGGTCTTGTTCTCTGGCTCTTCACTGGTACCCCTCCACTGGCCTACCTAAGATGTTTGGCAGGGGCCTCAGCAGAACAGGGTCTGACTGAACAAAGTGTGTGCTTTAAGGAAGAAAAACAAATCAACCAACCAATCCTGTCCTGGAAATAACAGGGATTTATGGGAATTTGACTGCCTTTTCTTATAAACTCCTGAAGCTCCCAGGTGGATTTTCAAAATATCATAAATGACACTTCATGGAGCTGTAGGACAGTGACCCAGAACACAATGAAGGTTCAATGCTGGAGCAGATCACTAGAGTGCGTCCATGATAATACTGCATCTGAAACAGCTGGTTAGTGTGGATGTACTGCTCTACTGCTGTTTGGTTCAAAAACAACCTCAGATTGACAGCTCCTGAACTCTACTGGGCTTTGTCCATTAAAATAATCACCTGTAAACTGAATGCAGGTTACAGGACTCAAGTGCATTTGCTCTCTTTGTGAAGCACCGTTTCATAAGACCGTGGTCCAATGACACTAACACATTGGAACCTGGATAATCTAGAGTTAAAGCAGGATTGGAGAATTGCACACAAAACTAAGTACTGCATTAAAACAGCACAAAGTGACTTGGTCAAGGTGATTGAGATGCCAGGCAGAAACCATCCAGCAAACTGGAAATTGCAAATTATTAATGATGCATATTGCTCCATGTACAAATTAAATTAATTGAGTTAAAAGTTCACGGTTGTGAAGTCAAATAATTTTTCAGCGTGCGCGTTGCATTTAGAGCCATTAAGGACTTTCTATGGATGAAAATCCTTTTGTCAGTGAGCTGCAATTTGATGATTATGTCTCTTTCCTAAAAACCCTAAATTAAATTTTTAAAATGTCAGGGAAAATTACCCGTGTGTGCATTTCTGAGTCACAAAAACCTTTTAAGGATGTTATTTCTTCATTTTGTATGACCCACAATAACTGAACATACAGTACTGCTCAGCATCTGGCCTTTCAGGCATTAAATATCTTCTGCAAGTTTTCAGAGCTTAAGAAGTCATTATGAGGTGTATTTTTAAATTAATACAATAAATTAGTGAAGACTTATTCAATTCAATTTACATTTACATTTTTTTCCCTTGTCTATGGCTCTGGGGGGAACAGAAACAACAACACTGCATTGGTTTTGTTCCCTGTTTATTAACTGCTGCATTGAAAGTGCCTAGACAGCAAGTATGTAACTTATTCTCTTAACAGCTTTATTTCTTTTCAAGCATTAATTTGGTTTTATAGCTATTTATTTTACCAAATTGGTACAAAGGGAATGTATTTCTCTGAACGGTTAAGAGCCTTACTCATGTATTTACATTTTCTGCATGCAGGATATATACTACAGGATAAAAGATCTCAGTGGAGGGAAATCCCTTTAGCTTTGTTATTATTTGTAGGACATTTTACTTTATGGGCTTGGTTGCCTCAGCTACTTACAGCTGATGGAATGGTTCTTCTTTTCAGCATAGTCTTTTATTTGGGAGGTTAAGAAAGCATTCTCTCACAGATCATCATCTCATTTCTGTGTAGGTAATAGAATTAACTTCTAGGGAAGTTTGGATAATCACTTTCTATGTCCGTATTGAGGGCAAGACTTGATACACATCGGGGATGATGCAGAGATAATGAAACCAGCCATAGTACAAGGAGGGGCTAGGGGAGATGTCCCGAAAGAGGATGCTTCCAGTCTTGGAATTATAGGAAGCGTTCCTTTTGAAAGTACAAAACAAAGCTCACTTGCTTTTCCTGTTTTGTTTTGTTTTTCCATTAGCAACTCAAAAGTAAGACTCATTGAGGAACTGCTTTGGTTCAAGATGCTGGTCCTGTCTCTTCTGATGTTAAACACTGCTTCCATACCATGGAGAGATGCTGCTGGAATCCCTCTTGTGACATGGAGAAAAAGGCATATGCTAGCTGTTTTTAAAAGTAGTATGTAAGCTGTCCAGCCAGGAGTAAGCTGTCCAGCTGGGCCCAGTCTCAGAGGAAGACCTCAGCACCAACTAGTTTGATTCAAGGGAGTCCTAGTTGTAAAAATGGGAGACAAGAAATGGTTTCAATAGCTTCTCTGGCCACTGCCCAGTCCCCAGGTGGGGCATGGCTAGCAAAGAAGTCTGTAGAAGTCTTTCTGACTTCCACTGCACATTGAGCAGATGTTTCCAGAAAACTATTCACAATGACTCTAAGACAGTGGTTTTCAAACTTTTTTCTCGGGACCCAGTTGGAAAAAATCATTTTTGCTTGCAACCCAACACTTACATCTTTGAGCAATGCATTCCAGCCTTTTGGCAGCGGCAGCAGGGGGTGCCGCGACCCAGTGCCTGAGGGTCTGCGGCCCCATACTAGGTCCCGACCCTACGTTTGAAACCGCTGCTCTAAAATCTCTTTCTTCAGAGACTAATGAACAACCCTTTAAAATAAAAGCAGAAGGTGGTAGTTCCTCTTTTCTTTACCCATAAACAGAAATGTTCAGTTCTTGTTATTCAAAGTAGGACAGCTATTGTCATCAGACCACTTTCTAATGGAAATGTAAGGTGAAGCGCCTTTGACTTCAACACACCACAGCAATAATTTATGCCAAAGGGACTGACAAGTGCACTGGAGTGCTAAACCGTGGAGGTATTGGTTATTACTACATGAATAGAGCATTGGGCAGGATGTTTCTGATTCACTCTGCAACGTGAAAAAAAAAAGAGTCAGATTCTACACTAGTGACCAGCTCAGAGCTGAAGCGCACCTGTTTCCTACTCTTGTTAAGAAGGTGCTCAGCCAGGTTTATTGTAGAAGCAGGGAGCTAGCTCCCTGGATCAATAACTACAGTTATGCTGGGACATGTATGCTCATTACAATGGACTAGCTCAGTGAACGATGGGATTTTCCATTCTCCCCTTGCTGGCCAAAGACACACCCTCTGAGACCCTCTTTTATATAATGATATAAACAAGTTATGTAGTGCCCCTCTGACAAGATGAGATACCACCCTCCATCGTGGTGAGATATCACCCTTTATCTTGTATCTGATGGTTTCTGCTAACATATTCATTATTCTGTCATCCTGCTCTTATCTTTAGGAGGGATTAGCGTGCCTTATTTTCCTGGGGGAGTGTACTTGTACCATTCCTGGTCCTGGGAGGTTCTGGTACCACCTTTCTGGAATGTGCTCACACAAGTGTCCTATATCTAGTTCTTAGGAATGAGTGTATTAGCCACTTTCTGTGAACTTACAAACAGGCTTGCAGCTTGACTCCTACTAACTTTGCTATATAACAGCAGGGCCTAACTGCTACTTTAACTCAGGCCCCACAGCATGCCTGTTATACTAGGCCTCATGTCTCAGGCTCTTACTTTCCGCTACAAGAAGCACAAGTAGAGAACAGGACCTCTAGAATAAGGAAGACAGTAGTGCACACAGGCTTTGTGAGCTCTGTCCTGAGTGACGATGATGTGGTGAGACGTCTGGAGGTAGCAGAAAAGGAACTTGAGACATCAAGTCCAAGAATGAACAGATTGGAGGAGAGAAATGGGATGGGAGGGACGAGGCACAAAGGGTGCATCTACACTGGCAAGTTAGGTCGACGTAAGGAGGCTTAAGTCAACCTAAACAAACCCATGTCCGCACTGGGTTTTTATTAAGTCGACTTAAGCACTTCCTTAAGTCAACATAAGAAAAGCTTATATTTACTTAATAACACCTAGTTTTAGGTCGACTTAAGCCTTAAGTCGACTCCTTAGGTCAACTTAAAGCCAGTGTGTATGGAGATTAGTGCCTAAATCTACCTTGTTAAGTCAACTTAATAAGGTTGACTTAGGCTATGTCTACACTAGAAAAGTTAAGTCAACTTTCAACTTAATAAGGTTGACTTTAAGTCGACTTTAAAGTCGACCTTATTAAGTTGACTTAACAAAGTTGACTTAACTTTTCTAGTGTAGACATAGCCAAAGATCCCCTACTCAAGTCCCCAGGGTCCTGCCACTCTCATCTCAGGAGAAGAGAAGTTCTTCAAATGGGGTTGAGTGATTGCAGGGGAAGTAATCAACCAGAAAGGCTTCAGGGAAGAGCCATTCCAGTGTCAGGGAGCCTTATAAAAAGGAGCTATAGAAAGGCAAGCAGTTCTTTGCAAGAGGCAAAGGAGTATGGTTGATGAATCTGGCTGAATGAGTAAGCAATGCATAGTACCTCAAATAAACAGTATGGGCAGAAGCCACAGCAGGCAAGAAGGAGCTCTGGACTTTTGCTGAGACTGTAAAAAGACATGGCCCTGAGGCAAGAGTGAAGATGGTGCAGGGCCATGGGGAAGTGGTCCAGGGAATTTGAGGAGTGGTGTGGCTTAAAAAAAGGCACATCGATGACATCTGCTACTTCGAGGATCTTTGGGTTGGGACCCAGATTAGCAGATGATCCCAATCTCCCCCAATCCCACCCCAGTAACTGAAGAAGTGGCTTGAACTTTGATGTACCCCAGAAGCAGAATTGGTCTCTTTCAGGCACCCAGCCACAGAGCAGGGACCAGAAAGGCCAATGCAGACAAAGAAGGTCTAGGAAGGGAGCCCAAAGGACACAGCCCCATCCTAGGGACAGGACTATTAGGGGACTGAATCAGTGAGGACTGAAGAACACTTGGACAGTTTACCATGGAAGAGATTTTTTGATCCACCTACAGACTGTGTGTAGCTGAGCCAGTGGAGACCCAACCCAATTTGAGAAAGAAAGTGCAAGCACACCAACTTGAATCAGGAGGCACTCAGGAGATGTGAATCTACCACTGATAGGGACATTTGGCTATGTCTACACTTGTAAAGTTAAGTCGACTCTGTTAAGTTGACTTAACAAGGCCGACTTTAAGTTGACTTAAAGTCAACCTTGTTAAGTTGATTTAACAGAGTGGCTACACTTTAAGTTGACTTAAGAAGACCTTGTTAAGTCAACTTAACAGTAGACATAGCCATCCACACTGGCTTTAAATCGACTTAACTTAGCACTATTCCCCATCCACACTGGCTTTAAGTTGACTTAAGAAGTCGACTTAAGGCTTAAGTCGACCTTCAGAGGTGGTGTTATTAAGTTGATTTAAGGAAGCACTTAAATCGACTTAATAAAAGCCCAGTGTGGATGTGGCTTTGTGTAGGTCGACTTAAGTGTCCTTCAGTTGACCTAAGTTGCCAGTGTAGATGCACCCTTTGAGAGGAAATCAGGCACTTTTATGAAGTGCTGCAGACCTTTCTCTTCAAAATGGCCCTTCCACCATCATGAGAATGACACACACAGCACTGACACCTCCTTCTACCCACACATCCCGTTTTTGATGGAGCTCCATTGACTTATATCCCCTTTTTAAAAGAAAAACAAAAACCTGAAAGAAACTGATTAACCAAAAGAAAAAAACGAAATCCTCTCAACCTCAAGCAGCATTTCTAATCCCCAAAATGGATTGGAATTCATTAAAGACTTAACTGTCTGTTACTATCAATTTTCCCTGAAGGTGCTCGGATACTCCTGAGATGGGCAGCAGTATGAAAACCTGAGGTCAAATATTTTGAACGCTGCCTCATGTTTATTGGAACCAAAAATGTGATCTTCAAAAGCAACTCAAGGATTTAGGCACCTAAGTCCCTATGAAAGTCAGTAGAAGTTGAGATTCTTGCAGGTTAGGCCTTTTTGGCAACCCCACCTAGAGATACTTTTGAAGTGAAAAGGTGTTGAATTATGGTACAAAAACAAATGTTTTCCTTTTGTATGAAAAGCAGAAACAGGCACAGGGCCGGATTTAGAGTCAGGTGACTGCCTAGAGCGCCAGGTTTGGTTGGGTGCCAGGCTTGGGGAACTGTTTCTGTTATTAGCAACGAAAGGCGAAAACATATTGAAAATAAAATGTGTCGGGTATTCCATATGAATCATGCATGCAAACCAGGCATTAAAGTTATGAAATGGGTTACAAATGCAATAATAATAATTAATAAAAAGTTATTGTAAAAATTGGGGAGGTACCAAAGAAGTTCCTTGGCTGGGGTGCTATTTTATTGAGGTCTGGTCCTGATCAGGCACAGAATCCGCAACCCTGCACTGATAGTAAACCAGCAGCTGTCCAGCCAAACCTCACAGCTATAACAAATAGCAGCTATGGGAAATAATTTTACCATTACAAATGTACTGAGATGGAAAAGAAATGATTTCTGGAGCCCTATGGAGATTTGTGCTTTGTGCATAGATAGGTCAATGATATGGGAAGTGTACCTATTATAAGTGAAATGAACAAAGATACATAGTCATCCTATATCTGTGGCTATTCACCAGTCCTCCTAGAATGGTAATAAGACTGCTTCCTCACTGTAAACTTTCCTGGAGACTTGGAAATGGGACACAATAATGTTTTATATTTTAAACCAATAGGATTTCCATTCAATGGATTAAGGGTCTTTCATTAAATTTGCACAGGGGAAAAGGTTTCCCTGTTAAACTTCCCCTAATGAAAAACTACTATTAAGAAAATTAAAGCCGTTAATGAGGTCGCTTAATTGCTTTCTAAAATAAGGCCCTGCTGGATTTCTGTTGCATAACAAAACTTGAAAACCTTTCTCTGTTCATTATCCATGTGAGAGTTTCAATGTGGGCAGATTTTAGGGGAAATAGCTGTTCTCTAGGATCATGGAGCCAGGTTCTTGCTGATGTAAATTGATGTAACTCCACTGAGTTCTGCTGAGCATCTGGCTTACACTTAAGAAACATAAACCTTTCTCTCTTAGAACAGAAGGCATACAATGAAACTGAAAGGCGGCAAAGTTAAAATTAGTAAAAGAAAACACATTTAAGACAATGAAATGGTCAAGAATTTCCAGAGTTACAATAGAAAGGACCAAAAGTGCACATGCATACACTAACCAAAAAAAAACCCAGTCTTCTGAAAGGGACATAAAACTTCATGCTTCAGGGTATAATCCAACCTCTGACTAAGAGAGGTAAGAAAAAAACCTTCCTTGGGGACAGGTTATTCAGCAGTTATTGCAGTATCTTGCATCTTGTTCTGAAGCTGCTGATATTGACCACTGTTAGAGACAGGACTCTAAACTAGGGGTGAAATTTTAAGACGTGCCTTGACTTAGGAGCCTTGTCTACTCAATGTTTTAGTCTACACCAGTGGAGTGTACATTTTTTGTTGGAACTAGGGAACTAACTGGTCTGTGTGGGGACTTGCTAGTGTTCACTGAAAGGTCCCCGTGTGCATTAATATTCAGCACTCTTTGAAACAGGGTAACATTAATACACACTAGGGCAGCGGTTCTCAACTACTGTGTCGAGACACATTACTGTGTCGCCACACGGTGGAAAGTGTGTCGCGGCGAGTCGGGAAGAGGGCTGGATTCGGCCTGAGGGAGGGTGGGCTGGTGTGTCCTGGAGGGTTGCAATATGCCAGCAAATGTATTGCGACCCACAAAAAGTAGAGAACCAGTGTATTAGGGAACTTTTCACTTATATCAGCAAGGTCCACCTGGACCAGTTATTATGTGACACACTAGTGCGCACTAGAATTTACCACCGTCTGGTGCAGATTATAGCACAATGTAGACAAGACAGAAAGCCTCATTTTCAAAAAGTGACTTGGGCACTTGCGGCCTGAGTCTTACTGAAAGTTTACACAGCAGCTAGCAGAGTGGGATTTTGACCTGGTTAGCCTCCAGGCCCGGCCACAATGAAAATGTTTAATAATAATAATAGTTGGAGAACTGCAGTGATGCAGCAGGGCAACTTTTCTTGTGGTCTAATTTAGCAATTAAATATTTCAGAGAAGGTTCCCATTTAATAATGAGAGCAATCGTTAAAAAGGGTGAGCTGGTTATTGCCTATTGAGAAGAGCAAGTTGAGGATCAGCAGCCCAAATCGCTGTCTCACAGAGAATAAAATCCAATGAGGAGTCATGGATGAGAACAGAATGGCTGCTTAAAAAATAAAGCACCTTTGGAGTCATAGAGAAATCAGCAGCAAAGAGCAAAACAAGTCGGGCAGGTGAGGCTTGTATAGAAAAAAGTACATAAAATCTTTGTTCCTTTGTCTGAGTCTTGTAATGCCCCACTTGTAACCAGCGACAACTTCCTGCAGCTTCCTCCCCTGTGGTGCACACAGAGACTTCACTAGAAAATGATTCACCTTGGAGAAAACGTCCTGGGAACCAAAGCTCAGAATTGTTTGAACTTAAAGGAACAAAGGAAAAAAAATAATTGTTCAGTTGTTGCAAAACCAAGCTTAGGGCTACAATTATTTAAGCAGCGCTGTCTTCTGGCAATGCCTCCAGCAACCAAACAAAACAAAAACCTGCATGTCCCTGCTTTGCTTCACTAAGCTTGCAAAGGAGCAAAGCAATCACAGGAACTGAGATTTTGTGTGTATATATATATATTATTTAAAGACGGTGAACCAACTTGGAAATGAAGAAAGCAACCTTGAATTTTTGCTTTTCACTATAAAACAAACCCTAACCAATTTTTTTGGTAATGTTGGAAAAACCTTCAGCTAATTCTCCCTGTTCCCAGCTGGTTTACTTTCTGTGACATCTTTGCTTGGGTAGAGAGACTGGGGATAGAGGATCAACCTCAGACAATTTTTTTTTTTTTCACTGAGAGGCTGCCAATATAATTTCCCTATGCCAGTTCTTCAAGATGAAAGCAAATGGAGCTTCTACCACAATACCTCTCATGGTCTCTTTTAGGGATAACATACTAGTCCAGATGAATCTCCTCAACCCAACCCAAATATATACAATAGTGTGGAAGATCCTGTTGAAAAGAAGATCTTGTAGCACTAAAGATGAATTTATACTATAGTATTGCTTCAAACAGAAATTTCTATATGGAATATTCATTGATAAATATGCCATGCTTATTCATTCACTTGTAAATCCATATTGTAACCAAAACTCCATTTTAAATTGTTTTCTTCATTTTGTATTGCCCAGCCTAAGTTTTGCAGGCAATCTTTGTTTAGATGTGTTTTTAACTTGGTTTGGATGTGTGAATGAAGGGTGTGTGTGATGGGATCAGTCTCCAACACCAGCCTGTCCTGGTGACAAATTGCCGGCACCACCTTCATGGCTGAAGAACAATGCAATCAAACCCTGCAAAAGCAAGAAGTATCCACCCTGCAAAGAAAGTGACAAAAAGCCTCATCAAAAACAAGATCAAAGTCACATCTGCCATTAACTGATGACTCATGTCCATACAGTACACTGAGGCAGTGTGGCACAGCAAAATCCATGGATAAAAAGATGGGTGAGACTGCATAGCTTTAGGTAATATTCTACACAGCATCCAAGAGCATCTGTGTACAGCTGTGTGCCCGACAAAGACCCCGCTCTTCCTCATGCCCAGCTTCCTGGCCAGGTAGCTGCCATGGGCTGCGAATACTCAAGCTACGATCACAAGCAACAATCAGGACTGGTAATTATATGTAAGGGGATTACATATAGTTCTGTTGTTCTATTCAACATCTTCATTAATGATCTTGATGATGGAATACACTGCATGCTTAGTAAGTTCGCGGATGACACCATGCTGGGGGGAATGGTAGGTACTCTGGAGGGCAGGGACAGGATCCAGGGAGACTTGGACAAATTGGAACACTGGGCCGAAAGAAACCTCATGAGGTTCAACAAAGACAAGTGCAAAGTCCTGCACTTAGGATGGAAAAATCCCATGGATTGCTACAGGCTGGGGACTGATCGGCTAAGTAGCAGCATTGTAGAAAAGGACCTGGGGGGTTATGGTGGATGGGAAGATGAATATGAGGCACCAGTGTGCTCTTGTTGCCAAAAAAGCCAATGGCATATTAGGCTGCATCAGTAGGAGTATTGCCAGCAGATCGAGGGATGTGATAATTCCCCTCTATTCGACACTGGTCAGGCCGCATCTGGAATACCATGTCCAGTTTTGGGCTCCCCACTACTGAAAGGATGTGGACAAATTAGAAAGAGCCCAGCAGAGGGCAACAAAAATGATTAGGGGGCTAGGACACATGACATGAGGAGAGACTGAAGGAACTAGGCTTATTTAGTCTACAGAAGAGAAGACTGAGGGGAGATTTGATAGTAACCTTCAACTACTTGAAGGGGTGCTTCAAAGAGGAGGGAGCTAGGCTGTTCTTGATGGTAACAGAGGACAGAACAAGGAGCAATGGTTTCAAATTACAGCTGGGGAGGTCAAGGTTGGATGTTAGGAAAAACTTCCTCACTAGGAGGGTGGTGAAGCATTGGAATGGGCTACCTAGGGAGGTGGTAGAATCTCCATCTTTGGAGATTTTTAAGGCCCAGTTAGACAAAACCCTGGCTGGGGTGATTTAGTGGGAGTGGTCCTTCTTTTTAGCAGGGGGTTGGACTAGATGACCTCATGAGGTCCCTTCCATCCCTATTATTCTATGATTTTATGACTGATAGCCCCTTACTGAAACTGAGTGGGCCTTTTTGATTGGCCATCCCATGGGGAAGCAGGATCCTGAAACAGCCCCCCAGAGCCAAGGGGAGAGGCCAGTATTCCAGCCTCCAGGACTGCATGATTGACAGGGTGGACAGGCCAATGAGGGAGCTAGGAGAGTGCTCCCCCTGCCCCTGAGCTGAAACTGCAGCTGGCCAGACATGCCTGGGCAAGCCAGAGAGTGAGTGGGGCCGAGCTAAGGAGGAAGCAGCCGGAAGTTGGAGCCAGAGACTCCAGGCCAGAGAGGTGAACTGAGCTGACTTGTGCAGAGCAGACCAACAGCAATTGAACTAGCTGTCAGAGAGCCAAGCTGAGCTGAACAGAGCAGAGCTGGAGAGGAGCCGGAGTCGTCTGGAGCTGGATGCAGCAGACCAGAGAAGGAGCCCAGGGAGCTGAGCTGCACAGACCCACAGCAGCAGGACCAGCGGGGCCTGAGGAGCATCCCAGAGAGCCACACTGAACTGGAGCGGATCTGGGAGCCAGGGCTGGAGCCATCTGGAGCTGGGTGTGATGAGCTGGGGACAGTGCGGGAGGCTGCTGCTGGGGAGAAGGGCCCTGCCCTAGAGCCTGGGGACGTGTGGCCACTGCCAGAGCCAGTGTCTCTGACTCCCTGGATCCCTGCAGTGCAGTCACGCCTGGGCAGAGGGCCTGTGATGTGTAAAACAAACTGTGACTGTTCCCAGCCCCGTGCCAGGGGGCTTTGTTGGGTGTTTTACCTTTAACCTTTTCCTCTTTTCTTTAATTTTTTTATTTGATTTTTGATTGCTGTTTGTTTAATAAATTGTATAACTTTGAATTGTGTATAGTGATTGGTGGGCCAGGGAAGCGCTCAGTGCAGCCAGCACCTCGGAATGGGGACACCCTAGCCCTGTCCTGAGTGACTGTGATAAGGTTGGAGGTTCAACCCCTAGGAATTCTGGGGCCCAGCCTCATTGGAGTTACAGGGACTCCTCCACACAGGAGACTGGGAGGGAGCCCTTGTGGTCAGGCAGGAGGAAGTGGCTGCAAGGAATCAGATCCTTCTGCTACCCACCTTCACCAGGGTGGCACGCAAATCCAGAAAGTTCCCCACAGTAGAGGGTCCATTCTCCTGCTTACATATACATGACCAACAGCAGAACATCTGGGATGTATGTGTGCATGAGTGCATGTGTGTGTACTAAATATTAGTTATTAACACAATTGTGTTTTCCTCACAATAAATGTGGCATATTGTCTTTTCCCTCCTTGCAAAGATCCTGGGTGCTCTTTTTACACAACAATTTAAATAGGGAAAAAACAGACATGGTGTAGCAGGAAGGAGGTAGCCAGAAGGGTGCCCTAGCTTGCAATAATCTTTATACCAATGAAGAATGTATATGTGTAGTAAGAAGCTGGGGGAGATTAAATCCGCACCCCCCACGTAATTCTAGAAGAATAGCAAATACAGCTTCTCTGTGCCACTTGTACAAGGTGGTGGGTCCACTATTTCCACATAATAAAGGGGCCTGAGGCCTCTTCCCTAGTTTAATTCTGGTCCCACACAACACACATGCATCTAAAGATGGCAACAATACAGCTTCAGAAAAGGCCCCCATCCCTCTTCTCTTGCTCTGGGAGGTAAAAATCTGCTTGCTCTGACTAATAATAAATTCCAAACCACTTCCTTATGGCTGGTGCATTTGAGGGGGGAGCAATGCCCTTTACCTATCCCTTTCTACTAATCACCTACCTACCTGGGGTTGGCCGAAAGCACTGAGCATGTGTAACAGCCACCATCTTGCCCAACTACAGAGACTGAACTAGGGGCTTCCAGATTTAAAGGTGTGACTCTCTATAGCAGTGGTTCCCAACCCATGGCCCGGGGGCCAAAAGTGGCCCATGAGACTTTCAAAGTGGCCTGTGACTCCCCTCCTGCTGGCAATAGAAGGAAGCCACTACCTAAGGACCCAGGTGGAGTGCATTTCCACAGTGCTACAAGACTGGTGCAGACTCCTTGTTGCAGCCAAAGAGATGAGAGATCAGAGATCCCTCTCCCCCTGGCTGTAAGCAGGGAGCATGGCAAAGCACTCTGCCTAGGTCCATAGGAACTAGGATCCCTGCTGGAGCCAGAGGGAGGAGAGCACTCCATCTCCCTGGCTCCAAAAGAGAGCTAGTGCCTAGAGAGCCGAGTGGAGTGTGCACCTAGGATGCATTCAGTTTTCCTTCTGCAGCCAGGGAGATGGGAGGTCAGTCAGGAGGCAGCCCATGACTGTGTCTTATGAGAGACAGAGAGGCTGTATTGGGAGATGAAGGGGGGTAGGATAATCTTATGGCCCCTCATCTTCTGCTGACATGGTCTAGGAATAAAAAAATACAATCCTCTTACTCTAGCTGCTTCTCTCAGTCACCAACAGAGCAAGGGCATTGCGCAAAACAACTTTTGAAACTGTTCATTGCAATCTTTAAACAAATGCACTTAGCCAGTCTTTATGCCCTTCTCCACTGTTGGATTTCCATGAACATTCCAGTGAAGAAATTTGCTGGCAGGAATAGTCACACGTATAGGGAATTTTAGGGGAACATAGGAGAATATTTGCACAAAGCAGATTGACTTCATAACTATGATTAATATGCAGTGTAACTAGCCACCCCTGCCCAATTCGCTTGACTTCAGCGGAATTCTGCACAAACTTAAATGCTATCCTGAACAGGGATATTTCCCAGGGTAGGGGTAGTTAGTCCTGATCTTGCAACCTGTTTTGTTCAGGAAGTTAAGCCAATAAGTCCAATGAAACTAATGAGACCGCTTGCTTCCAGCTAGTGTACACTTAAATATTGAGTGCAATGAAATATGTTGGGTACACATGAAAGATGCATGAAGGAGCCCGACTGCAATGGTTGCAATGATTCATTTTTTCAGAAGAAGAATCACGTGGATGAGAGTGATTGAGTGAGCATATGTAAAATGTAAAAGAATGTGAACTTCTTAAAATGAGTTAAAGGATCACTTTGGTGTGTTGGGAAATATAAGCTCAGGACTGAATTAAAGCAGGGGCTTTAGAGGCTGCAGCCCCTGGCCTCAGCCTAAAAAGGGGCCCCGTGACCCCCCCCCCCCCAAATCCAACCTGTCTAGCCTGAGTGGCGAGCTGTTGCTGCTCACTTTCAGTCTGCCTATCCAGGCCCTTGGCCTCACCCCACAGCTTCTAGCCTGCACTCCCCAGGCTGCCTCCAGCAGCAGCGCCGGCTTATGCCTTCACCCGCCCCAGTCTCCCAGCAGAGTGGACATCCCATGCCCCCCCAGCAGTGCCGCAATACCCACCCCCCCTCCCCAATTCCCTCCGCAGCACCAGCCAGGGCTCTGGTGCCCCTGATGCCTCTTCCCAGCATGGGTGGTGGGTAGCAGTGGATGGGACCCGCAAAGGCCCTGTATAAGCTGATGGTTTTTCAAGGTTAGCATGTGCATTTACCAAGGCTCATTGTGAAAGGAGACTATCCTGTCCTTTCTCATGCTTTTCAGGAGAAGATTAAACCTGGGAGTTAATAAGACTAATTTTCTTTACATTTGCATCAGTTTTATACAGAATTTTGGACAAAGCAACAGTGCGCTGCATTCCCAATTGGAGTTCAATGGAGCTGTTCCAATTTACATCCCCTCAAGACTCAACCTACTATGTAAAAAGACTTTTAAAAGAACATTTCTACAGCTTGCTTTAGTCACTATTTTGAATCAATGAAATTTGCTGACTTTGATTTTACCAAGTTATAGGCACTGATTATTGATTAGAGGTACTATTATATCAAGCATTGTGAGGTTGCAAAGAAATGGTGTAACCCATATGCCTAAAACAGGCTGTCTCTTTAAGAGAACTATTCAGGGTGGGTTACTGTTGCTGGGCAGATTAGCTGCCCACAACTAGAAACTTTTGGAAACAGAGAGCGGTGGCATTTTGAGCATGCTCCACAGGGCTCCCTGTTGGTGTGGTCAGACCACAGGAGAGCAGCAGGCTGCGCAGACAGCAGGCAGGAGCTGCAGTGAGAAGAGCCCATGTGCTCAATGTTCATGAGAGTAGCTGAGCCAGGAGTGAAAAGAAAGTTGTTTTCTCCCTCCTATGAAGTCTTCTGCAGCAGAGGTTGTACACATCCATACAGGACTGACTGAGCTGTATGAGCTGACTGAATGGTGAGCTGACTGAATGGTGCTGGTTCCAGAGGAGAAAGAAAAGCCTGCATGGAATTCTACTGAAGATTCCTGCAGCCAAAGAAGAAGAGGACAGATCCTTCTTTCTACTCAAGCCTTTGGACTTGAACAAAGACGGTAGCTGAGAGTTGGGTGAACTCCACCTAGACTTTGGGACTCTTGGGTATCTTTCTCACTGTGTTTTTGTGGGGATTGTTCTGTTTAACTTCATTTGTTTTCTTAGGATAAGGTTTATTTAGTTAATAGTTAATAAAGTTCATTATTGTGTTTGTTTTTAGCAATATTTTAATGTGGGAGAGTAACTCTGAGCAATCTGTGCTCTGAGTCCCATACAGACTGGATCCTGCGTCTCCAGCTGCTTTCTCCATAGGGGTTGGGGTTTATTTCCATTAGGCACTGGAGAGGGGCAATTGAATGAACTTTAGCCCACCTGAAGGTTACAATGGCTTAAACTTTGATTTTAAATTCTGGGATTAATTAATGTTTGTGCTGAGTTATATGACAAAGAAAGGACTGACTTGTACCACCCTAAGGACTTTAGGTAACATAAATATTTGTGAACTTAATTTGAAAAGAAAATTTTGGGGAAAAGCTTCCTGGCATCATGGCATCATTACTGGTGAATCCAGAAGCAAATGACCAATAAAAAGCTAACACAGCAATAGGTGTGTTTCACATCTCACATTGGTTTTATCAGTGTAACTTTACTGAATACAATGGAGTTACACTTAAGTAAATAAGGGATCAAGGAGTTCTGAAAAATCAAGCACCAAGAGTACAATTTTTCAAAAGTGCCTCATTGAGTTAGCAGCTTAAGTCTCGTTTTTAAAAGCAACTTATGTACTTTGCAGCTTAAAGCCTACTGACTTTCTATTCATTTTAGTCTCCTAAAAGTATATCTCCACTAGGGGTCTCAAACACGTTACCTCCTGCGGCCCGCGACAAGAGCCGGAATTCAGGGGTCACAATCCCTGGTCGGCTTCTCAAGTGGCCCATGCGCCACTAGCTGGGAGCTGGCAGCTGGGCTGCTGCCGCCTGGCTCCAGCCCGGCGCCATCCGCAGTACTTCCAGGCCACCCACGCCATGCCCCCTGCTTCCCACCTCCTAGCATCCTCAGCAGCTGCTGGGCAGTCAGCAAGGAGGAGCCACCTGCCACCTGGGAGTGTGACTGGAGCTGCGTCGCACACCTGCGCCACTCAGCAGCAGCAGGGGAGCATAGTGGGCCAGGTGAGCGGAGCGCACCTGGGGCCAGATGAGGGCTCAGGAGGTGCACCTGTGAGGAGGGTTCCCCATGCAGCTCTTTCTTTCTTTCTTTCTTTCTTTCTTTCTTTCTTTCTTTCTTTCTTTCTTTCTTTCTTTCTTTCT
>ML685901.1:1995130-2041655 GCA_007922175.1 Pelusios castaneus
TCTTTCTTTCTTTCTTTCTTTCTTTCTTTCTTTCTTTCTTTCTTTCTAATAATTTTAATTAAAAACCTTTTTTAAAGGTTTTTTTAAAACATTTCTAAAAATTAAATTTCAATTAAAATTCATTAAAATTCAATTAATTAAACCCAATGAATTTTATTTGCAATCATGTTGAATTCAATTACTTAATTTTTAATTTAATTTAAATTAAATAATCTGGTGGCCCTTCAGGGTTTTAAAAACTCTTGTATGAAAAGGTTTCAATGATGTGGCCCTGAGGCCAATATGTTAGTCCTCATGTGGCCCTCATGATGATTTGAGTTTGAGACCCCTGCTCTACACTGAAGTGGGGAGGTGCAATTCTCAGCATGGGTACAGATTTGTAGTAGCTCATCTCAAGCCAGGACACTAAAAATAACCACGTGAATATTTAGGCATGGGCAGACACCTGAGTTAGCCACCCAAGCTGGGAGGCAGGATGTCAGGCAGGCTAGGACATAGGTGGGTAACTCAAGCTACCTTCAATGCTGCAATGTTTATATTGCTATTTTTAGCTTGCTTGCTTGAGCCAAGCAGGCACAAGTCTGTCTACCTGGGTTGGCAGTCACACCTGCCAGCTGCATTATAGATATAATATGCTTCAAACACACTTTGAAGGAGGCATGAAAAGGTGCCACATTGACATCAGTACTTGGGAGAACCTTGCTCAGGACCACCCGAAATGGAGGAAGGCTCTGTCACAGGGATCTTAACCCTCTGAACCAGCTCCTTGACAGATAGAAGAGGAACAGGCGGAAAGAACATCAGAATATTCAACACAACACCACTGTGTCTATCTCTCATGGAAACACCTGTCCATATTTTGAGAAGACATGTAGGTCTAGGATTGGGCTATGAGGCCACCTGTAGCTCCACCACTGAGATCCCTCAAAGAGAATCTTACTTGTTCGCAAGTGACAAGGCATAGTATAAAAGCCTAAAAGCTAGATCTTCAGAAATATGTAAGAGTCTAAAGATGCAGATTGGTGCCTCATAGGATTTTCAAAAGTGCCTAAAGCAGGTTAGGCTGCCAGAGCTTTCAACGGGATTTAGGTCCTTGGGTGCTTTAGAAAATCATACTCAGTGCTGTGTGCATCTTCAGAAAGTTTCCTGGTATATGTTTATGCAGTTCCTATCAAGTAGTGCTGCCTTAACATACATTAATGAACTTTTAGTGATCACCAGAGTCTGCATAGGCCAATAATTAATGACCATCATACTAGTGCACTAGAACTTAGATTCCTTTAGTGTGGACTCACACAGGTGGTGTCCAAGCCCTTAGATGCCTAAATCATGATGGCATTTTTGAAAATTCTGTTCACATCCTAACTGATGTCACAGCCTTTTCAGTTAGATTTGCATATGAAAGATGACAGTGTAAACAATAATTGACACAGTCCCCATGCTGTGCTCACTTATGCTGGGGGAAATCTTCATGCACAATGACTCCAGACCAGGGAAGTGCAAAGATGAGCTCTCTGTTCCCTTTGGTCTGTCACCCTGATTCACTATTCTCCTTATCCGTAGCAAAGGATCTGACCCTGAGTTTTGAACCCAAAGGCACTTACTTTGCATGTTTTATCTCTTGATCTCAAGACATTTTGAAAGCACTAAGAAGTCATGTGTTCCTTATTGTCCTCCTCATGTTCAAATGAGAAAATGGAGGCTCAGAACAGTTAAGTCACTTTCCTAGAGTCACCTAGAGAGTTAATAGAAAAACTGGGAATTTAACCCAGCAGTCCTGACTCCCAAACGTGCAATGATTGGAGCACACTGAGTATAGAATTGTAGAAACTGGAAGGGACCATGAGAGATCATCGAGTCCAGCCCCCTGCACTCATGGCAGGACCAAGTACCCTCTTAAACCATCCCTGACAGGTGTT
Source organism: Pelusios castaneus (assembly GCA_007922175.1). Taxonomy (NCBI): domain Eukaryota; kingdom Metazoa; phylum Chordata; order Testudines; family Pelomedusidae; genus Pelusios; species Pelusios castaneus. The sequence goes on from ML685901.1 coordinate 1,997,050, forward strand.
TGTCTAACCTGATCTTAAAAACTTCCAATGATGGAGATCCCACAACCTCCCTAGGCAACTTATTACAGTGGTTAATCACACTGACAGTTTTTTTTCCTAATGTCCAACCTAAACCTCCCTTGCCATAATTTAAGCCCATTACTTCTTGTCCTATTATTAGCGGTTAAGGAGAGTAATTTTTCTCCCTCCTCCTCATAACAATCTTTTAGGTACTTGAAAACTGTTATGTCCACTCTCAGTCACCTCTTTTCCAGACTAAACAAACACAGCTCTTTCTATCTTCCCTCATAAGTCAAGTGTTTAATCATTCTTGTTGATCTTCTCTGGACTTTCTCTAATTTGTCCAAATCTTTCCTGAAATGTGGTGCCCAGAACGGGATACAATACTCCAACTGAGGCCTAATCAGGGTGTAGAAGAGTGGAAGAATTACTTCTCGTATTTTACTCACAAATCTCCAGTTAATACATCCCAGAATGGTGTCTGCTTTTTTTGCAACAGTGTTACACTGTTGACTCATGTTTAGCTTGTGGTCCACTATGACAGCCAGATCCCTTTCCATAGTACTCCATCCTAGGCAGTCATTGCCCATTTTATATGTGTACAATGGATTGTTCTTTTCTAAGTGGAATAAAATTGAGGTGTACATATTTGAATTTAGACTGGATCCTAAGCTCTAATATCTTGGGAAGGGCCCCAGAGCCTGTGCACCAGGCCAAGCCTGAATGTCCACACTGCAAGTTTATAGCCCAAGTCAGCTGATACAGGCCAGACACAGATATTAACTGATGAATAGATATCCATGCTATCTTTCTTTTCTTTTATGATAAATTAAAATTGTATAGTTATTCTTCTGGGCATAGTGGGAAGTGAAGTTCAGGATCCTGGCAGGTTGTACCAATTTCTGTTGACAACAGAGGCAAGCTTTTTGAGTCATAGAGTGCTATTGTTCAGGTCTTGGAGAGGTACTTGAACCACCACAGGTGAATGTCAGGTGGAACAGATTGAGTTTAGCATAAGTAGCTAACACATATTCTAAGAAGAACTGGTAAGAAATTTTTAGCTAAAGTTAAACTTCCTCATATTCAGAAGTTAATAAAATTCCATCTGAAGCAAATTCATCATTTCTGACATGGATTTAGATTATTTAGCAGGATTTATTTAATAAAATTATATAATCTATAGATGGATGGAGATATGTGTAGCTTGTGGCACACCAGAAATGAAAAGCACTGTCTACTAAAAAAAGGGGGGGTTCAGTTTGAGCTCTCAAAGTTGTGTGTTGGAATACTGAGAAGCCATCTTCACTGATGGAGGCAAATTCACCACCGTCAGATCAATCTTTCCAGTTGACTGGCTCTGTGAAGACCCACTCAGCAAGTTGATCTCTGAAGACTAAGCCAGTCAGTAGAGTAGCGCTGTGTCGAAGGGAGGACATTTCCCTTTGACTCAGTGCACTAAAGACACCAAGGTAAGTAAGTGGTAGACAGTTGGAGGGAGATACACAAGGTATTTTAAGTATTTTGTGTATCTACCTTTGACTGCCATCAAAATCCTGCCCTTAATTCCCATGAAAGTCCCACTCCAAAAGTCATTTAACGCTCCAGCCCATTTATTCCCTTTTTCACAAGACCACTGTATTGTTTTAAGACATCTCTTTTTAGAAATTTTATCTCTTTTCAGACATGTTTAGTAGGACAATAAAGAAAATGGAACAATCTCTCCTCACAGCACAATAATTAAGTCAGGTTAGTAGTGTAATGCTGTGGTAACTAAAAAAGGATGCTGTCAAATAAACAGACAGTCTCAAAATGAATGTGAATACTCATTGGATTTATGCTTCTGATTTGTGATGTGATCTGTTTTATAGGGCTTGAAGGAAAGGGTGTTGTCAGCTAATATATTCAAATATTTATTATTCTTTATTTTTACTGTTATTCAGATGCAGATGAAAAAAGACAGCCCTTACCTGAAGAGCTTATATCCATCCATGCTTGCAATTTACTTGAAGCCCTCACTATGTCGAAAAGGCAGAGAAACAAATATATTTTGATGATAGAGTATTTTCAAGGTTCGAGTAATACCTTAGAAGTTTGACATATAAAAAGGCTTTGCTGGTAAAAAGAAGTTTTTTAATTCCCATCAAGGTGGTTTTCTTTTATTATAGCCAGTAAGTCAGTTGCTATTATGAAGAGAAAGGCAAATAATATCAAATTTTCATAGATCATTAGGCCAGAAGGGAGCACTGTGATCAGCTAGTCTCACCTCCAGTACAACAGAGGCCAGAGAATTTCACCCATTGATTCCTGCATTGAATCCAATGACTTACAGATAAATCAGAGTAAGTTTTAGGGGAAAAAAAATATGTTGTGATTTAAAGACTACAAGAGTTATCTTAATATATGTTGATTTTTCCACGTTTTTGCCTGCCATTATTTGTACTGTTATGTCTCCAGTGAAAAAGAATTGGGATTTAATGAGGATGGTATTGGTTTTTTGTTGTTTTTTGTTTGTTTGTTTGTTTGTTTATTTATTTTTTTGTCTTTTGGGATTTTTTTTCTATCAGGAATTGAAGTAGATTCTGTGGCACTTAACCTGACACATTCTTCTCTGCTTGAAACATCACATGATTTCTTGCCACTAATTTCTAGGACTCACTGGCAGCATTATTATTATTGATGCCTTCTGAAGTGAATGCTTGTTTTGAAGAATGGAAGTATATAAAAAAGAACTTACTACAGACTCAATATTATGAACTCCTGTGGGTATGATGTTGTCTTCTTGGCTATTGATGAGCCAATATGAATAACATACATTGTAGAATCTGGCAATTAGTTTCCCCTGTATAATTTTTTCTTGATTTGATTTCCGTTAAGTTTCTCCGCTCTGTTCTTGTTGGCGGATACTATAAATAAAACTGCTGAACTTCATTTCCTTTTCTTGCAGACTGTAAAAACATGACATTTTCCATATAGACACACATAGTAAGAGGTAGTCCCTTCTCTGAAGTATTTATGTTCCAGTTAGACAATGGAATCATAAGAGGACACTGACTTGGCCGCGATTACATAGGAGTTAAAGTTCAAGCCAGGAATAGCATTCAGAACTCTTGCTTCTTGGCCTAATCACCATCTACTAGACAATTTCTATCAAGTTTCTTATGTAGCTCTTATCACCATAAATTACAAGTGTCTGCAATCATTCTAGGTGTATTTGGTCCTGCCTCAGCACAGGAGGCTTAACGTCCTTGCCAGCCCTACACTTCTATGATTCTATGGTCATTATTAAATTTCACAATGTCCATGAATGGTGGAAAGCTTTATGCTCATTTAAAGATGCAGAACTGAACAACAACAATGTAGGTTACGTGACATGCTCCAGGTTGCATCAGAAGTTGACTGAGCTGGGAATTTAACCTAAGTTCCTTCGCCAATGCCTTCTCCATTAGACAATACTGCCACCCAACACAACTGCTTTATATTTAATTAGACTACAGATGCATATGTGTAATTTCCTTTCTTTTCATGATTCTCCCTGATTTGGTTGGCGGGGGGGGGGGGGGGGGTTAAAGTATCAAATTTAAATAGCACTGGAAAAATGTTAAAAAAAGCCCTAAAGAGAAATGTGCTTTCATGTTCTAATCATTCCTCTGAACACCTGTGAACTGTTCAGTTTAATTGGGCTACAGCTGATGCTGATTGTGTGCGTGGGAGGGAGGAAAGAGTGTGTGGGAGTTTACTGACTGATATGCCATATATTTACAATGTGTTGCCTTCATTGTTTCCAGCCTCCACCTCCTGTCTTCCATGTTCCTTGTAGTAGATGAGAAGGGACTGCTTGTCTGAGTACTATAACCTCACTTGGAAGAGAATTCTATAGTCTTTGTGAGAAGTGATGCTTCCCAGAATACAAGTTCTGGAGGGGTGGCTGTATTAGTTGATTTCTTTGTTTCCCAGAATATAGATTTTTAGTTCCAGTTCAGACTTTAAAAGGGATGGGTCAGAGACCTACACAGCTACTTTGTTTTCCTCCTGTGCGGCAAGGGATCATTTAAGAAAAAACTTAGGCTTGGGGGTGGGGGCAAATTGTATCAGCTTATAGAAATCTATGGGATTGTATTATAGCCTGTAAAGTTGGGAAGGGGGATGAAGGAAGACAAAAAGTGGAAGACTGAGGCTTATGAAAAGTCTGGGGAGATGGGCAAAATAGGGTCTTTTAGGGCAACTGCCCCCTTCGCACACTGCAAATGACATCCTCGATATGAGGCCACAGCACCAATTCAATGGGCTAATAGACTATCCCACCAACATGGAAGAATCCTAAAATAGCACAAAATCAGGCTCATAACACAACCTGCAGCTTAGGAGGTACAGCTAGAGCATTGTTGAGTTCCAACAATCCATAGCTTGCATAACAGCCTCTATGGTACCAACCACAGGATCAGGAGGGTGTAAAGGTGGCTTAAAGCCCCCTGTATTCTCCCCACACCTGCGGGCACATGCTAACGGAAGCTCAGCTGGACCAGAGAATCAGACTCATTAACTTCAGACTCTGGACCTAATAATCAATCTGTCTTTGACCATTTTCTTAAGCAGCTGGCCCTCTAGATTAGTATGGCTTGTATTTTTTTTTTTTTGGCATATTGTCCAAAAATGGCTGGATTTAGCAACACACACCACAAGCTTGCATGCTTGCCACAGAAATTACTGGGTCAAATTCTATGGTTTGTGTTATGAAAAGAGGTGAGAAGCAATAATCATAATAGTCCCATCCTGACTTAAAATCCAGGAGTACATTTACAAAAGTGCCTATCTAGAGATTTCTATGCAGAAGTTATATACAAAAATACAAGACAAGAATTAACGAAGCAGCCTCTCTAAAACCATGAAAGGAAAAATAGATCTTTATGCCTACCAGAGATCACAGCACTCGATACACATATGCCGAACCTGAAAGGTCTCAGTGCAGATATTGGGCTAGTATAAACAAAGAAAAGCGTAGGAAATTCTAAAGGGAACTTAGAGAATAACTTGCCAGCTGCACAAGTGCTCGTAAAACTAAGAGGCTACAACCTGAGCACCTCTGTTAATTACAGCTGTGGTAATATGACAATTTCTCAAATAAGATGGCACTACAGCACTTAAAACTCTGCTGTTTGAAATAAAAATCTTCAACTCTCTGCTCCCTCCCCCTCACAACATCACATATCACAACATATAAAATGTCCTTTAATAAGCAAGGTGAAATATAGACTGCACTATCTTCAGTTTCCTAGATGACTTAAGTTGTAGCTCTGCAGTACACGGAGCATATTGCAACAGGGTAACTTCAAGATGTAAAGTCGTGGTCCCAATCTCCTAGTCCAGTGGTCGGCAAACCGCGGCTCGCGAGCCACAAGCGGCTCTTTAGCCCCTTGAATTTGGCTTTTCCAGGTGCAGGCCTTGTTCCCTTTAATTGCAGACTGCTGCTGCAGCCGGGCTGGGGAGATTCAAATCTCCCGCCCTGAGCATGCTCAGACAGAGCATGCTCAGGGTGGGAGCGGCCTGGCCGAGAAGGGGCTCTGCCGGCCATCTCTGCAGCTGCAAGCCTCCGGCCAGGTAAGGAGGCTGGGAAGGGGCTGGAGGGAGGCCTGGAGAGGGGTGGGGGGCAGTGTTCCCTCTAAGCTACGTGGGCGTGCGGCCGCGCAGCAGTGAGGGACCCCCGCGCAGCCCGGCAGCCCCCGCTGCTCCCTCCAACACCCGGGGCCGCGGCTTTGCCGCGTCACACCCGCCCTGCGCCCTGCCTCTGGGCTGGCCTTCCCCGCCCCCAGAGTGGGACAGGCAGGCTCAGGAGCGCGGGCCTGTCTGCCTGCCCCACACAGCCGGGGCAGCGGGGTGGCTGCGGCAGGGGCGGGATCCCGGGCTCCCACCCCCCGACCGCCTCGACTTCCCGGGGCTGGGGCCAGGGCCGGGGCCGGAATCAGTCTCCGGGGCAGGGGCCGGGGCCGGGGCCAGGGCCGGGATCAGCCTCCGGGGCTGGGGCCAGGGCCGGGGCCGGGATCAGTCTCCGGGGCTGGGGCTGGGGCCGGGATCAGCCTCCGGGGCTGGGGCCGGGGCCGGGATCAGCCTCCGGGGCTGGGGTCTGCTTCTCCCCCCCCCAACGGCGGCTTCCCAGGGCCGCGGTAGGGTCCTCCGCCGCCGGCGGCCTTGCCTTGTTTTCTTTCTTTCTTTTTCTTCCTTCTCTTCCTTCCTTCTTTCTCTCCCTTCCTTCTCTCTTTTTTCTTTCTCTCTTTTTCTTTCCTTCTTTCTCTCCTTTGCTTTCCTTCTTTTTTCTTTCTTCCTCTTTCTCTTCCTTTCTTTTTTTCCTTTTGTCTTTTTCTTTCCTTCTCTTCTTTCCTTCCTTTTTCTTCTCTTCCTTCTTTTTTCTTTCTTTCCTCTTCCTTCCTCCTTCTTTCTCTTCCTGTTTCCTCTTCTTTCCTTCTTTCTCTCTTTCTTTGCTTCCTTCTTTCTTTTCTCTTCCTTCTCTTTTTTCTTTCCTTCTTTCCTCTCTCTTTCTTTGCTTCCTTCTTTCCTTTCTCTTCCTTCTCTTTTTTCTTTCTTTCCTTCCTTTCTCTTCCTTCTCTTCTTTCCTTCCTTTCTCTTCCTTCTCTTCTTTCCTTCTTTCTCTCCCTTCCTTCTCTTTTTTCCTTCTTTGCCTTTCCCTTCTCTCTTCTCTCTTCTCTTGTCTTGTCTCCCTTTTCTTTTCTCTGCCTGCCTGCCTTTCTCTTCTCTCTTCTCTCTTCTCTTGTCTGCCTGCCTGCCTGCCTTTTTCTCCTCTCTTCTTCTCTCTTGTCTTGCCTGCCTGCCTGCCTTTTTCTCTTCTCTTGCCTGCCTGCCTGCCTTTTTCTCTTGTCTTCTCTTGTCTGCCTGCCTTTTTCTCTTCTCTTCTCTTCCCTGCCTCTTCCCTGCCCTGCCTCTTCCCTGCCTTTTTTTTTCTTTTTCTCTTCGTCTTTTACACAAATACGGGAAACGTTGTGGAGTGAAAGAAGATGTAGTGTCGAGAATTGAGAAAGGTATGTTGAGATGGTTAGGAATACCCTTATTAAGTTAATAACAATGTACCTTCCTATATATTTTAAGTTTAAAAAATTTGGCTCTCAAAAGAAATTCCAATCGCTGTTTTGTTGATATTTGGCTCAGTTGACTAATAAGTTTGCCCACCACTGTCCTAGTCAAATGGAGGTAGAAACAGCAATTCTGGTCATCCTAAGGGCAGCCAGGGATCCAAGCCATTTAACAAGTGATGGTTACACATCCATCTTTCACTCTTCTATGTCCTTAAAGGACAGATAATCCTCTAAGTATTTGTCTGTACCCTCCATTTGACCAATATCATGCCCACCTTTTGTGGATTGAATTTCAGCCAGGTAACTTTCATCTACAATCCAGTCTCTACCAAATTAAGGCATTCACCAGCACTAGCTGGGTCAGATGAAGTCTAGATATAGAAATGGTTTGGCTTCCTTTGTAGATTTTAGTAACTGTAAATTAACATTAGCCTTTATGGAATTGTATGCTATCCTGAGTAGGCTCTGTAAAGCAGCCCATAGACATCAACAGTGAGCTATCTGGCTACATGTGACTTTACAAACCTTCCAGCTGAATCATTTATCCAATGAAAGTCTAGCAACGAGGAGGACATGCCTATTTTTGTAACTCGCTTTGCATGACTTGGCATACATTTGAAAGAGGTTGTAGAATACAGCTACAATGAAGCCATATGCCCTGAAAAGACTCCAGCTGACACCAAATGCAAATAGCCCATCTATTTAGCCTCTCTCCAGTGCTCTGCTCTCTGCAATGGCTTCGCATTGAATACTCGATTCAGTTTGCTGTCCTGAAGCTCAGAAGCTTTCAAGTACTTTGCTCTCTTTAGCTGGGAGGTCATCTCTTCTTCCACAATCATCATCTCCCAGAGCCATTGCATTCTGCAGTAGCCATGAAGCTGTCAAACAATGCCAGGAATCGCATAGCTGCGTCAGTCAGAACTGCTGGACTTAAACTATGAAACTCACTCCTACAAGAGTAAAGAATGGCCCCAGATCTAGCTGTTTTCAGATCGAAATAGAAAACTCACTTCCTTGACATAGTTTTCACTTTATAATTTCTTTTCACACACATACAGAAACATCACACCCACTTATTAACAAACCCAGACATAAACAAGCCAAAAAAAAGCCTTATATATTTATTCAGCTATTTTTTCTTCAGAGTGGGAAGGAAAAGACTGTTGGTATTTTTGGTTTTAAATACATAGGAGTCCCTCAGATTCTACAGCAATGAGGGTTGTAAAAGTAGCGTGGCGACAAAGGGGAATACATCTGTATTGAATTCTGAACTCCATTTTGTTTTGGAAACTCTATGTTGTTTTGTGTCTTCCATTTTGTGTGCTAGCTACCAAGTTGTGTTCTGTATTATAAAACCATCCTGGCCTTTGCAAGGCCAGTCTATTAAAGACTGTGATGTGGGAAGTGAAAGATATTCAGTGAGAGAAATCCAGCAGGAGATATTGACTCAATGTCTCTTATTTACTGGCACAGCCACTAGAATGATGAACTCTACACACAAGCATGGTTGGGGAAAGTGGCTGGTTTCCCTCAGCATGGGCACATAACTAAAGTGGTCAGAGATTGTTATTAAGATGGAAAGCTAATCAGGGGCAACCTCCTCAATCCAGGAGACTAGGCTGATGAGAAACAAAAAGAAAGAGAAGGTAGTAGGGGTGCATCTTATCTAAAATGCTGAGTAGACCTCAGATGAAATATCTTCATTTACAATTTGGATGATGGAGTGGAAAGTACCCTTATAAAATTTGCAGGTGGGGGTTGCAACCATTAGGAAGGGCAGAATTGGAATTCAAAAGGATTATGGTAAATGGAAGAACTGATCTGGAATCAATAGGGTGAAATGAAATAAAGACAAGAACAAAGTACTACAATTAGGAATTAAACCCACAACTACAAAATGGGGAATAACTGGCGAGGCAACAAGATTACTGCTAAAAAGGCTTGGGGTGGGGGGGTGCAGTGTGTCGCAATTTGAACACAAGACAACAATGTATTACTGTTACAAAAAATCAACAATTTATTACTGTTGCAAAAATAGATTAAACAGGCCCAATTCTTTCAACTTTTCCACATAGATCAGGTTTTCTAAATCTGTCATCATTCTTGTTGGCCTCCTCTGGACTCTCTCCAGTCATCTTTCTTCAAGTATAGTGCCCAAATCTTAATACTGCCACAGCGCAGAGAGATGGACTACATACCTAGACTTGAGGTATCTTCCAGTCCTACATTTCTATGATTCTGAGACTTTATGAATAAGAGAGATCAGCCTAATGGGATCAGAGTCTTGAGACTGTTATTTTGTTATAGTGTAAATCTTAACTCTATACTCTTTTGAAGACTAAAAGTGACTGTTAAGACATTTCTTTTCTAAGCCTGTGTTCTTTGCTTGCCTGCCATTCTCTCCCAAAAAAGGTTAAAGGAAACACTTAGAGGAGCCATGGTAAAGTGGAACTCTGAGAGAAAGTATATAAACAACTGGGGGACTTGGGATGACTGAAACATTGATCTCCGCTAGGCTCTGAAGCCGCACATTACAAGAAGGGTGGCTTTAGAGACTCAAAGTTAGGAGTGGTGATGGGTTCTGACCAGACTCAGGAGTGTTAGGAGCACATGGGATCCCATGCTAGTGATCCTTCACAGTGGTAGATAAGGTCATATTTTGATGGGCATCAGTCCCGAAGATACCTTTGGCCTAATGCAGGAATTACTATGTGCCACTCTATGGTCTGTGTTATGCAAGACGTCACACTAAATTATTGTAGCTCATTTGAGGCTGGAACCATCTTTTCGGTTTGTAGTGGTTTAGCACCTAATTCTATGGGGTTCTGGTCCATAATTAGGATTCCAGTGTGATACTGCAATGCCAATAATTAAATATCATTATCATCCCTTGAGACCTTAAAATCTATGTTTCTATGTTAAAAAAAAAAGAAATTATGATTGAAATAATGTGCTTTCAACTACACAAAGAACCAAATGCCATGGAAGGAAACACCTCTTGGAGGTGGCAAAGTTAATTTACTGAAAGACATACTACTGTGTGTTCCTAAACCTGAAATGAACAATTTACTTCCATGATAATAAAGGAGCAAGGGTGGGGAAAATGGAATAGAAAAAAAAGGGGAAATGGCAAAAAACAGAAGTGACATCTAAATACTTGAAATCTTAAGGCTGACAACAAGAGGGCCAGGAAGAATGTACCTCAGATTCTGAAAATTTTCTTCCCACCTGACCTGTGTCCTTCCTCAGGTTGTTTAAACACTGGGCGTATAAATCAAAATCACAGTGTAACTGGAGAAGTGTCAGAAGAAATTGAGGAAGCCTTAACTAATTTTGGAATACAGTTAGCTACCAAAGGACTGAGGACAAATGTCCCTAATAAAATAACTGCATTTGAGAAGGGATCTAGGACTCATCAATTATATTTGGAGGACTATAGAATGTGTTGGACATGGTCTTTGCCAAATCCATGCCAGTAAAAGGGGCAGATTTGGTTCAGTTAGGAAAGATAATTCTTATTCTTTCAGGCTCAGATTCAGGTCCAAGGGCCATTAATCCCATCCATAGAAATAACCACTCCCCTGCCCCTTTCTGTATTAACTCCTACCTTCAATGCTGATAACATCTAAGCAGTCAGCCATATCATCTGATGTTTGTCTCTTTAATTCAAGGCTAATAGTTTCTGTTATGTTCACAGATATGTTCTGAGCTGAATTGATGATAAAAACACCTTTGCGATCCCCCTCTTTTGAATGAGGCAGGTGGCAGTCAAGATATTTCATAAGACTCAAAGGGATTGAGTTGAATTTTATCCCTAAAGGAAGAGATTTAGGCATCACCAAAGTGGATTAGTACAGAGCCTGCCCTTTCTGCAGATAAAATACATAATCATTTAAAAAGAAAATAACAGATGGTGACATTAATTGTTAGGCTCAGTTCTGCCTATTAAAAGTTGAATGAGAAGTCCTGCCTGATAGACATTGCCTTAAATGATTTTATAATGATGCTAGATAGACAGATTCAGCTCTTTTTGGCAGTTCTAGCCCCACTTGGCTTGAACTCTGGAACATTCAGAGTGGCTTTTATCAGATCTTTAGACTACAATTTCAAATATCCTATCACAACTATCAATAGCCAATGCATGATACACTTAAAAAAAAAAAAAAAGTCAAACAGTGATCCAACCCAGCCATCTGTATACATGGCAGCAAAATATCCTTTCTGACTCATTTGGTGGTCCATTTATACCCTGAAGCGCAGGATTCAATTACCATTGCTAAATGATTTTATACTTTGAAGCCTACAAAAACCTTAGTAAGTGAGGCAACTGGTGTGAGGAGACCACAGCCTATAATCCCAACCAACATTCTACTTGTGCTCTCTCTTTGTTGATCCCCACCTGTTGTCTCTGCAATTATATTGTAAGCTTTTGGGGGCAGGAACATTCATTTTGTTCTGTGTTTGTACAGCACGTAGAACATCGGGGTATAGGCCCATAACTAGGGCTTCTAGGCACAATCGCAACATAAAATATTTGTAAAGTTATTATTTGGCTACAGTATAAGCTTTAGCATTTTGTATTATTGTAGTGACTAGATTTCCCAACATCTGGCCTCCATTGTTCTCTTTAATGGTGGGGGCTTTTAGCTCCCACACAAGCACTGATTACAGCTGTTGATGTAAGGCAGGAAGCAAGGTAGTCTCTTAGGTAAGTTATCATAGGTTCTGTGGGTTAATTAGTGACAGTTTTCCAAATGATGTCACATTTTGAACATATTTTTTCGAGTTTTCCATCATTATGGTATGTAAATCCTGATTTCACTAGTGAAAAAATGAAGTTATTTTCAAATAAATGTTCAAAAATTCACACATCCCCCAGTTGGTTTATTTTATTTTATTTTATTTTTTGCCTAGAAAGTTTTACATCTCATAAAGGTTATCTGAATGGAAAGTAAAGGTTTGAAGGCTGTTTCTGGAGACAAAGTGCTGTATGACAATGAATTATTGAAGAATCCAATATGCATCAGCACTACTGTCAATGAGAGAAAAACAATGAAGATTCCTATGGTCAGTAGTGAATTATGCTCTGATGTTCCATCTCCACCAGGTTTAACAGTTGCTGACCATCAGTCAAATACACAAATCTATCTTTGTTGAGCACAGTAAAGTTAAGTCCACCATTGCCCACCAAATATACCCATGCATTAGGTCACTTTCCTTTGGATTTCTCCCTCAGTTTGGTCTCCTGAAGGCCAGGTCACTTCTTTCTACTCACCAACAGATATTCTGTCACTTGTTAGCTCTGTATTCTTGGGGAATCAGAGTACAGTATTCAGCATCTGTGACTCATAGACTCATAGACTTTAAGGTCAGAAGGGACCAGTATGATCCTCTAGCCTGACCTCCTGCAAAATGCAGGCCTCAAGACCTCACCCACCCACTCCAGCAATAGGCCACCAACCTATGACTGAGTTATTTACCTCCTTAAATCATGATTTGTGTGACATACCAACACACATCTTTGGGAGACATCACATCTAAAAGGCATCAGCACACTGAATGGAGCTTCATTTGTATCAAGTATGGAGAACCAAGATCCAAAGCAGGAACCGCACTGAACTCTGGGATTGAAGAAGCGGGGAAGCAGTGCATGATGGGGGATCTTGCACCAAGGTTAACAAGATCAATAGTTATCAGACCATACTAGTCATAGACATGCTAATTGATACCCCAAATACTGAATCTGCCTGATTGTGTTGTGAGCTTCCCTGAACCATTATCAATGTGTATTGTTCACTTAAACAAGTCATTATTTACCCACAAAACAACCCTAGTGTTTCCTACAAAAAAAAAACCCTACTCAAATCCAAGCAGAGAGTCCAAAAGCTGCACCTCCTCCACTGGGATTTTACCTTTTCTTGCTAATTGTGATGGGAGCTCTGCCTGTCTTCATCAAGCAGTCTGACCATGAGCTGCACAGCCTGTTTCCTGGGAACCTTTCTGCTACACCAAGTGGTGAGATCCCCTCCCCCCACACACACTCTCTCTCCTTCTTTGTAACTCTCTCTCTCTCTCTCTCTCTCTCTCTCTAGGCCTGATATAATAGATTATAGGTAATATTGTAACTAAGTGTTTTTCTTTCCTTGTATGGTTATTAATGCTGTAATTGTTTGGGTATTTTTCTCTCCTTTTGTAATTATTACTGTAAGTTTTATGTACTTAGCAATAAAATGACTTTTGTAATCAAGCAAGTTGCCAAACTCTTTTAAAAACTTCATTCCCTCTCCTTTGTGTTCTTGGCTTCCCTATACTGCTCTGCAGCAACGCTTCTTTTACCTAGCCAAAGATCCTTGTGAAGCCCAAAATCCTGTAAGGATTGCTTATTGATGGGGTTACTACTAGAAGTAGAGTAATAGTGGGGATACCAGCCTGATTTAGTCCAGGGGCATATAACGGTAGCAGCTGAAAAGTGCTGTGTGACCCGGCCTGCTCAAATGCATGCTCAAGTCTAGTCCGGTACTTACCAGGGGCACATAAGAGTAGCAGCTAAAAAGTGCTGTGTGACCCAGCCTGCTGAGTTCAGGGACATATAAGGGGTCGGCTGAGAGTCCTGTTAGACCCGGTCCGCACCTCGGTAATTGGTGAATGGATATATGTGGATGGTTATTTAAATCTGAGGATGGAAAAACCCAAGCCTTGGAAAATTGAGAGACTGCAAGGGTAGCTCCATTGGGAGGGAACTTGCAGAAGGGAGAAGTAAGCTCCATAGAGAAACACAAGTGACACAAACAGTACACTAATAGAATTGCAACCTCTCCCTCCCGCAAGGAAGTAACCCCAATCAACGAGCACACCCCGAGTTTGTGTGCAAAGGTGGTAACAATTCCTTGTGCCTCTGAGCTACATCTCGCTCTAACAAGACATTCCCAGTGGAGTCCACCCCTCCTTCAACAACACTGCAGATCCTCTGCAATTCTCCAACCCTCTACACCATCTGGTTCTTAGTGAGAGAGATGACACTATGGGGAAACTGTTATGCAGGATAATCTTGAGCAAGTGCTCAAGGTTTTACTGAGAACTGACTAGTTACTCATCAACACTCCCATGGCAGAAACACTTATTTTATGACTAAATATTTCAGTGATTAAAGTGTCAGTGTCTAAATATTTAGTTATCCAGATTTGACAACTACATGTCACAAAGCTGGAAACACGGACACATATTCAACTAGCTTTCAGTGATCATTAGATTTCTTCACTAATACTCACTCTGAAGCTGTAACTAGTTTTGATATCACACCGGTCCATTATACTCTAATCCACGGGCCAGCCCACCACCAATCAGTTCCCTGGTGTAAATAAGAGCACTCTAATCTTCCAGCTTCCCCCATCCCAAAAGGACTAATATGTCAAGAGGACAGCAACCAATACAGTGTTGTTTTTGAGCCAGTGTGATGGAGAGAGGGCAAGCCAATGACCTAGCCCACACTCTTCCTCTCAAAGAAGATTTTTTTTTCACCACAGGGGAGCCTAGGCAGTTGTTATCCTTTACGTTGTCCATGCAAAGTTTGGGGAAGTCTATAAGAGATCCTTAAGTAGATGGGCAGATGGGAATATAGGAGAGTAGGGAATAGGAGCAGAGGTCAGGTTGAGGTTTCAGTGTTAAATATATTTGCCAATCTTTTAGACATTCAGGTTGAGTTTTCAAAGCTGGCCATAGGTATTAGACTTCCAATTCTCAAGCTAATGAGAACTGGGCAACCTTAATGCTCAAGACAGCTTTGAAAATCTTAGCCTCAATTTCTCAAACTACAGAATTATTTTATAACTGGTTTAACAATAAAATTTAAATGAAGGTTAGACATTTTCCATATGCTTCTATTATTTCATTTGCATCCAGGATGATCAACCTCAACCAGTCCTTCTTATCAGCCATATTGAGTATCCTATTTAATGTGTTCCATTTCTTCCTCTTCCGGAACTCCACCAACTTCCACATATGTCATTAAAATAGCTAATATTGGGAAGTATAGACTATTATTTTTTATATTATATGAACGGAACATAAGATCCCTTTCTGCATTAAGCCCACCCACCTCAGCAGCCTCTGTTTTCAAAGAAATACATCATGAAACCCCAAGCAGCAATAACAAGATTTATGTAGTTATTTTAAAATTTGATTGTTTTAAACACATTGTATTAAGGAAAGGGCTGCGACTGAATGAACTGAAATGGTAAAATGGCTCAGCCATCATGTATTCATTGTAAATGGTCAAACTATTTCTTCTTCTACTCTCAAGGTTTCATTCATGACTCTACATGTCATGATATGTATGAAACCCATCATTAGGTAGACAAGGAATGGCTACTGATGTCATCACGTCATATAAGTTAAGTAGAATTTGACTTGCTTAATACTTGGTTCTATAGGAAATGATGTTGGTAGTTCAGTAGATGACACCTCTGAGTCTGAACTGAACTATCACCATATCATAGTGCAAGATCTAGACGCTATTATTTGATGGAAAAGGATCTGATTTGGATCACATTCAATCTGGTTTTATTCCAGTTTAAACCCATTGAGCTTGCCATTGGCTCTAATGATGTTATTATCAATTAACACTGCCGTAAGTTATGTCTGAATCTGTCTGTCTTAGTATTTAAATTCAGTCAATTCTATCTGAAGCCGAACACTTTAGAGCATAGTTTCCACCCCAATATTTCAGTTTATGGAGTTCCCAGCATTTTCATTTGGGTATATTTATACTGTATATCTATGGTTGGATAAAGTTATTCCTGAATACAAAGAGCTCACTGAGATCCTCAGAATAAAAGGGACTTCATAGTGCAGCACAATTTTCATATTGCTTATTATAATATTTGCTTATTTCTTACTTCCATTCATTAGTAGGTTTTCCTTTCCTCGCTTCTAATTCTACCAGGTACCCACTACATATACCTAGTACCCACTACATATACCTAGTTAGAATATGCAGTGAATTTCACAGTAGATTTTCCTTCCTTGCTAAAAGCAATTTCCCGCATCTCTATAGAATATCTTCAGTAGAGGTGATGAGCAAAATTTTCAAGTCACTATTTTTTTTTAAGATGGCTAACTAAAAATGGCTTAAAGAGCCCTGATTTTCAGAAACTGCTAAATACCTGCCCTCTCTTGAATCAAGCCCCTTCATTAAGGTATCTCAGGTTAGGCACCCAAAAAATCAAAGCACACCCAATCACTAGTCATTTTTGAGAATCTTGGCTGGTTACTGAGTGCTGCATTTAGTGCAGGGAACATACAATTGTGATACTGCCATGTATCAAGACAAATAATGGAAACCCCATTTTTAAATAAATTTAAAACTAAACTTCAGAGACCAGTCAAGAATACAATCTAGGGAGATGTTTTGCAGTGGCTGGGGTGGAATTGGTGAGTTAATACATTTTTCAAACCCAAACCTTTATGGTTGTGTAATTCTCTGACAATCAGCTGTGGTTGTCAAGGTAATCCTGTTTTATCATTCCAAAGATATTCATATTGTATTCCAAACCTTCTTTGGAAAGGTTGGTTTGGTTGATTGGTTTTTTAAATGGGCAGTGGGAAAAATGAAACAAAAATTATCATATAACTGAAGAAATCTTTACAAAAAGAAATCTGCCTACCTATAGTGCCCCCTCCTTTTCATTTACATGCAGTGTTTTGTTTTGTTTTCTAGTCCTGAGTTAACACTGTTTTACAGCTGAGCACTATTAAATGGCCACTATCTGTCCGTCCATTAAGATGAGGTGGTTTCTGTTGTATGGAAAGATTGTAATTCAGCCTGGAAATAGTTTCAGGATCCTTTGAGATGAAATCTGCTGAAGTACTATGCCATTATCATTATTATTACACTAACTCTAACTGGCCCAATGATAACCCTATGGAATGGTGTCCAATAATGAAAAGACTTCTTTTTAAATTATTCATAACCTGTGCCTCCTTTTCAAATCATCTACCAAGTAACAAGGAAACTGGAGGTCATGAAGGAGCTATGCTCTGAGCTGATAGGCTAACATAGCCTTTGTCATCATTGTAGCAAATGTTTTAATTAAAAGGGGTAATATCAGACATCACAGCATCTGGATCAGATTTAGTGCAGGATTCCTAATTTTCATTTTCTAATACCTTTAGCTCTGAGGTAGCTGATATAGCCACAGGTAATTACCTCCTCCTTTGATTCTTTTGCAGGTGTGCTATAAAGACCACTTTAATTTTTAAGTTGCAGCACTATACAAAGGCATCTCAGTGCTTCTTCTGAGTGTGTTTTTCAAAAGTGTTTGACCATCTAACTCCAGTTTAAAAAGTCAGTGGGGGCTAAGATTTTGAAAAGCATCTAAGTGTCTTGTGGACACTCATCTACATCCTTAGATGGCTAAGCAACTCCCAAAAGTGGGCTCTAAGTAAATTTCCTCAGGCCACCAAGGGAACGTATGATAGAACAGGGTATTGAACCGAGTCATCCTAGCCTTAGCATAAAACCTTATCACTGGACCATCCTTCCTCCTAGTCCATATATGTTGCACCACCGCTAATCAGACAATTGCCTAATTTCATTCATTAGCTTATGAGTGATCGTAGCCACTTGGTAGCCTCAGGGTCTGAAAAGAGACTAAGGTTTAATCTTTGAGAAGGTAAGTGATTGCAGCTCCATATACTTCGATATCATTCTTGTTGGAAAGTGCTGAGCTGAGAACTGTGCAGGCTGTATATTTTTGTGTATTGCCCAGGACAGAGGCATTGTGGGACATTTCTGGAGACCATGCCAAGAAGGGTGCCAGCTACACTGTTGAGTTGCATGAGCAGTTACTACCACATGAAGAACACTTGGTGAAATGAGCAGGTAGTCTCACAGAGTTTCTAGTGAACAGGTATCCACATAACAGGAAGTACCACTACAACAATCAACTCTTACTGGCATGCTTTTTGGCAGAGCCTGCAGATATGCTAACAATGGGAGATAGAACTTCTCTCTAGCCCTAATGGTTGGGCCTTCCAGAACAAGTATGAGCTATAATGGAGAGAAACTCAGGCCGATGCTGTTTATGTTATACATGTCATACGTAGTGAACAGAGGACTTTAGTTTCTTGGATATTAATCCAATGGCATTCACAAGCATTAAAAAATCACTATTTTTATTAAGTAAAAAAGAAAAAAAATCAATATTCTCACTCTGTCCTTTATGTTTTTGCAGTCTCAGCTCCCAAAATACACCCCGCAGCACTATGTACCTGAAGACAGCTGGACAAATGTCATTCATCTCTTCACTGCACCTCTCTTTCCATACATTGCTCTTTGCCAACCTGTCTCTCATGTGTTGTGTTTCTAGCAAATGTACCCCACCACCAGTGTCGTTAAAGCTATTTCTCCTGAGCCTAAAATAAGCCACATATCACTGGAAAAATTCTAATATTGATTGATCTTCCTGGACATATCACCTTGTGTCACTATCCCCTTTCACAAAGAGCTAACAAAGGCTGCATCTACACTTACAAGTTAGGTCAACTTAAGGAGGCTTAAGTCGACTTAACTTACTCCACGTCCACCCTGGACTTTCCTTAGGTCGACTTAAGCTGTTCCTTGTTTTAGGTCAAATTAAGGCTTAAATCGACTTAAGCCAGTGTGGATGCCCTAAATTGATTTATGGCATAAGTCGACCTAGGGTGGGAGGAACAAAGGAGCACCACATGGCTCCCTGGCAGAAGGGAGCCATGATGACTCCCATGCCCCCAGTGTTGCCCCTGCTCCCGTCTCCCCAGACCCGGGGCTTCCCTGCAAGAGGAGCCATGATCCTGGGGAGAATTGCTCCCCAGCTAGGGCTCCAGCTGCAGGGAATCCCCTGCTGGAAAGTCCCGGAGGCTCCCTTCTCCCCAGGAAGCCATGGCTTCTCATCCCGGGGAGAGCCAACCTTGCAGTGCTGGAGAGACAGCTTTCCAGGGCTGGCTCTCTTAGGATGAGGCGCTGGTGGTTTGCCTGTCTTGGGGAAAGCCAGCCTTGCAGGGCTGGTTCTCGCTGGGACAAGCGGTGAGCAGCTTCCCAGGCTGGGGAGAGCCAGCCCTGCAAGACTGGCTCTCCCTCCACCTATCCAGTTGACTTAGAGAGTCTAGTATAGACTCTCTAAGTCGACTTAATAGGGTCGACTTAAAGTTGACTTAAGAAAATCGACCTAACTTTCTAAGTGTAGACATAGACAAAGAGACACTACTAGTAACACATACAGTTCACTTATCTACTCAGCGCTAGCACAATATAGCACATTGTACTTGCTGAAAATTATTCTTATTACACACATTTATAAGGTGTCTATCTCTATGTTTTACACCAGTAAACTTTAACAGCTTTAAAATTTGATCTATTAAAATTCCTGGCATAAAGGGTGGAGTGGAGGAGATATCAGGATCTGCAGCTTTAAAAAATATTCTCCATTCACATTCCTGTGATTTAGGAATGTACAGATGTACTTTAGAAAGGAAAGGGACCCACGCCCATGAATGGAAAAAAAAAACCACTGAGCCAAACAATTAAGAGCAAAAGGATTTTAAACCTCCACAGTTAGTGGGCAAATTCTTGCAACTTTATAAAAAATATAGCCAACTTGTGGTTTAAGTACATACTCTGTGGAATTGCCTTCCAGAGGCAAGAGCCCACTGATGAGAAAGTCCTGCCTCAGGCTCCTATACATTTTACTTTTGGGACACTTCTAGCTTTATCGACATTTGAGTCACAGAGATGAAGGTATCAGCCTTGAAGGCAACTTTGGCCTAATTATTGTTTAAGCATGACCTGAAAAGTTAAAATATAGTTTGTGGACTCTTTTTATCATAAAAGGCCTGAATGTTGCCTTAGAAAGTTTAGCCTTCCCTATTACATTTTTCCTAGAAGACTGCATGTAGGACTGGTGGGTTTATGAAAATGTTACATACAAGGAAGTGAAGTCCAACCATATAAGAGAGGAAGATGTGTTTATTTTGATTCTTTGAAATGCTCCTCCTGCTCCTTCTCCAGAGTAACTCACAAAGTCAGTGTTCCTTCCTGCAGTTGAATTCTCTCTCTCTCTCTCTCTCTCTCTCTCTCTCTCTCTCTCTCTTTCTCTCTCTCGCTCTCCTGGTTGGAAACCCCCTTCTCATTCCACAAGCTACTACTGCCTCTTCATGATTCAGCCCTCCTGCCAGGTGAGCAGACAGTTTCCCTTTCTGGGGTTAGAAAGTCTCTTCCCACAAACAGGATCAGCCCATCTTTCTATTTACTGTCTTCTCATAACACTCCTTCAGTGGCTAGCAGGGAATCCCAAACTCACCATCTATTCTGGCTTTCAGCTCAAGGGCAAGATCTATTACCTTCTAGACTTTTCCGCCTTTCTCTATGGTCTCTCCTATCATCTAGCACTCTCCCATCTCTGGATTTGTCAGCTTCCTTCCTCCCCCATTCTCAAGGAATAACTATAGGTCGCCTGTCTCTGTGGTCTCTAAATATGCCTCTCTTCACTCAGGGAGTAAATAAATATAGGTCTCCCAGCAGCACCCCATTCTACTGCCAATTTCCTGTCTTCATAAGTCAAGGCCAGCTCCTTCCTACCCCTCTGGGCTCCCTCTATTACAGAATTACTTGGCCACCTGATTCCCCTCAGTTGTGTTTATTGGGTTAATTATCTCCCTTCTTGACCAATATTAACCCTTTCAGGGCAAGTGTGGTGTGAACACCCCACCACCGAGGGAAAAAACAAGGGGAAGTGGTATAACCTTAGGTTTGTGATAGTATTAGCTTTCATAAACTAAGTACAGTTAGGCCAAGTCAATAACTGTCTGTGAGACCTGAAAACAGTATGTTGGTTCTTTGGAAGTGAGCAGACTTCCCCTCTGAATCAATATTAATCCAATCCCCTAGCATGTTAAGCAGAGGCTGTTTATGAGTTGCCAGCTCTTTTGCAAGGTTGAGGTGTTAACCCCAATGCCCAAGTCCTACTCTAATATGGACAATTCTGTTGCAATTTTAACTGGATAATGATTTTTTCCCATCCTATTTTTAAAGTGCTATATGAACTGTTGCCTCTTGCTAATCAGCTATAGTGTTTACCCTCAGAAGTAGGTGCATTACTTCTGCTAGAGAAGTCATTCCTTTCTGGAAAGCATTTCAAAAGTCTTCTAAATGAAATGGGAACTCTAAACCAAAGACCTTATTATTATTTCATCAGGGTTAATAATAACAAAACCCATCCCACTGAATCACTGTTGCATTTCAGGCTAGTTTTGAACTTGAGTTTATGTATTTATTTCTGTTTCTCTTTTACAAGGATCTGTGCAACTTTTCATTGTTTGTCTTGTGTTCTTCTGAGTGCATGACAGAAAGTACTGAGCGGAGGACTAAGACGCAAAAGAGTACGGCAAAATAATGATTTTGACCTTGTGTCCAAAGCACAGACACATCACACGGTGAATTTCAGACACTATTAGATTATGCATTCACACACGGCTGAAAGTTTGTTTATCTGCTTTGACAGTGGGTCGAGGGAAGGATTCGATAGGTCCTAATTTTGTTAATTTAAATGGAGCCAGCGGCTATTGCTGGATTATATTTACCATCAAGTTCCAGCCAGAGCTTTTCATGCTGGTCATTTCACATTTGGATAAAATATCTGCTCCTTCATTTGATGCTTTGCCAGGTCCGAGGAGGTGAATAATTGCTAAGACTGCTCAGAGAGGATCTAATTGCTTCTATCTGTAAATAAAATAGAAATAAATGAGGCATTGGAAAGATGGTATAAGGGAAAAAAGAAAACACTCCCTCACTCCTGATCTTTTTTTCTAATGGTTAATATTCAGTATAATTAAATTTCATTGTGTTTGTGAGCCAGGAGATGGTTGCTTTTCTTTGTAAATATATGAAAGACTATTTGATTGAAAGATGTTGACATTTGGTTAGGTTATAGAATAAAAGACAATAGATTTGCATGTGGGCTACTTACATGGTGGGTCTGATCCTTCTCTCATTTAAGTCAATAGACATTTTATAATGGAAGTAGGGCCAATACTGGGCTTTGGACCTCCATCTTTGGTATTCTGTTGTTGGGACAATAAGAAAGGAAAGAGGGCAATAGGCACCCTGATATCTGGTAATTCATTTCAGCTGGCTTAACCAGCTCTAGTGTATCCTAGTTCTTGAATGTCTTGAAATGTATTTAAGTGTCATGTAAGGTACCAGTGAAAATCTTATAACTCCCTGGTTATTAATATCATTGCATAATGTAGGTACATGCAATGGGTGAAAAAGTTATGGAAAACTGAAATTGTAATTTTGAAAATGTGTTTGCCAGTGAAGCAGACGTTACACCACCCTAGACACAACAATGTGATTTCCCCACGTTAGAGTTAAAGTCCGCGGGGTCTTTCAAAGTACTTTGGAAGTATTTACAGCTCACATCAACAAACTATCAAGTTAACAAGGGGCAGAGGTAAATCTCATATTATCACAAGGGAGGAGATTGACAATGGCATGTTTAATATTCATTCATTTACACTGGACAGGGCAAAAACTGAATTATTTCTGTTTTAGTGGATAACTCTTGCTGGGAGACAAAGCAGCAGAACACTTTAAGACAAACTTCATGTTGCTTGCATCCCCGTTGGAAATAGACTTGTTTGGAGGTATCCTTCAGAAGAATCCATTTAAACGATGCAATGAACAGTAAGAGAGAGTGGTACATAATCCCAAGGTATCTGTCTTTCACCAAAGATTCAACTCCTTTGATTTTGGGGGATAGATCCTGACCCAGAAGTTCAATCAGCCATCTTGCTGGAAACGTGGTGAAGCTTTTACTTTGAACAAAACCTAGTTTGTTAAGTTTTAGATACTAGAAAGTGTTTTATCTTTATTTCTCTTGTAACCATTTCAGATTTTGATTCTTTTACTAACAGAATAAAGTCCCGACCAGTAAAATAACTATTTGGTGCTTTAACAGGGCCAATTTCACAAAGCTGATAACAATTATGAGCCAGATCAAATGGGAGGAAGAATTTAATCAGAAAAATGTGAATTAACACTCCACTAGATACTCAAAAAGCTACAATCCCACAATTAAGAAAGAAGACTATGCCAGTTGAAAGACTGATCTGGTTTAGAGGGAAAGTGAAGGCAACTATAATAAAAATAATATATATTGAAAGGAAGAAACAGGAAGTTCATCATAATGAACATAAATCATAAGTTGGAATTGCAGAAAATTGACAAGGGAAGCCAAGGGACACAAAGCAATATCTATGGCCAGCAGAGTAAATACAATAAGGAGTTTATCTATATCAGGAACAAAAAGAATCTTGACAGTAATATTAGTCCATTAATAGATGGAAATGGAAAAATTATTACTAATGCAGAAAAGAGAATGTTTTTCAATAAATATATCTGTATTGGATCTGGGGAAAAATAGATGATGTATGCTCAACACATGATGATGCTAAACACTTTTTCCATTCCACTAGTATCTTTGGAGAATGTTAAGCAGAAGCTAATAAGAGTAGAGATTCCTTAATCAGCAGGTACAATGAACTTGCATCCAGGAGTTTTAAGAGCTCGCTGAGGAGCTTGCTGGAACGTTAAGTGTTGATTTTCAATAAATCTTTGAGCACTAAGGTTATTCTAGAAGACTGGAAGAAGGCTACTGTTGTGTCATTTTTTTTTAAATGGGTAAATGGGACAACCTGGATAATTATAGGCCTGTCAGCCTAACATTGATTATAAGCAAGATAATGGAGCAGCTGATACAGAACTTGATTAATAAAGAATTTAAGGAGGATAATGTAATTTATGTGAATCAATATGATGTATGGAAAATAGATTTTGTCAAACTAACTTGATTTTGTTAATGAGATTACAAGTTTGGCTGATAAAGGCAATAGTGTTTATATAGTATATTCAGACTTCTGTAAGATGTTTGACTTGGTAATACACAACAGGGTGATTAAAAAACAAAACAATATAAAATTAACATGGCACATATTAAATAGATTAAAAATTGGTTAACTCAGTGCTTTCAAAATATAACTGAGAGTGGGGAATAGCCATGAAATGGGTCTGTTTCTGGTGTTTCTCAGAGGACCAATTATAGTACCTATTCTATTTAAGATCTTTACTAATGACCAGGAGAAAAACATAAAGTTTGATGATGACAAAAAAATTGGAGGAGTGATAATTAAAGAAGAGACCAGGTCTTCTTCTTCTTCAGGACCACTGAATCAGAGGAATCCACATTGCTTAGTAAACAGGGTGCAAGCAAACAAGATGTGTTTTAATATGTTTAAATGCAAATATATGCCTCTGGGAACAAAAATGTAAACCATACTTCCATATAAGGGACTCTATCCTGGGAATCAGTGATTCTGAAAAAGATTTGGGGATCATGGTTTATAATCAGCTGAATATAATGGTTATAACGTTAGCTGGATGTGATGGTTTGTAATCAGCTGAATGTGAGCACCTTGTGTCATGCTGTGGCCAAAAGAACTCATCTGATTCTGGGAGACATAAACCAGGCAGTTTCAAGTAGGAATAGATGTTATTTTACTGCTTTATTTATATGGGTGCCACAGCGGTAATCCTTTGTTCAGTTTGAATGCCCATAATTCAAAATGGATGTTGATAATTTGGAGACGGTTCAGAGAAGATGCATGAGAATGGTTAAATTAGTAAAAGCATGCATTATAATAGAGTTACAGAGCTCAATCTATTTAGTTGAACAAAGAGAAGATGGAGACTTGATTACAGTCTGTAAGTACCTGCATGTGCAACAAACAGGGCTGGCCCGACATGACCATATAGGTGAACTAAGTGGTCGCCTATGGCACCAGGCTTTAAGGGGTGACAGAAGTGAATTTCTTCTCTATTTAAAAAAATATTTTAATATGTTATCTATTATAAATGAAAGTATCACCCTCTGGGAGGGACCAAAGTCATAGTTTGTCTAGGACAACAAAAACCTTTGGGCTGACCTTGGGAACCAATATTTAATAATGGGCTCTTCAATCTAGCAGGCTAAGATATAACTTGATCCAATGGCTACAAGTTGAAGTTAGACAAATTCAAACTGGAAATAAAGCATACATTTTTAATAGTGAGAGCAACTAGTCATTGGAACAACTTATGAAGGGCCATGTTAGATTTTCCATCACCGGCAATTTTTAAAATCTAGATTGGATTTTTGTCTAAAAGATCTACACCAGGAATTATTTTGCAGAAGTTCATGGGCCTGTTCTACACAGTAGGTCATACTAGAAGATCTCATTGGTCCCTTCTACCTTGATAATCTACTGATCTATTTGATTAATCTGGGACCATGTGGAGGCACAGCATGCATTTAATCTGGAACCAGATTTATATTAATGGAAAAACCATAAAATCCCAGTAGATCCATAATTCCTGCTACAACACTTCTGAGGGCTACTGCTTAGATATCTCCAAAGGGAGATAAGGGCATGGATTTATCACTTTTTGAGTGAACCCAAAAGCTCTAAACTTTTCCCCAGTATTTAGGATGACAGTCCCAGTACTGAAGTGCTCACAGTGTAACACAGACATGATGCAACAGGAATGGATGGGGAATTAAGATGGGTAGATAGCATTTGGGGGCTGTTGTAAAAAAATATCCTTTTCCTACAAAGTGTGTTCTCCAAAATGTAAAAACTGCACACAAAACTCTATTAACTTCCCTTTCCAAGACAGATCAACCCCTTATCCAACTTCCCTTATAATTATAACATGCCCCCCTCTCTCTTAAAGCCTTCTCCCTGCTCTGTATCCTCAAATAACGAACCATCCCCAGCACTCTGCACCCTCTCTTCTGCTATACATCCTTACCACCTGACTACTCCAGAAGGCAAACTCAGATGAGGCATCCTATGGACAACTTATATGTCCTGCTGACAATCAATCCCCTACCTCCCCATAAGACAAGACCAGACAGGAATTCCTGCCTCATGTGGTATCATCCACTTAGTCTTTCTACTGCCTAACCAATATGTATAATCACAGGTGTTCAAACTAACAAAGCAAAATGTCAAGTTCCATTGATGTTATAGGGCTCCATGTTATGGAGAATGTAAAGGACATAGTCTGGCCTCCGGCTCCCTACACTGCTGAGCCACTTATAGTTCAAGTCTATAAAATCCTGACTGGGGTAGAGAAAATCAATAAGGAAGTATTTACTCCTTCTTATAGCAAAAAACTAGAGATCACCAAATAAAAACAATAGGCAGCCTGTTTAAAATGAACAAAAGGAAGTATTTCTTCACACTACACAGTCAACCCGTGGAACTCCTTGCCAGAGGATGTTGTGAAGGCCAAGAATATAATGGGGATTCCAAAAAAAAAAAAAACAGATAAGCATACAGGATAAGTCTTTCCTTCAAATGCTATTAGCCAGGATAGGCAGGGATTGCTGTTTGCCAGAATCTGGGTATGGAAGACAGGATGGACCACTTGTTGATTACCTGTTCTGTTCATTCCCTCTGAAGGATTTGGCATTGGCTACTGTTGGAAGACAGGATACTGGCTAGGTGAACCATTGGTCTGACCTAGTATGGCTGTTCTTATGTTATATAACAATAACCATGAAATCACTAAACCTGAACTAACCACTTGAATACATTCCCAAGGTCCTGTCCAGGGTTATATTCACTGTGCTGCCACCCCTGCTTTATGGCTCAATGGGTTGTCCCAGATCTCCTCCTTGTCCATGCTGTGGGCTTCTGCCAGTGGTCTTTCAATCTCCCAGAGAGCTCGCCTCATCGCAGGAGAATTTTTCTCTCCCTTGGCCCATTATTTATATGAGGATTGTTCAGACCCCAGGAGACTACTCACAGTCTATTAAACATTAGGTTCCTATAGCAGTTTATGGTCTGACCTTGTGCTGCTGACACTCCAAAGAGTCCCTGTTACTTTTCCTCTCCTGGCAGCACTTTAGAAATGTGTTGCGTGATTTCATCACCGATCATGGCATTATTAGGTAAACCCATTTCTGCCTCTGGTGAACTTTCTCCCTGCAGATGGAATTGAAGAGGCAGTTGACTTCCTACCAAGATAAATGTCTACCATATAAATTGTGTGAAGCACTCTTACTTTAAGTCGGTGAACTATGAACTGTCTATAGCTGGCACTTGAAGCAACTAGAAAGTTTTCATGTGTCTTTCATGGATGCATGCCATTGTAACATGAAATGGTTGGATAGGATTCCAAACACTGAGGCTGTTGCTGACAAGAGTTGAGTCCCTAATTATATAAGCAGAACTTCACTGGGCTGGTCTTCTTTTACTTTATGGTTGACTCACAACACCCAAAACCAATGCAGTTGGAAACAGGAGTATGTATGCTGAAGATGAAGGAAACCAATACAAGGACATTCTCAAAGCTCACTTAAAAAGCTGGCCGACCTAACTCAAACACACGGGAAGCTTATACTGCTAGAGATAAGGAGAGCGGCAGATCTGCTGGCCTGCAGGTAAACCACCGTCACAATGAGAATTCTAGAGTATGCGATGACTGTCTGATCAACTATTCTTAAAGGTGGGGGATAGTCTCAGACACCCTCCTGCCCTGAAAAATATTTTGAAACTGGAATGGGAGGGATTACTGAGGGGCACAGACTCTACATGAGCTGCTGCCTCACTCAATTCCCTGAGATACTGCAGAGGCCTCATACAGACCCCTGGGCTCTGCTCCACTTCTCCATGGGTGGGCACAGTCCATTCATTCATTGGTGTGCCTGTCCATCACACGCACAGTGGCCTGTATCCATGTGAGAGTAGAATAGAGCCTGGGAAGCAACCACTCTGCATAGGGGTGGGGAGGGAAAGGAATAGTGCAGTCAAGAAGCTAGGGAGGGGCTGGTAGAAGCTGCAGGGGGCATAGATCCTCCCTCAATGGTTGCCCAACCCAGCACTTTGTAGGTACTGAATGTTACTATATCCCCAACCCCAGAAGCCCCCCCACTAATGCCACTTAATATCACTGCAAACCTTCTAGTGTCCCATCTCCAGAGAGACCCCGCAGCCCCACTGAATCTCACTATGCTCGAGTCCCTGTCTCCCAATCTTATGCGCTATATTTTAATTAATTGTACAAGGCCTGTTGCCTCATTTAAAATGCAACAACAAAAACAAATAGTTTCATAAGTTAAAATTAAATATGTTCACCTAAGATGAGTATAAATGGAAATTGTGAATGTCTTTACAAAGTGCAAGAAAATTTACTTTGGCTGGGGGTAGGCAAGATTCCCTAAACTTCCAGCATTTCCAACCACTTCAGCTGCTGTGGATCAAGCTGCCAAAGAGCTCTTCAAATAAGCATCAGTTGTCAACCGTTCATCTGTATTTAAGAGACAGCTAAATATTTCTGAGGCCAGAGGAAGGGGTTGAAGGACAACAGCGGCTGGTTTCTGTACGCTTTCACTAACATTATTTCTTTCTGTTTTGACATCAGATAACATGGGCTCCAAAGGCTTGCAAGATAATGGAGTGTCTGTCTCCATAAACTTGTGCTGACATTGCTCCCTTTCTCCCTGACATCTTAATTGTTATTTTCATAAATGATATTGTCATAAAATCACTTGAGACCTACCTCAGACCCGTTCAAATAAATAATCTGACTTAACAAATCATTGTGGAAACCTCCTTGTGCATGAACTCACATGCACTTCATATCAAAATATTTTGGTGGCTTCAAAGCATTAATTTGGTATCACTAAAAAGGCCCATTTCATTGCTTCTGTTAAAGTTTAATGAGTTTTTTGTCTTGAACTTGCTTAAGAAAATAGTGTCTGCAATAAAGGGAAAATTATGTTCTTCCCACCCCCAACGATCTGTGGCCCTGATTCAGAAGGGTACTCAACTAGCCACATGCTTAATGTCAGGCATGTGCTTAAATACTCAGGTCCATGTCCTCAAAAATATGTTGGTTCCTGTCTCTATAATTTGAGGATCTGGGCCTCATCACCAGGAAGGGTGGTTGGAACAGAGTCCTGTAAAAACATAATGCTATAGCCAATTAAAAATCACTGCTTCAAATCTAGCTATTACATTTCTAGAGACTTAGTTATCATAATACACGAGCACTGTAATGTGACATCCAGACCAGATGCCAAGTATCTATCCCATGCAAATGATCAATAAATGACAGAACTATAAAAACTAAAGATGGGTAAGACTCATAGACCATCCTCCAGTGAATACAAGACCGTTCTCCATCATATAGTATAATCTGATCTGCATATGACGCAACTTTATGTAGACTTGTTTTCACACCTCATGTTCATGGCTGTCAATATTTTCCTTTAAGAGACTATTACAAAGTCAATGGGTATAGACATTGAGAAGTGCATCTTGGTACCTAGCTTACATTTCCCTCTCTCAATTCCATTCCATTTTTCCTAGTTCTTTCTCTCCAGCTACACGAAGCAGTTGTCCATCCATGGCATTTGCAGCCTTCAGAAATTCATTTTGTCACATTCTGTCACTGTCTTCTGATTATCTTTCATACCTATGGGACCCTTATTATCACAGTATCTGAATAACTCACTGTGTTTCGTATATTTATCCTCACAACATCCCCACAAGGTAGGGAAGTGCATTGCTGTTATCCTCCTTTTACAGACAGGAAACTGATTCAAAGACAAACTGAATGACTTGCTCAAAGTCACACTGGAAGCCTCTCTAAAGCAGAGAATTGAACCAAGGTCTGCCAAGCCTTAGACTCATAGGACTGGAAGGTACTTCATGAGATATTCTAGTCTGGTTCTCTGCTCTCAAGGAATTTCTAAGTATTACATAAAACTATTCCTGACAGGTGTTTATCTAACCTATTCTTATAAACCTCCCAGCTAGCACCCCATTGAAACCTGCTCATTAGTATGTTAAAGCAATTAAGAATCACTTGAAATTCTTGCTGATAAAAAGAATTTAATTGAAAATGGAAATCTAGACCAAAATAACTGCAGAAGAATGAGAAAAATAAGAAATGGATGAAATGAAATAATCTTATGAAGTCAATACCTCTGTACAGGAATATTTTTCATTTACTATAATTTCCAGAAGCTATTTATTGATTTAGAAAAAAATAGATTTGGATTGATTTTCTTAAACATAAAGATTCTGAAAGATGCTGTGAAGCAACACAAAAGAAAATGGCATACTTCATATATCTATGAAGATAAAAATAAGAATTGATATTACTATTCTGAAATTACTCAAGACTGTTAAGATTTCTGAACCAACCTTCCCTACCCCAATAATGTCAGAAGAAGTCACAAAATGGTAAGATAAAGAGGTTGTGTGTCTAGGTTACTTTCTGACTTTAATCAACCCATGAATGGATTAACAAAAGTTTTGGCCAGAGCATAAACTCGTATAAATTGGAAAAGTTTGACTAAAATCAATGGAGTTACACTGATTTACTCCTGCTGACCATCTGACCCCTTAAACATTAACTTATTTCTTTACATTACTAGCATAAGTAAAAAGGAAGGAGAGAGCTTGGCTTTTTATCAAAATCAGATCACACAACAAAGTTAATTTGAGTTGACATGATTTGATTTGGTGTAGAAGGTTAAGCCAGACTTTACCTGATAGGTGCTTTTGGGTAAACAACATTTAAACTATTCAAGGAATTTGTGATGAAGCAGATGATTCAGATCTTCCAATGCTCAAGAGACTACCTTACTCTCTTAAATGCATTCCTCCCACACAGCGACATTTTGCAATGCATTTCTCACTTGGTCATGCGTTCTCATCCTGATAATGCATGGTTTATGCCCAGAGATTACAGCAAATTAAATGGATGCAATTTATTAATCTCTTTTCCCATGTGGTTCTTATTTGGGTCAGGCTAGGTCAGCACATAAGTGCCTTTAACTACTTCTATGCCTTAAGACACATGCCATGATTTGGAACTAATTGGAGTTATTAAGTGATGTAATTCCAGCAACCCGTCCTCACAATTTTGATCTATCCCTTCCCATTATTTACTCCAGCCTTACCCTGGAGATCTCTCCTAAGAGAGTCACTTTGCACTGCAGATTATTAATTCAGTGACAACTATAAAGATAGGAAAATACAGCATATTGATAATATTTATCATTTAGTGTCTGTGGAACTTTTACAACGGTGGATGAACCAGCATTTTATAACGAGTGACACTGAGAGATCAGGACCACAACTTAATGACAAAGTTCAAAATAAAGCCCAGGTCTGTTGACTACCAGCTTGGTTCCTCTTAACTTCTGTTTAACATAGGCTGAGAAAGGACTATATACTGTTGGCCTATATAATTATTTGGGTCTAAAACCTTTTAGCAAAAGGCGACAAATTACAGGAAGTGCCAAAACTGAAATTTTGTGCAAGTAAAAGTTGCAACCATGAACAACAAATTAAGTCAAGGGTTTATCTTTGCTTAACTGAGGCAATGCTCTAAAAACTTAAGCTCCTCCCCAACATGGATCTACCTTCCAGAAGAAAGTTTATCACAGAACAGGACAAGTAAAACTTACTTTAATACTTAGAGGACCATGCTCTGCATTAGGATGGCATATTAAGGATTCATCTGAAACCACAATGGAGCAGGCTCATGTTTTTAATACTCTTGGGTCATGGCAAACCAAAATATCCATTTGCAAAACAAACAGTTTTAACAAAATCTTACCAGTAATTTATTTGGAAGAAAAGCTTCCTTGAAATGAATTCAGCTTCTAAAATATAAAAATTCATCCATGCCTCTCGGGGTTCACTATGTTTTATCAAAACATGCAAACACACCTGCAAGTTAAGTTTTAACGTACAAATGTATTTGAGACCAAAAATCTGTTTTTAGGAACTGACGCTGCTCAGGCTGTTGATTTATGACAAGTTCTTTCTGCAGTTGCTGGCAGTCTGCCCTGCACATTTTTCTTTTAAGATGGCTTATGATTAGAAAACTGTGTAAATCATAGACAAAGTGGATAATTTTCATGGGCTCGTGACAGGGAATATAATCAGTTCTTTCTCTGGTTTACTACAGATACATACATATGTAACAAAACCATTCAAATGCTGTACCATGTTTTAGCTATTATCAATAATTGGGTGTGTTTGCAAGCAGTCAAAAAGATTTTAAAAAAATGAAAATCAATTCATGATGATCTTACCATAAGGATAATTCATATAATAATACAACTTAATGGGCTCTGGAACAATTAAAACACCTAGGTGTCATATAGCACTTTCTATCAGAGCTCTCAAAGCAGTTTCCACAGATGTCAGAGATCTAGATGGAAATATTCCAAGAAAACCTTTAAAGTTCCTCTGGAAATCAAGCAGAGTTCTGATGTTTCCTCAGCTGCCTGCCTGGTGGCTGGCCGAGAACCTGGGCTTCCAGGGTTTGTGTCTGTAGAGCAACAAACCAACCAGACTGACTGTGCTAAGTCAGGGATCCCAGGACTGTCACAGTCCATGGCTCCATGGCCACCATCACCTTACCCATGAAATTTTGAAAATGTTGTCTCTTGTTCAGAGTCAGAATTAAACCAAATTTCAAACACATCAGAATCCTCGCTGAAAAGGATAACCTTTCCCTGCCCCTTTTACAGATGGGAAAAGAGAGACACACAGAGATAGTAAGTGACTTGGTCAAGGTCACCATGAAGGCCAGGGGCAGAATTTGGACTTGCACTTAGATCTACTGAGGTCAGGTTTAATGCGCGACCACGTTGCTGCATACTGTTATGCCTTTTATATGAACACTTGTTGTACTTAGTAAGTGAAAAACTAGCAAGATCTTATTCGGGGGGACAAGGCAATATGCCATGTTTATTGTGAGGAAAACACAATTATGTTAATAGCTAATATCTAGTACCCACACACACACACACACACCCAGATGTTCTGCTCTTGGTCATGTATAGTTACCAGTCCTGATTGTTGCTTGTGATCGTAGCTTGAGTTCGTGGCTGGTGTTCGCAGCTCATGGCAGCTACCTGGTCAGGAAAGTTGGGCATGAGGAAGAGCGGAGTCTCTGTCAGGCACACGGATCCGCACTGATGCTCTTGGGTGGTGTGCAGAACATTATCCAAAGCTATGCAGTCTCATCCATCTTTTACCCATGGATTTTGCTGTGTCACACTGCCTCAGTGTACTGTATGACCAGGAGTCATCAGTTAATGGCAGATGTGACTTTGATCTTGTTCTTGATAGGGCTTTTTGTCCCTTTCTTTCTAGGGTGGATTCTTCTTGCTTTTGCAGGATTTGATTGCATTGTTGTTCACTCATTAAGGTGGTGCCAGCAGTTTGTCATCAGGACAGGCTGGAGTTGGAGACTGAGCCCATCACACACACATACTTCATTCACAAATCCAAACTAAGTTAGAAACACATCCAAATGAAGTTTCAGCAAAACTTAAGCTGGGCAATACGAAATGAAGAAAATAATTCAAAATGGAGTTTTGGTTACAATATGGAGTTACAAGTGAATGAATGAGAATGGTATTTTTGTCAGTGAATATTCATTCCATTGTTTGAAGCAAATCTATGGTATAAATTCATCATTCAGCTTAATTAGTTGAATTATTGTTTGACAAGGACTCTGAATTCTATTTTATTAAGGACACACATCAGGCTTAGTTCAATCTTAAATTAACTTGTATTATTTTTGCAACCAGGAAAACTCCATGTGGAGAAATCTGATCTGAGAAATTGCTTTCTGAAGGAATCAGTAAGTATTGCACACTTAGACATTATATGAAAAAAAAATCACTGAAACCAGTTCCAACATTAATACTGAGGGGAGGGGGGGGAGGGAGAGAGAGAGAGAGAGAGAGAGAGAGAGAGAGAGAGAGAATATATGACTTAAAGGAATATTAAGACAACATAAAGAAATTTGCTCCCATATGTGGAGAAATATGTAAAATTAACTTATTTCTTCAGACAGCTCTGTTGGTTGCTGCTGAAGCTCCCCCTACACAGAAAGTTGTAGATATAGGTTTACCATGCAAATCGACAAATATCATTCCCTAGGGTTAAAGTTTGGTTTGAAATATAAGTGTTTGGCAAAGAATTGACAAAGGTTAGAAGGAATGTATACTAAAAACTTACATTGATGTCCTGGTCTTAGTTGGAATATGATACTAGAATAAAAAAAAAAAAAAGTCTGCTTATTGGCAGGAAGAAGAGGATGAAAGTATATGAAAGAAGATTCTGTATAGAAATGTTACAGTTAAAATATTCAGGGAATTATTAGATTTCAGGCATCTACATTTAAAAATATGGGGCTGACATTCCAAACAACATAAAGAAATAAATATTACGTCATACCAACAAAGGATGCTATACTCAAAGAATGGTTCAGCAAAGCCTTGGCTAGAATGATTTCCTTGGGGTAGGTCCTGCTTTAAGCAGGGGATTGGTTATGACCTCCCGAGGTCCCTTCCAACCCTATTTTTCTAAGATTTTCTGATGTTTAGGTATTGAATCATGCATCATTTAATGGCATAATGTTAATCATTTAATGGCATAATGTTAACATCTAGATTCTTGGTATGATTTTAAAATGTTCAGCTATCAACATTATTCACAACCACAATATTAAGACTTTAGAAAACATTCTCCGTCACTGTGCCTCAGTCCTGTTCTAAGACTTTCTTTCCTCAAAGATAATTCAGTCTAGACCACTTTTCCAGCATTGCCAACAGAGAGAGCTTATCATTGCCAATGGTGATGGTTTTCAGTACCTTCATCCACTGGGAACTGGACCAAGATGACCAAATGTAGCTTGCAGAAGTCAATGAATAGTCATCACTGGATAACGCTCTACTTAAGGATATTGTGCTTGATTCAACAGTATCAGTTTTATGTCAGGTTGAAATCACACCAACAGTGAGATCAATTGAGTTAAAAATGAGATAAAACTGAAGTCATTAAAGAATGTGTCATGGCCTTTATGCCCAACCATAGGAAACAGTGTTCTGTATGGGTTCCTTGTGAAACCAGAAGAAAAAGTGGGTGATTTTGACTGATGGTTCATTTGGCTCTGAACCTTAGAGGGTGTGCACCCATGCAAATCAAAAAGCAAAACATTTTATGCATGCACCCCTAGCAAAACACGCACACACACACACACACACACACACAAAGCTGATTTTTGCAGCAAAATCTGTATAAAGTCGTAGATTTTGACATTTTGCCTCGATTAATTATTTACAGAGTCTGAAAACAGTCAGTCAGTTCATCTGGAGGGGGAGAAAGGGAGTGGAAATAGCACAATGGAAAGAATTTGTTTAGAACAAGTCTGCTTGCATATAAAAAGGTAAAAAAAATTGGCAAAACAATAACACTGCTGCATTCAACTATTTGCAATTCTGCAAATTGGCAGTGCAACCACCCATGTTCAAGCTTCAATTCCTTCTGTAGATTGTTTTCTTTCTGAATTAGTGGCAAAATCTCCAGGCTCTCTGCAGTGAATTCATACATTTATTGATGTGCAGTCAAGTATGCCATTCTTTGTAAAACAGTCCTCAGGTATTATTCCCTAATCAGTCATATAAGTGGTGAGTTAAAGCAAAATTCCAGTTAGTACTAGTCAATGTTTCCCCTAAGAGTACCGCAGTACTACTGTATTTCCCACCGACTGATGGAATTACAAGGTCTTTTTTTCTTTCCTTCTGATATATAGTCAGGTCCTGGCCTTAAAGTGGTGCAGTAAAAGAAGTGGAAATGTTGGCACAACATACCGTTTGCTCAGCCAATTTCTGAATAGCGAGTGAGTTTTAGAGTTTGTTCTCTACTCTGCAGTAAATCTAAATCCATCCAGGTACTGGCTATCTGAGCTGAGCATGGTTATTTTACCTGAAAGAAGTCCCATCCCTCTGTTCACTGGGTAGGAATAGATACTTTAACTTAACGCTATGCATGGAGTGTGCATTAGACCAAAACAGTGTCTCACTTCAAGTTATTCCATGTTCTCTATTTGCATGTAAACAGTATTTTGTACTTTATACAGTTCCTCCCAGAGAATGCTTGGAAAATGCTTCACAAGCACAAAGTTAGCTCAAAACACCCTATGGAGGTAGGCATATTTTACTATCACCATTGTAAACATGCAGAAACTGAGGAACAAGATTTGTCCGTGATCACACAGGAAGTTTGCAGCAGAGGTCATAACAGAACTCAGATCTGCCAAGTCACATTCCTTTTCCTTTCTCCTGAGAATGTGTATGTAATGTTATTTAAGTCTTGCAGCATTGCAAAGAGATTGTTCGTTAAAAACTGTGAAGATAGCGGACAAAGATTAAATCACTGACTGATATTAGGGATTGAGACCTTGAAAACCCTAATTCATATGAGGACTCTTTACTCTCTCAAGGGTCCCACTGAAGTCAATGGTACTACTAAGGTAAGCAGAGGGTTTGCAGGGTCATACTCATGTTGATCTGGTGAATGCAGGAAATATTGAATACTCAATTATTTAAAGTTAGAATGTTTAATTCCTCAGTCATGGTGAAAATCAACACTTGGGGCACTTAAGATTCCATTAGGTGCTTGTGCTCTGATCTGAGCAGACACATGGAGGGTGAGGTCCCCAAGATTAAAAAACTAGCAAGACACAACATTTTGGAAATGATATTTGGCAAGTTATTAGGCTGCCAGATTGTTGACCCAGAGACCACAACTTTCTAAGTGAAAGAAAAGAGGGCTAACATCCTGCTGTACTCCTGCAGAAATGGGTAATTGTTAAAAGCCACCATTAAAGCCAAGGCACCCAAAGGGTGTCCACACGGTCCCTGACCCCTCCTCCTAGACATGATCATGGGAGAAGAAGCAATAAAGTATCTGTATCTTGGCATTTTCTGATTAGAATACAGCATATTTCCATAGGAGAGATGGTGAAGGAGCCTACATTCTAGAGCAGCTTGTTTGGTAGCTTGGTGATCACGTGGGTGATCCGCCGGAGAAGAAGGAAACAGACAACATTTTATTGCCTTTTTGACATGCTGTCATTTTGTTTTCTGTCTATTAGTCTGTTTGTCTGTCATTTATATGTGGTAAGCTCTTTGGAGCACAGGCCATACTCTGTTCTCTGTGTTTATAGTCCCATGCCATAGGAACTACCAGAATACAGGTAGCTATTGCTGCTACTAATAATACAATACATTTAAAGACAGTTCTAGAGGGAGCAGGGACCAAGACAATCTCCCCCGTCACAGTCTACCAAGCAACACTCCAGACACAACCTAAATTACCATCCACATCCATGCACCAAAATGGCCACCAGGTAAGACACTTCTCAATCGACAAATATGGAAGGTGCTCACTCTCTCTAGATAGACATTCTTGCTTCTAGCAATGGTGGTTCACTACCATTGTTTATTTTCTTTAATTGGTTTTGCTTTAGTTTTCCCTCCTTCCCTCCTGTCAACTTCCAAACCACAGTGAGCTTCTAAAATAGCTGCCAGTACTTCCGGTGCAAAAGCATCCCTAATTTACAGATATACTCAGAAGACATTTGTTTTCTTGTGATTCTTTCAGGTAAAGGTTTGATTGCTCAAATGCTCTCAGGAAAACAAACAAACAAAAAACCCAAATGAAAAGGGTTATAAATAGCCATGGAATGATTAGCCTTTTTATGATTTTTTTGGTGTTTATCTAACAAGTAAATTGTGACCCTATGCTACAAGACAAGGCATTTTGTAGTGACACCACGTGATATGAGCATATCTTGAGCACTGTATTGACAGATGTTATATGTAGGAATGGGTTATATGTAGAATTGCCTGACCTACCCAGATATGTTCTTGGTAAACCTCAAATATCCACCTCACTCACTATTCCCCTTATCAAGTCTGTAACATTGGATTAGAAAGCTTCAAGGAGAAGCTAGAGAGAGAAAGACAAATATTAAGAATGGGGGGTCATGACATCATAACAGCTCCATTTTGCCACATCACTGGAAAAATTAAAGTGCCATCTCTGGAAAATAGACAACTGTGAGGGCATGATGGATGAGTAACTTTTATCATAGAATTCTGAGGGCTGAGGACTATGTGACCCTGCTATATCAAGCTGATATATTCGTCAATCCTTCCTCCACAGCACAGAGCATGGCTGCAGGGTGACCATAGGACATAACACATAGAACTGTGTAGTGTAGAGATACTGATGACATTCTCTCCATTGTTTAGAATTTATTTCAACCAGGGGTTTGATAGACACTGAACTGGACAATACTGATTTAGTGGCCTAATCCGGTAGGGTCCAGTAAAAAGACAACATATTCCTATTGCTCAGAAAATGTTGCAATTGCTGGTTTTTTCCTGTCATTGTCTTTTTTTCAGCAGAAGGCATTGATGTGGATTCTCAATGTCAAAAAGATTGTTTGACTGCTCAAGAACGTCCATCAC
Organism: Pelusios castaneus; assembly: GCA_007922175.1. NCBI lineage: Eukaryota > Metazoa > Chordata > Testudines > Pelomedusidae > Pelusios > Pelusios castaneus. The sequence goes on from ML685901.1 coordinate 2,035,568, forward strand.
AGCTCATCACGCAGTTAGCCTTCAAATACCCAGAGACAGAGAAGCATCAGATCATTTCAAGCACTTTATTATGAGCTAATTGTTCCAGAACTTCTTAAATAGACTGCCTACCAATAGCATTTACATTCAATTAATTCTAATATTGTCTGCCTTGTATTGATAGGTCTCTTCCATTTAACTTAATTCTGTAAATCATTGTACACTAGCTACAACTTGTTAAACTAAATTAAAAGAACTGTTAGATTTGTTACTCAATATACATGGAGATTTATTATCTTTGCAAGTAAGGATATGGTCACAGTTAAGGAATCAGCATTTGTTGAGTGAGATTTAGATGGGTTGGTCCTGCTTTGAGCAGAGGGTTGGACTAAATGGCCTTCTGAGGTCCCTTTCAACACTAATCTTCTATGATTCTATGACACTCAGTGTTATTGGAATAGATTACTATAGTAATTGTCATCTATTGGCAAATATACACTTTTTAGGTGTAGCTCCTGCATCTAACAAATAATCTCTTACTGTAGTAGGAAGTATTGCCTCACTGGATGCTATATTCTTAAACATTATGGTTCAGTGTAGACCTAGGCTGCAAAGCTCTGTTCCAGATCCAAGTTTCCTCCAAAGTTCTGTGGCATTTTGGTCCAGGGTCTACTTTAAACCCAGGTCTAATTACATCACTGGGAATATATGAAACACAACAGGCATAAAGACACAAAGCAGGGTGTTAATACTTAAACACCGTTTCTCAGCGGTTTGATTGTGGGGGCAGGACCATTTCTTTGATATGTATTTACACAGTGCCTAGCACAGAGGCTTCATTGTCTGAGACTGAGGCTCCCATGCATTACTGCAGTTCTACTAATCATACTATGGGCTAATATTTAGATACTACCATGTGTTAGCTGGAACAAGGTGCAGATGTAATGGTACATGACCATCCACAAAGAAAGGCAAGAAACTGTACCAAACGAGGGCTGCTTCTCTACTAAATTTACATGTGAGTAGTAAATTAGAATTAGCAATTAAAGCCTGTCCCTTAGCTATAATAAAGTGCCAGATCTTCACTCTAAACTAGCAGATAACACTGTGTAGTCTCCCTTTCAGATTATCTATGAACATAGTAAAACTTCTGCAGATACAAGATAAACCTCTTGGAAAAGCAAATGATGTTAGTGTTTGTTTCACTGGAACAGGTAGCATGTTCAAGCTATTTGTGAGTAAATATATGCACCATAATGCAGAAGATGAAAACCTAAATAGGACTCAACTGCAAATTCCTTGCTTCTTCTGCAGAGAAATGAAATAATGGAAACATCTATATGAAAATAGGCACTGGAGCTAATGCATATTGAGATAAATATCCTCTCATTTTCAGACCAGCCACCTAATGCACTGGGTTTGTTGGAATAAAGTGCAGTACACGCATTAGCATAAGATTGAAAAACATATTTTTTAAACATTTTTCTGACCATCCTGGGGAGCATGTGGGTGTTTGCAGGTCAGAAGACATATCATAGCTATTTCAGGTTTCAGCATTGTGGTTTTTTTCCTGTGGTTCACACACAGGCACAATGAAATGAGACTTTAGTCACTGTCATATTTTAGAATTCTCCCCTCCCCCCCACACACACAAAGCAGGAGAGCTGCTTAGGCAAATGAAGCAAACCTAATTGCCAACTCCAGTAATACTCAGGATGGATTGCTGAGCTATACACAAATAGATGAACTGATTTTTCATGTAAAGACCTTTTGGAAGAAAAAATAACGAGAGTCCTGTAGCAGATTTTCTTCGGCATAGGCTTTCATGAGCTACAACCCACTTCATTAGATGCCTGATCCTTATATGGTCCTTACTTATTTACAGGCTTGCAGAGATGTAATTTAAGGCCAATATCATACTATTAACTATATATAATCATGACATGACTTCACTTCTACCTGGACTAAGCCCAAATCTATTGAAAATGTGATCCTTTTTGCTTCTGCCTTAAATTTCCTCCTGAGACTTAAGACATTCATCCAGGACTTATTTTAACATCATTTTTTTTATATTCTAGTTAAGGATGGGTAAACTAGCAAACTATTTTAGTGGTTTGTACTGGCATCCATTACAATGATATCTGAAGGTTTTGCCCAAAATTGAATTGAACTTCTTTTAAGACCTTTCCTTTTTCTTTTTTCCCCATATTAAAATAAGGTTGATTTTAACTATTTTATTTTTGTCAATCTATGTGTTTCCTGGTTCCATTCAGAAACAAGAATCAGACATGGCTCTACTGGTTGGAAATGGCCATAGACAAAATGAATATTCTGCCAGGACATAATTCTTATTTCAAAATATTAGAACCTCCTGCCAAGATGCAGGCTTTGTTGCATCTGAAACATACAAGATAGAAGTCTATCCAGCCTCCTCTGGAGAACCCCCAGTGAAGGAGGAATCTTTCAGCCATTATCCCAGAAAAAAAACCCTAACAAGAATACAAAAGATGTTGTTGGAGTTAATCTAAAGAAAGAGAAGACCAAGAGTGAAAGCAGATACTTTGTACAGACTCACTACACAGGGTAGATGAACTGATTAAAATATTCTGAGGTACTATGAAGCAAGCCAGATCAAAACAGTATAGGGGAGCTCTAATACAGCCAAACACTAGTCTTTATGGAACAAAAAAATTGAAGCTGGGAGCTTCCTTAACATTAAGGAGACAATGGTTGTAATGTTAAGGAAGCTCCCACCTACAATGGGCCAAAGGGAGAAACCGGATGAGCCATTAAGGACACAATGGTTGTTGACAGCCTCCTGTCTAGGGAATTTCTCCAGAATGACACAAGTTAAAGTATAGATATAACACCAAATTCCTAACTAACTAACTTCTAATATAAATACAATTCCTAAACATAAACTATATAATCATTCCCAGCAAATTACTACCTTTCTATTGATACCAAACATGACATAGTTCCTATGATTATAGCATATATGAGATATCCATAGAAAATAATATCATAAATGCTTCCCTAAATCCAGACAGTGTCACACCCTGTCCACATGCCCTGCCAGGGTCCCTGTCCCCCTTTGCCCCATTGTACACAAGGGGTGCCCCCCCACCACCATGAACCTGCCCAAGGTCCCCCTAGCCCCACAAAGTCAACCTAGAGCATCCAGTGTGGACGCTCTAGGTCGACTTTGTAAGTTCCCCTTTAAGTCGACTTTAATTTTTAGTGTAGACACACTAAGTCAACTTAACTAAGTCGACTTAAAGTTGACTTAAATCAACAAGTGTAGACATAACCTAGGAGTCAATGACCCCAAGATGTTATTCTTATAGAGATGATTTTCAAAACAGAGCCACTCTTCAAAGAGTTCCTGATTAAGTAAAACTGTCTTCTTCAGAAGCTATTACCCATGAGGGAAAGTGAAGATGAAGCTAGACAGCTGGAGTTTGGACATGAAAGAGGGAGGCATACCTTCATGTTATTTTCACACAAAACTATTTGAATAGTTATGTTAATTAGCTTCTTTATTTTCCTGCTGTGATGCTACACATCTATGAAAACTCATGTGAACCAAAACTGAAAAAGTTGACACCCCTATTTTAACACATTCACCCAGAATCTAAATGGAGATGGTAGTCAACTCCAAAGAAGTCACATCAGCTTCCATACTAAGAGGGAAATGTTGTCCCATATCTTTAAAGTGGTGAAGTTATCTGGAGACCGTTTTATATATATTACAGTAGTTGCCTGGAAACAGGTGATGAAGTGAAACACTCGTGTGGCAATACTAGCACAATAAACCCTTCTCTCATAAATAATGGGTATTCAAATACAAAACCCACTTTAGTCAAAAGCTAAGGATTCAGAGTCATGACAATCTATAACAATGAACCAAGACCCCAACACTTACTTAAGCAAAAGTGAGACAACAGAGTCCCATGGCACTTTTAAAGACTAACAGATTTATTTATCGCATGAGCTTTCGTGGGAGAAAATCCCACTTCGTCAGATGCTTTGAAGATAGGAAAGTTACAGAGAGGTAGGAAATTAAATGCAGTGGAGTGTATGACATAGCATCAGGTCAGGCTGTAACAGCAAATCAAAATAGGTGTTAGGATTCAAAACACTGGGGAACAGCACATAGAGGAGGGGGAGGTCAAATCACTTGTTGTAATGCGAGAAAAATCCATAGTCCCTGTTTAACCCCAAGACAACTGAGTCAAATTTGCATATAAGTTCGAGTTCTGCAGTCTCTCTTTGAAGCTGTGAGGCTTTGTTTCAAAATTACATAATTTGGTCATATTATTGCAGCTATCTAGCAAAGGTTTCAGCCTTCACTGTGAACGTTGAATCCTTTGGTCAATTTTTTGTTACATGAAAATTACCATAATACAATATGCATCGTAAATATATGCTATCCCACATGTATATCAATGGTGTCTAGAGTTTATTTATACACACAACGTATTTCAGTCACCTTGAGCAGGCACTGAGCTGTGAGAGTGGTCAAGGAACGTTGTCCATTAAAACAAATTAATAATACATAATCCATGAATATGATCAAATCATGTATAAGGGCTTAATAGGACGCAGAGAAGTATAATTAGTCCAATGCGTAATAAAAATAAAAACTCAAGAACCAGATCAAGACAGAAAGTAAGATTGCTGAACCTGGAATGGTTGGTTTTTGTTTTGTTTTTCAATTGTCCTATTAAAATACCATTGGTCAAGATTGAGTAGAATAGCAGTGCCTGGATTTTGCTGAGTTTGTCTGTAAATATTGGAAATGAAATTTCACATTGCTGGGTTAGCCTGAAACTGTCAATTCAGGATTTGGACTGCAATTAGATCAAGCCTTGTGTACTCTTGCTGATAGCATTTGCCCATATTTTGCCATTCTATGTATTTCAACACAGAGCAATATCTGTTGCATAGCCAGGGCCATCCCCGGGGGGGAGGGGTGAAACGGGGAGATTGCCCTGGGCCCCGCAGTTACGCGGGACTCACAGCGCCCCCACGGCCACACTCTTCCCTGCTCCGCGGGCTGGGAGCACTAAGCCCAGCCTCTGGGCTAGCCCTCCCTGCTGCTGGGGCGGAGCAAGTGGCCGGGGCCTGCCTCTGCGGCGGCGGCCTCGGGTCCCCGGCTGGGGCACCAGCCACAGCAGCCTGGGTTCCCAGCTGCAGCCGGCTCCCTCCACTGGCGGCCCCCACTTCCGGGGCCGGGCCCAGAGCCAGCTCCCCAACAATGGCCTCAGCCTCCCCCACCCAGGCTGGCTCCCTGTGGGGGTAGAGCTGTCCACCTGCCCTCCAGCATGGGGGGGCCAGCCCCGCCTAGGCCAGTTGGACCTGGGCCCCGCTCCCCCCACGGGACAGTGCTGTGCATAGCAACTTAGTACAGTATTTTTCAGTACTCTGGAAGGCAGTGTTTACATTAAATATAGCCCATGGATGTTTATTCTTGGGCTGTTGCCCAGGGGCTAGGTGTATATGGGTTGAACAATGAGTTTGGATAATGGAATATCTATTTTCCCTCTTTCATAGTGCAAAGGGAGGCATTCATCTGTTACATAGTACAATACTCCAGTTCCAAAGGGGTAGCTGTGTTAGTCTATTGCAGAAAAACAAACAGAGTCCTCTAGCACTTTTAAAGACTAACAGATTTATTTACTGCATGATAAATCAAAGGCTATGCCTACACTGGTAAATTAGTTTGAATTAAGGAGGCTTAATTCGAACTAACTAAAGCCATGGCTACACTAGGCTTTAGTTAGTTCGAATTAAGGGTTTCCTTAATTCGAACTAATATGTTCGGATAGGTATTCGAACTAAAGGGTTCATTCGAACTAACCGGCCATTGAAATGAATGGGAATCGCTAATTCGAACTAATTTTAGCAAGTGTAGACATAGCCAAAGTGTCTGACAATATCATGTGACAAAATCTGTTAGTCTTTTTTTTGTAGTACAATACTGTTTTCTTCACGATAGGATTACTATGTTAGCAGCTTTTTTCCTCGCTTACCCTGGCATTTCTAGTTTTGAATATTTTTATGGTACAAACACACTTATTTGTTAATAGAATGCAAATATGTGTCT
>ML685901.1:2053210-2100660 GCA_007922175.1 Pelusios castaneus
GAAAGAAAGAAAGAAAGAAAGAAAGAAAGAAAGAAAGAAAGAAAGAAAGAAAGAAAGTTGACCTACAGAATGCAGCGTCCAACCTGGTTTTCATTAAGTTGACTTAAGCACTTTCTTAAGTCGACTTAATAATTACCACTCTTTAGGTCAACTTAATGCTTAATTTGACCTGTTAAGTCGACCTAAAGCTGGTGTGGACGCCCTAGGTCAACCTAATTCCCTAAGTCGATCTAAGGGGGATGGGCTGGGGAGAAGGGAGCCGCAGCTCCCCAGCAAAAGGGAGCCACGGCTCCTTTCTCCTCAGGGAGCCGCAGTTCCCTTCTCCCCAGGGAGCCACGGCTCCCTGTCGACATAGCACCTCTGTTTGTGGACACAGGCAGTCAATTTAAGTTTCTAATGTAGACTCTCTAAGTTGATGTAACAAGGTCGACTTTAAGTCGACCTTGTTAAGTCCACTTAACAGAGTCGACTTAGCTTTTCAGGTGTTGACATACCTTTTCTAACTTTAATGTTATTCGGTACTTAAAAAATAACTAATGACAACAGTCCATGTAATTTTGGAATATAGACCTCATAATATTATCATTATGAAAAAAGGAATTTGGTGGTGGGTGAAGAGCAAGGGAAGAGAGATGCTAAAAAGAAAAAAAAGGGAAGTAATGTAACTACAGAGAAACAGTGAAAAGTTATTGTGGAAGTGTAAGATAATGATATTTTTGACAGGTAAAATATAACTAATGACCACAGTCCATGTAATTTTGGAATATAAGCCTCATAACTTTCAAGTACTTTTCAAATCTCTTGGTAATATTTGGATTAAATACAAGAAAATTAAAAAGATTCCAATGGTTAAGGAAATGTGCCATCTGTAAAATCAGAGACTAGCTAATCAGCTCTGTAAATTAATTGGATTGTGAAAAGAATGGAAATGAGAATGTCTAAAGTAGATTAAACTCAGATTTAATCAGACTAACATTAAATTTGATCAATTTACCTAATAAGGACTTAGTCACAACAAATGGCATGTATGTTAAAGAGATGTGTACCTTTCAACATCTTCTATATAAAGCCTGCAGATTTCAGCCCTTTGTTAGATATATCACGGTCTTCACAGTGCTTGCACGATCAAGGCTGACCTAAGAGCTCGGTGCTGGTTATTGTATTGTAATTAGTGAACCACTGAGTCCAAGAGTGTACTAGTTCTGTCCCATACAAAAGGATATGTGCAGCTGTGCTGCCCCAGGAGTAGGGCAGGGAAAATATATATCTGAGAGAGCAGTAATCTGCTGCTGGCTCTTAAGTGTAGAAAATTACTACCTTAGCCTGGGATAGCTCATCTGCAGTAGTCAATGTGCTGGGTTTGGGGAGGAGCCAGAATCCCCTACACACTGAGCATGCACACTTGTTCTCCAGGTCCAATATGAAGCAAGGCTACCCAGGTTTGCAGAGAACACTGGGGTTACTCACGTTTATGCTCTGCTGTCACTGTCAGAATGGTTCTAATGTTTAGAAACGTAGGACTTCTCTAGAGTGCTGCAAGCTGGGTTATAAATCTACAGTGCACTAGTGTCTTGCTCACTAACTGTTCATGTGGATGCAGCCACCTCATACTAAATGTTACTAGTTCACGCTGGTCTACTCCCATTTTAAAGCAGAGCAAATCAAAGTGTACACAGCAATTTTAATGTGTGGTAGCAGGATCCAAGTGGACAATTAGCATGGAACACACTAGCACATTGTTGAGTTACACCCCAGCATGCCATGGGCTAACCAATCTCCTAGGCTATTTCTTACTTTCAGGAAGCGCTAGATGAGAGAGGACAATATAGGTGGAAGAAAGAATGAAGCCTGTCCATTGCTCGCTCTCTCTCTCTCTCTCTCTCTCTCTCTCTCTCTCTCTCTACTTGAGCACTGAACAAAAAATGTCACATACCTTATGAGAGACTATTATCATGAGGTTTCAAGTTTTGCATCCTCGGACATCAGTGCCACTATTTCCACCATATTGTGTCCTGCACCTCTGGAGTATCTTCTAACCAAGGACTGAAAAGTGCTTTGTGGACGTTAAATAAGCCTCACAATACTCCTGCAAGCTACAAACGTATTTTCCGTATTATGATCGTGTTCTGTATGCCTGTCTTACAGTGAGAGATAAAACAAGCATAACCTATTTGGTTTATCCAGAAGCTGATTGGGTTGACTTCATCACATTCTAAGTATCGACTTACTTGGAGAGAATATTTCTGACATAGTGAGGTCATCAGTCTAGCAGAGGAGATTCAGTGGCTGATAAATTCAGGCTAGAAAGAAGACATTTTTAACAATGAAGGCAAATTAACCACTGGAACAGTTTGCCTAGGAATATGATGGGCTCATCATCTCTTGAAGTCTTCAGCTCAGGACTAGAAGTCTTCCCCAAAAATATGATCTAACTTAATTAGATCTTACAATAGGCTTCACGCAGAAATCATTCAATGACCTGTATTAGGCAGGTGGTCAAACTAATGTCCATAAAGATCTCCCCTGTCTTTAAAATTTCTGAATTCCAGAGACAGAGATATAGATAAAGGAATACAGTTGAGACATGACCAGCAACAAAATTCAGCTCTGGAAAATGAGGCACTGGATCCCACATGCTAATTACAAATTCATGCTGAGATGCCCAGCAGCTAATATATTGCGGTTGCACAATTCTATTTGCCTAAATGGAGGCTGCTGGGAAAATCTGTGCCATGGTCTCCATGGTGCCTTACTCTTGTGAAGATACAAAAAGTCTTTGACTCAACATCCAGACTTCTGACAGCTTATCCAGACTGAATCAGCATGCTGAGCGTTTGGATGTTTTCCCTTCCCTAACTATGATTAATGATATCAGTGAATCACAAGACATTTGGAAGTTTGTTGGGATAAGCCTGCAAAAACACATTTGTGTTTTAGCTGAACTTTTCCAAACCTTTCTCATTCAGAGACCGGACTGGAAACAGAATGCTAAACAAGCTTTTGCCACCCCTTTGAAGATTTTGTGAGTTTACTAATTAAATTAAGAAATGGAATCTGGTTTCTGCTATATAATGTAGTTTTCCTATTTAATATTGAAAATGTGTTTTTTCATTGAATTCCCATCTCAGTCTAAAACCTATAGTTCCTGCAGTACTAATCTCCTAAAATACCTTTAAATCCTAATGTAGCTGTACATGAATACATTTCCAGAGGGGTTCCATGTTAGTCTGTATACGGCAAAAACAACGAGAGTCCTGTGGCACCTTATAGACTAACAGAAGATTTTCTTCGGCATAAGCTTTCGTGGTCTATAACCCACTTTGTCAGATCCGGGCGGCTTGGATCTTGAGCAGGAACTGAATTAGCCTAGTGATCTTGAGCAGGAACTGAATTAGCCTAGTGAATTAGCCTAAGCTGAGATTTTCCTTTGGTTAACGCTTTGGCGTAGGTTTCTAGTGAGGACTCAGTTAGCTGATTAACCTCAAGCCTAGGCATATCCTGTGTGCAAGAGGTAAACTGAGGCAACACTCAAGAGCGAAGAAACCAACACAACCACTGATCTTTGTAGAAACAAAGGTGTTAGGCTAGGCTTTATTGCAATGTAGCACAATGGCAAGCAATCTATGTCAACAGATCTTCTGCCAGCATTCATCCTCTCAATGCAAAGGAACAGCTCCAATGATGGCAGGACTCTCCATCTCTCCCTCAGCTGCACAAACTATAAGCTCTGGGGCTCCTATTTTTATATCCTGCTTGGACCTATTGGCTCGGCCTTCTCTGGGATCTAATTTGACCTTGATTGGTCCACATACCCCTTTCTTTTTGATGCCACCCAACTATTAGATAGGTCCACACATCCCTGATCCATCCATCAAGGAGTCAGTCTGCAACTACATGTAACCTTGTGCTGGAGTTCAAGCTCTGCTTTTTCCAACACTCCTTACTCCCTGCTGCTAGTCCTCCTTACTCTCGACACCCTGTGGCTGGAGCAAGGGCTTTTTATCAGCTGAACCTTGACTGGTCTCAGTTGCCTCTAATTAACCTGAAGAAAACCCTGCTCAATCTGCAGGAAACAAAGCCCGGATCATTAATCTAGGGCATATATACCTGCCTTCTAAGACTCTCCTGTTTCCCTCTGGCCCCCCTGTTTCACATCACTTAGAATTTATTGGCCCCACACCTGCCTTTCCACACAGTATATCATAGCTTACACTGCGGAGCCATCTCCTTGTTGAGCCTTCTCTCCTTTTCTCTGTATTTCCCTGCTTTGTCAATTCTCCTCATTTTAAATCTCAGCTGAAAACATTTCGTCCACCACCACGTACTTCCAATTTACCCTCTTCCATCCTCCCCAACACCAGTCACACTAGACTGCTATTACTCTGTAAAGGATTTGAGGCTACAGTTCACACTGGAGACACTATATGAAAGGGTTTGCACATTTCACCACAGAAATAAAGTTAAATCACAATAAATAAAGTGGAGTTCCTCAGGGCTCGGTCTTAGGAGCAATCTTATGTAACCTTTTTAATACTGATCTTGGCACAGGAAGTGGGACTGTACTAATGAAGTTTGCAGATGACATAAAGTTGGGTTGTATTGCCAACACAGAGGAGGATAGGGATCGCATACAAGATGACCTGGATCACTTGCTGGTGGTTTTTCCTATCTCTTGAAGTCTTTCAACCATGATTTTGGGAATTCAGTGATGCAATCATAGGTTAGGTGTCTATTGCAGTAGTTGGTGGGAGTTTCTGTGGCCTACATTGTGCAGATCAGACTAGGTGATCATATTGGTCCCTTCTGATGTTAAAATCTATGACTCCATGAATATATGGACTGGGATCCTGGTGACCTGAGTTCTATTCCAGTTCAGCTAGTGACCTGCTGAGTAGTCCTGGACAAGTCAATTTCATAGAATTCAAAGTTTAAGGGATAGTCTTCATTGACAGCGGCAAAGTTGCCACCATCATTTCAAACTTCATGTTTCAATTAAGGGTCTGTGAATAGCTGCTCAATCAATTGGGATGCCATTCTATTAAGACCACCCCAACAAATGGGGTAGTGCTGAGTTGAATGGAGGCCCTTCCCTTTGACTCAGTGCAGTGGATAAGTGGAGCGTTAGTCATTTGAACTCAAATACGCAAGTTACTTTAAGTAACTTGCGTATCTCCATTTGACTGCTACCAAAAACAGCAGGCACTGTGGACCCTATAGACATAGCCCTATATATCACAAGACATTCATTTTCAAGCAATTACCCCTGTATTGAGCCAAACAGTTTGAGTTTGACTAAAGTATAACTTCCAGAAAGGCATCTAGTCTCAATCTGAAAACCTCAAGACATGGAGAATTCTCTACTTTCCCTTAATACTTTGTTTTAATTGTTAAATCAACCACACTGTTAAAAAAATTATGCCCTATTTCCCACTGAATTTGTCTCGCTTCAGCTTTCAGCCATTAGTTTTTCTCATGGGTTTTTCCACTGAATTAAAGAGCCCTTTCATACCTGGTATTATCTCCCTGTGAAAGTACTTACACACTATAATTTGCTTTATCAAAAAGAAGATTGAGAGGAGAAGGAGCTATTTAAACCTCTCCTTGTAAGGTATTTTCTTCAGTCATCAGACTGTTATTGAGGCTCTTTTCTTCACCCTCTCCAGTTTTTCAACATCCTTTTAAAATGCGAACACCCAAAACTGTAGGCAGTATTCCCAAATCAATCTCACTAAATTCTGTGAAACACCTCCCTGGTCCTGCACACCACCCCACTCTTTAAACATTTAAGGATTGCATTCATTCTTATTGACACAGCATCACACTAAGATATCTTGTTGAGCTATCTGTTCTGACCCATAAATCCTTTTCAGAGTTGCTGCTTTCCAGATACAATCTCCCATTCTGTAGGGATGGCCTGCTTACCTTGTTCCAAGATAGCTGTATTAAAACATACTTTCTGGGATGGGGCCTGATTACCAAACCATCTGTATAACTGCCGATGCTCATCATTATTTACCCATCTGCAGATTCATCTGCAAATTTACCAGCTTCCAGACCATGGATGAAAATGTTTCACGGCAGTGGCTCTAGTACCAATCCCTGTGAAATTCTACTAGAAACACCCCCGGTACTATGATCTGTGGAACTGGAATCAAAGGGCAGATGTTCCCTGGAAGGATTGCTATTGATGGGCACCAGTGGAACAGAGAATGAGGCTGGAAGCAATCCTGCCACTTGGACATCATTTCACTTGTTCATTTTAACCTGGATTCACATTCACACTTTATTAATTCAACAGGGTGGCAGCATCTGTGCGGTGAGTTCTTGGCAGTGAGTCTCATGGAGCTCCCATGCCATGCAAAATCCTGGATTTTGCCGACAGAAATCCAACCCAGTAATGAACCTAATATAAGGAGGAGTTTTAGTTGTCCACAGTCCTGGCCATGCAGGAGAATGACATCATCAAGAAAATAAAACTGTTACTTTATCTTATTGGGGAAAAAGGCTGCCCAACTCTGATGTTTATCTCTGTCTCAAGTCTCACAGCAGTCTTAGAAGCCCTAGGGAGCTATTAGTCCCCAAAGCAGAGTAAAGGTAAGATGGATTCAGCCATGAAAACAGCTAAGAGACTATTACCCAAGGCAGTTTTTACTGGTTCGGGCCCCTTGTTGGCATTTTTGGCACACAGGAATGCCCTATCACAGGGTGCCAAAATAGTCCAGTTCACTCTGAAACCCTGCTACGCAAGAGGAGGTCTTGTTGCAACCAGAAGATTGAAGAACAAATGGCCAGTTTACCAAAGGTTGTGTTGGATTCTACATCACTGACACATTTTAAATTGATATTGGATGCTTTTCCAAAAGATATGCTCTGGGAATTATTTTGGGAGGAACTTCTATGGCCTCTGTATTTAGGAGATTGGACTAGATGACCACAATGGTCCCTTCTCACCTTGGAATCTATGAAGAAAAACAATCAGAGAAAGCAGGCATTATAATACACCAGACCAGTCAAAAACCTACGAGCCTTGAAACGAGAGAGAGTGAGAGAGTAAGAGAGAGAGCACCTACAGAGATCACAACAGAACAGAGAATCAGAGAACGATCTGGAAGCCAACCCCACAGGTAGGGAGGAGTGTCCACAGAGAGGTAGATTACTGTAGTCAGAGACAGGTGACAGGGAGAGAGAGATAGGTCATTCCATGTGTGGTCACCTGTTGAGGAGATTTAGCCATCAATGTCACCTATCTGATCATTGTCACTGATGTCTCTGCTATCAACTTCTGGCCAAAAGCGACAAGGAATGGGGTTTGAGTGTCAATTACTTGTTTTAAAGTTGTATATTAAAAAGTTGGTAAAGTAGGGAAGATTTAACATGGTCAGTACAATGGGAGCTAGAGGGCCAACATTCCCTGGAGGGACTGCAATTGACAGGACACCAAAGAAACAGAGAACATGGAGAGGTCAGTTAGAAGGAAGTCAGCTCCATGGACAGAGCAATCCAAGTGGTATAACAGAGTTTCACTTATTTAACAAAAATTGCATCTAGCTTCACGCTCTGTGAATGAAATACTCCCTTTGACAATAATTCACCTCATCCCCTTGTGCCTCCATTTCCCTTTCCACCCTTTGTCTGGCTTGTCTATTTACAATGCAAGTTTTTCAGGTCAGGGACTGTCTCTTATTAGGGGTATGTCACCCAAAACAATGGGATTCAATCTAAGTAAAGGTTTTTATGTGCTATTTTAATGTGATTGTCTTCGTATTTACATCTGTTCTGATTAGTCGTCCCTTCTTTATAGCAGTTAATTCACAAAGGCAAGTATTCTACTTTTTCTCTCATGTCACACTATGGTGACAGGTGGAACCTTGACATGATTCCACCTGTCATCACAGCTGCTAACACAGTGGTGTGCTGCTCCAGTCTCTGGGAGATTGTAGCTGAGACACATATGTTGGGCACCATATGCCACCTTTGATCTTTGCTCACATTTCTCACCAGTGGAGTTCTGAGCAAAGATCTAAGGTGGCATATGGCCCATGATGTTTGCCTCTCCACTATAAACTCCCAGACATTGAAGCAGCAAACCTTAGTATTAGCAACTGTGATTGCAGGTGGAAGCAAGACAAAGGTATTACCTGCACACTCTGATTTAGGTATATAGAAAATCGGATCAAAGGCTCTGCTGCCATGGGCAGATTTCAGGATCCAACACAGATGTTTATGTTCTGGGATGTTCTGGCTCGCATCTCACCCAGCACAATGCAGGAATGATCTGCAAATACATGTGAACCACAGAAAGTATCTGGCAGCTTTGCCACCCGCCATTTACAACATGTTTCAATCACAAAAGGAGGCTCAATAGCTAACTGTCTTGGGTGGTTTAGGCACAACAAATCCTGCATCTTCTCAGGGAGTTAGACCCTTGTGATCCCTTCTGGTCATATGATTCTATGATAAGAATTTTCCAGAGTGGTGGTTAGCTCATTACAAAAAGTGATTGCTCTGTTCACACATTGATTACTGGTGTGAACAGGCCCCATCTGCTCTCTGAACTGACTTTGCTAATACTTTCCCTCCTCCATCCTGGCATGTGTATATATACCTCTCCACTGTGATTTCCACTTCATGCATCTGACGAAGTGGGTTATAGCCCACGAAAGTTTACGCTGAAGAAAATCTGTTAGTCTATAAGGTGCCACAGGACTCTCATTCTTTATGATAAGAATATAGGCATACCATTGAGCACCACTGTTCACACCAACACAGTGAGGGTAAAAGATTTTCTGTCTAGGAGCCTTCTCCTTTGAGTGACGTGTGGGAAAGTGGTGTATAATCAACCCCACAGGCTCCTGCCATGAAAGGCTTCATTTTGTGAATAAAGGAGGGAGAGGCAACAGAATGTTACCCATTAGAATGGAAATAGGAGGGAAATGAATCAGAATTACAGGCTACATCTACACTATAAAATGTTAAATCGACTTAATAAGGTCGACTTTAAGTCAACCTAAAGTCAACCTTATTAGATCAACTTAACAAAGTGGTTTCCTTTAACCCAGATTTATTAATTCGACCTAACTTCCCTTAGGTCGACCTAAGAAAGTGGACTTATGTAATCACACTGTGCTTAGCTCGACCTAAAGGAAGGTTAGGTCGACCTAAGGAGGGTTAGTTCGACCTAACCGGCAGGCCTTATTAAGTCGACCTGAGCTTTCATTAGGTCTACTTAAGGATTTTCTTAAATTGACCTAATGAAAGCCTAGTGTGTACAGGGATTAAGTTAGGTCAATTTAAGCCTTCTTGAATCAACTTAACTTGCCAGTGTAGACATAACCACAGAAAGACAATAGATCAATGGTTGCATCTACACTAGTAAATTAAGTCGACTTAAGCATGCTTAAGTCGACTTAATTTACTCTGCGTCCACACTGGCATTTCCTTAAATTGACTTAAGCTGCTGCTTAAGTCAACTTAAGGAAATTCAAAGTCAACTTTATAACTCCTCATCTAAAGTTGACTTTAAAGCTTAAGACGACTTTTTAAGTCGACTTAAGTAGTGTGGACCCCCTAAGTCGACTTAGGGCTCAGGTCCCTTCTTGCCGGGACCACTCAGGTCCCGGAAAGAAGGCACCGCAGGGCTCCCTTCCGTCCCGGCAAGAAGGAAGCCACGCACTCCCTCCTAGCCGGGACCCTGCAGTCCCGACCAGGAGGGAGAGCAGGAGACCCGCGCTCCAGCTGCCGGCTGCTCAGCAGCTGGAGTATGGGTCTCGGGGAAGAGGGAGCCCCGCTGTTCTGACCAGGAGGGAGAGCAGGAGACCCGTGCTCCAGCTGCCAGCTGTTCATTTCACTCTGTGCCCTCATTAATTTGCATGATCTAAACAAAATCAGGTTTGGCTAGTATCTGAGTAAAAGAGTTCCAAGAAAATCCATAGGGTTCTGCAGAAAGAGGTGATGGTGATTCAGATAAGTGCCTTCAGAAGCGATGGTTATTCAAACACTCTGCTGAGCATGATGTTATGGGCTGCTAAAGAAGATCTTTTTAACAGGATATGTTATTGAAGGAAGCCTGAATTTTATTTTATTTATTGCAAAAGTAAAATTGCTACTTAAACTTTCTTCTCACAACTATATGTGGGAAATTACATTCTTCCCATGTAAATTCTACTGCAGTTTTGATTGGCTATCCTTATTAAACCTGAGTGCATAATTTACAAATAATTTATTTAATAAATTTAGCCTCTTTTCTCTATGAACAGGTCACTATTTCCTTGATTTAATTCATTATGCCCCTGATTCAGCATAATACTTATGTACATGCTTAAATTCAAGTATATGCTTAGTCTAACATAAGTCAATGGGACTATACATGTGGTTAAGTAGCTTGCTAAACTGGGGCCTGGTCTCATTAACAGTGAAGTTTGACATAATGCTGCTTACCTCAGTCTTCTGTAGCTTGTGTCTCCACTGTCAGAGCAGTAAATTTGAAAAAAAAATGTAATTTGATCTGCTAACACCACCCCTGCAAGTGCTGTTGCAGTGAGGTCTACATTTCCAATTCTACCTTTCCAAATCTACCATTCCAAATTTGGTTCAAGTGGTCAGAGAGCGGCTTTTCCAGTTTTTCCTATCTCCTTATCATGGCAACATAACTTCTTCCCTGCCTGCAGCCCCAGGAAGTTTTCAATTTATTCCTCTCTATGCATGAAGCACTGTGTCTCTCCATTGTGACTGCAGCAGAGAAACAGCAAGGAAAGCCTTTCTTGCTTTTTTTTTTCTTTAAAGAAGAAGGGAGGGGAAATAAGCTGAGAACAACTGCCTCCTCACAAGCCCCTGCACCTACTACCCCAGCACAATGCATTTCAGGAAGTAATGTGAGCAGTGGTGACGCGAAAGCATGAGCAAGCAATTTGGTGTGATCACCCACCTTCACCTTCTGTAATTTGGCAGCCTAAAATCAAATTATAACAACCTCCTCACCCCCTTCATCCCCAGTGTAGAGATGCCCTGAGATCGGAAGGTCCAGTCCTCAGACTTTAATTAGATACTGTTTGAGTTTAAGATGTGCTGCTTATCGCTTTTGATTGGAAAGACAGACACGTAATGTAGTTTCTCTTATTTGAATGGATGAGCATACACACACACTCAGTTTTTTGGTTTCTGCAAAGGCTTATACATGCAACTTTGAATTTCATTCACTGTGTCCCTTTATGCCAGTAAAACTTTTGTGCACTAATGTGTGCAGAAATGAAGCACAAAAGGAATGTGAGCACATGAAACCCACTATTCTGAGTGTGATTTGCATCTCCTTCTGTGCCGGATCCACAGAAAGTACAAATTTGCTTCAAGAGCCAGCTAGAAGATTTAATGCTAAGATGTTAATCACATCACATAATGTGCTGTTGGAAGGCACTCAGACACTAACGATATTGATGAGAGTGGTACAAAGGAGCTGCGTAGCAGGCAATTCTTGTTTTCAAGATATAGAGGCATGATCTTTGGAGATCTCATATTCAAGCCCCAGTGACAACAGAGATGACAACTGTTAAACCTGCACACAGCAAAGTCATTTAAAAACTTAAATGAATGTTGACAGAAAATGTTTGCCATTATTTGTCCAGTTTTAACTCTTACTCACTTCTGTTCTAAACAGTTGCATCATGGAGCTGAGCACTGCTAAATAGCTGCCACATCCAACCACAGAGATGATTAAATTTCAGTGGCAAAAGGAAGTAATTCTTGTGTGTAAAGCAGCAGAGGATCACTTACGATGAATGTAAAATAATTATACTGAATGGGAAAAATGTCTGAAAAGGGAAATTTTCTGTCCTTCTATATATCCAATTTAAGACATGAACATTATTTACTCGGAGTTTTTGTAGAATTACTTTACAATCAAAATAGGAGTAATTTTGTTTTGTAGATCAACTGTAAAATAAAAAATATATAAAATTGTAGCTATAAAATGTTTAAAAATGCTTGGTGTTAAATCCCAATGAAACATTCCTTCCCCTCCCACTTACAATTGCTTAACTATGAACAGTAAATTAACAGCAAGGAATGCTACTAGGGATAGGCTGCCCTAGGGGAAGATCATTTTCCAATGGGAAAAAAAACCCACAAATTAGGTTTATCAATTCAATAGGACAGATTTCCTAATATAGCAGCTGCATTTAAAATTAACTCTTGTAAATTAACCAACACAGCTAAGTATTCACAGGATCTTAATGCCATAATACTTTTTTAAAAAATCACATTATTAAAATTCCACTAAAGAAAATAGTGTGAGAACCGACAGACATGAATGATCATTTAACATTAATCCTAATAACAACCATCTCCTCTTTGCTATTGAAATCCCCCTTCTTCATACATTTTTGTTTCCAAATACAATGAGAACAAGATGCACTAATCAATCACATGTACTATTTCTTAATTTTATACAAGATCTGACTTATTTAGATATATAGACCACCAAGGATCATTTATCTTCTTTCTCACTTTGTAATCTTTCTAAATAAAAGGAAATGGTAGAAAAAGGGAAGTTGGTACAAAAAGTTAACAAGTACAACATGTAAGTTTTTAGTTTTAGGTTTAGGAGTCTTTGCTGATTTCTGCTCTCACTTGTGCATTCATAACAGATCCTGCGATGTTATATAGTGAAGGCAGAATTTACCCACAGACAGATGGTGGGTATATGGGGACTGTTGTTTATTTCAAACCCATTCATGTCACAGTTATAATGTTCCCCTCTCCCTTTTTTTCTCAACCTGCCATTTTAATCCACTAGTGAGTATGTGTTACAGGTCACCTCTGCTTTGCCATTCCACAGAGAATATGAGTTCTTACTGCTCACAGCAACAGAAGCTTTAATCTTTAGCTTCAGCTGTTATAGCTCATGCTTTTAGCTCCTCAGGTCTCTGGTTCAATCTTCGGTGCCAGTCAAGATAGCATCTTGTCATGAGCTTAACTTATAGTTTCTGCTCAAGTACCCTCTGAATTTGTATGTTTATGCGTAACACAGTGAGGCCCTGATAGCTGATTGGTGTCTCTAGGCTCTATCACCATAACAAACAACAATACACATGCAGACGTCCCAGCATAACTCTGTCACTTTCAGGCAGCCTGAACCTCCCTAACCCACCCCACCTGACAGAGTCTGTGAAACTCACTCACTTCAAAGATAAGAATGACCATCCATCTTGATCATTCCAGAACTAAAACTGTTTTTTTCCCAAGAAACCCTAAGTCAATTTCAATAGAACAGATGTAGTGGGTTGATAGACGAAGTGGATTGCAGCCCACAAAAGCTTGTATTGAGTGGTGGAATCTCTAGCTGAGATTTCGCAAACTTGGACATTAACACCAAATTAGGCAACTAAATTAAAAATTTGAGCACCTATATACATGGCCCAATTTTCAGAGGGATTACCATAGGAATTTAGCACATCAAAAAATAAATGCATCACTAATTTAAGTGCCTGACAAAAAATTAAAAGTTTAGGTGCCAAGTTTAAAAATATAGGGCCAAAGATTCCACCACTTAATAAAAAGACTGTTTGGCTAAAGGCTCTTAAGCTATAAGTGTGTTTGGTTGAGTGGCAAGATCTAGATGAAAGTTTCTCGATGACCAATCTATGGACCATCACCGGTCTCTGAGACAGAGGCTGCTTTTGGGGTAGGCGAAGCAGGTGCACGCCTAAGGCCCCAAGCTGTTAGGGGCCCCATCGCCTGATTTGCCTACCCCAAAAGCCGCATTTGTCTCAGTCAACAGCAGGAAAAAGAGCTGGCTTCTGGGGTAGGGGCCAGTGGAGGGAGCTGGGATTGGCGGTGCGGGACTGGGAATGGGGCCGTGGGGAGGAGCTGGGGCCAGGGGGTGGGCCAGGGTGGCAGGGAGCCGGGGCTGGGAAGGCGAGGGGACAGGGGTGGCGGTGGGGAGCCAAGACCAGAGAGGGGCCCCCACAGGCCTATAGGGGACCCCAGAATGGGCCTTCGCATGGGGCCCGCTATAGCCAAAGGCCGCCTCTGCCCTGAGAGTTTCTGACAGTTTAGGAAGATAGCAAACCAATCCCTTGTATAATCAAGGTTGAAAAATACTGGTTTAGATGATATAATAAGTGTCTTGCCTTTCTATTATTATAATTCCTTACCACAAAAACTTTTTTCCTCACTTTCAGTTCCTATGTGTAAAGTCTGTGGACCACTTATAATTGACATTGGTGTAAACGTGCACTACCTTCAATATAGACAATGACCACTGATGTAATAGAGCCAAAAATAGCTCTGCCTAGTAAAAAATTAAACAAAAAAAGCTTTGATTCTTCTTTCCTAACTTTCCCACACATATCTGCATAATAATATTCTGACAGTAAGATTTTGTTAACCAGTGAATCTCTATAAACATGGGGTGTTTATAAAAACTGTAATTTGACAAGTCCACAGCTATTGTATGTGATAATTTTCCAAACAAAAGACACCAATCTATTCATCCACCGTCAGAATGTGTAACTCAAGTTTTCAAAGGTGAGAAGTACATAAAATGAGATGGGAAGACAATAAAAAATATCAGTCAATCAATCAAAAAAGTCAGAATCGACTGTGACAAAGAAAAATAGAAAATGTTATAAAAAGGAAAATGACTTGAAAATTAGACCCATGAAACAATAACTGAGATGGTAACACTGAACTAGAGCCACAATGAAAGGAAGAAGGATGAAATGCAACCGTTAGGCATGCAAACAAGAGAACAAGTGTTCAATCCATGTGTGCAGATGAAAATCAAGAAATTTAACATTTTAGAGAATGGAAGTACAATACAACAGGAAGAATTCTCAGACAAGGACATAAACATGGGTGTGATACCTTCAATTTGAGAAGCAAATTGCACATGTTTTCATAATGCAAGTCTTTATAATAAAGCATAATATATATATTTCTGCCACACACAGTCACAGTGTGCAGTCAGCAAATTCATTAATAAGGGACCAGCTCTTGGACCTACAGTACCCAAAACACAGATCTCTACTCTAAAGGGGGGCTAAGGAACACTTAAAAGAGGTGGCAATCACAATCACCTGGCATGCATACACATAATCCTCTGTTAGACAAGCTTGTCCCCAAGTATCAGAGTTCCATAGGTATTCAAGTCTCCCCTGTGATTTTCCAATAACCAGTAACACATACGAGAGGAGATCAAACCTAGAAACTTCAGCATGAAAAAAGGAGATCAAACCTATGATCTTTAACTCCACAAAGTAAGGTCTATACCAGCTGATAGGACTGGGGCTGGCAAACAAAGTACATGGTGAGAAAATGAACCACCTATGCAAGTTTCAGTTTCTTAACAAACATGAAAAACGAAAGCACACCTACAAGAATTTCCCTGGAAGTGGTGCTTAGCATGGGTCCTGAATATGGACTTACAGAAAAGGAGCACATGAATGACACTAAAGGAAATGACTTACCACAGGAGATATGTGTACACAAAAGAGTTTATTTTAATGGGAGTCGGGCACTAACTCATAACTCAAGTTCGTGTTGCTCTTCTCTGGACTTTCTCTGACTTTTCCATATCTTTCCTGAATTGAGGCACTCAGAACTGGACACA
This sequence comes from Pelusios castaneus, assembly GCA_007922175.1. NCBI lineage: Eukaryota > Metazoa > Chordata > Testudines > Pelomedusidae > Pelusios > Pelusios castaneus. The sequence continues at coordinate 2,068,815 of ML685901.1, forward strand.
ATACTCTAGTTGAGGCCTAATCAGTGTGGAGTGAAGCAGAAGAATTACTTTTCAGGTCTTACTTTACAATACTCCTGTTAATACAACCCAGAGTGGTGTTTGCTTTTTGCAATAGTGTTACACTGTTGATTCATGTTTAGCTTGTAGTCCATTATCATACCCAGATCCCTTTCCTCAGTACTCTTTCCTAGGCAGTCGCTGCCCATTTTGTATGTGTGCTATTGATTGTTCTTTCCTAAGTGTAGTACTTTGCACTTGTCTTTATTGAATTTCATCCAATTTATGTCAGACCATTTTACTAGTTTGTCCAAATCATTTTGAATTGTGAACCTATCTTCCAAAGCACCCCTCCCAGCTTGGTATCAACCGCAAACTTCATAAGTGTACTTTTTATGCCATCATCTAAATCATTGATGAAAATATTGAAAAGAACTGGACCCAGAATCGATCCTGCAGTAACCCACTTGTTATGTCCTTCCAGCATGACTGTGAACTGTTGATAACTATTCTCTGCACTCATAGTAGCGCTATCTAGATTGCACTTCCCTAGTTTCTTAATGAGAATGTGACGTGAGACCATATTAAAAGCCTTACTGAAGTCCAGATATACCACAATTACCACTTCCCCTGTAGCCACAAGGCTTGTTACCCTGTCATAGGCTATGTCTACACTTACTAAAGTTAGTTCGAACTAGTTTATTCGAACTAACTAATTCAAACTCATTTTAGTTAGTTCGAATTAACTTAATTCGAACTAACAAAATTTAGTTCGAACTAAGCAAGTGCCATTCATTAAAATTTAGTTCGAATTAGTGAATTGCATTGAGTTCAATGGGCCGGTTAGTTTGAACTAAGCAATTAGTTCGAACTAACATGGCCACATTGGTTAATTTGAACTAACTAGTTCGAATTCACCCTTAGTTCGAATAGCATATTTGAACTTATTAGTTCGAAATAAGGAAGCCCTTAATTCGAACTAATTAAAACCTAGTGTAGCCATGGCCTTAATTCATATTAACTTGCCAGTGTAGACATAGCCATAGAAAGCTATCAGGTTGGTTTGGCATGATTTGTTCTTGACAAATCTATGATGACTATCATTTAACAGAATTCTCTTCAGCTTTAACTTATAAAGCACAGACTCTTAACCTTGAAACTTATTACCTTAGCAACAGAAATGACTGCATATTCCTTCACAAACAGTTTGCTTGGGAGGAAGAAGAGAGATGCAACCTTCCACTCAAGGACTCTACACGGAAGGGGAGAGAGAGTAAAATTCTAGCTACTTTTATTACACAGATGGCCAGGAAGGGGAAAAAAGGCATAATCCTAACTAGAATTTTATGCCATTTACAAAAAAGTTAAGGATTTCCCATGTAGTAACACCATTATCATGATGACCATGGCTCACACCAGGCCATTTGTCCAACACTAACTTTTTACTCTGCCACATTTACAAGAATCTTTATGAAACCCAGATCAATGATGTAAAACAAGTGACATTAAATTAAAAGAACATCCAAACACACTCCAGACCAGTAAAACAAAAAGTGTGCTGGGGGAAAAAAAAACACTTTCTTTTTGTTTTCATTCTCCTTGACCCAGGTGCTGCTGATGACACATTTCACCATTCCCATCCCCTCTATATTCTCCTTCCACTGAGTTCCTTTGGCTGATGGTTTATTCAGCATTTTGGTGATGGGGGGACACCCCTCCCTGCCCATCTTTTCAGAATCCTGACTATCCAGCATTTAACCACACTGGATAGTACTATCAAGGCCTATTGAACCAGCCATGTGGAGAGCACATGGGAAAAAATCACACACACACACACACAAACCAACTGAGAACAAGAAGTAGCCCTTATTCAACAGAAGCCTCACCGAAGTCAATATTTGCGTGAATAAAGACTATGGACCTGAGTCAGTGGTTGCAGGATCTGGTCAATGTAAAATATAGATGAGCTGTTTAGGAGATTTCTTTTTTCTCTGTTTACTTTTCCTGGCATTATTTCTCAGCCCTCTTACGATTCTGCCCCTTACATTTTGTCTATTTCTCATTTATTTTTAAGCCTTCTCCCCTCTTATTTTCATAGTATTTTCAAAACACTGAGTTATCTACCACATTCTATACCGTTAGTGAAAAACCTGCCAGATTTTTACCTTTGCTTGTTTCAGATATATTTTTCATTTTCAAGTGACTATTTCTTATTAGTATTTTTCCCAGTTTGAGACATCAATGAGGAGTATTACATAAGACAGTTTATTTTAACAATGAAGGACCTTTTGTATTTCCCTGTATAGATGTAAAAGATAAGGGTATGATTGACAATGCAGGAGGAAATATAGACAAGAACAAGTACCCAATAAAGGCAACTGGTTTCCAACGGTAGAAAGCAAAAGAAATATAAAGGGTTGCCTGAAAGCCTATGAAACGTCATTATTTCATTATCACTGGAATGCACAATGTAGTTTTGGCATTCCTTGTTGCCAATGAGTTAAATCATTTAACATATTGTTGCTCTCACGGTAAATGTTCACACTAAAAGGAAGTGCATGAATATGTTGAAAGATAAAGGTATATGGGTGGAAGACAAAGAAGCCAAGTCATTTGCAATTAAATTAATTTAGACACTGATGCTCTACTTGCCTCTAGTAGATTTCAATAGGACAATGTACAGGTCCATGTTAGCAAGTTCCAAAGGGGTAGCTGTGTTAGTCTAGTTCAACAAAACAAACAAGGAGTCTTTTAAATGTTCTCCATCTTTAAGCATCTGATGAAATAGGATTTTCTCCCATGAAAAGTCATGTGATAAATAAATTTGTTAGTCTTTAAAAGTGTCACAAGACTCCTTGTTTGTTTTACAGGTCCATGTTAATGGATTTTGACGTAGAACTAAGGCCTTAGATTGTAAACTCTGTGGGGCAGGGAACATGTCACTACTTTCATTTCTTCATACACCAGTCTTATGGGATCCTGGTCTTGATTAGGCCTGCAGAACAGTGGTGTGTTGAAACTATAATGATCCATTGGGGAGTAATTGATGAAATGGTTAGACCAGAGACTCAGAGTAAAGGCTACAGGATGTTTTCTCCAGCTCTGCAATGAATGTATGTAACCTTGAGATAGTCACTTAATATCTCTGGGCCTCAATTTAATGGTCTGGAAAATTGGTATAATAATATTTATTACACTGTAGTGCTGAAAATTAATTAAAGTATAACTGCTTCGAAATTCTGATTTGAGAAACATTGCATAAATGTGTATTGTTATACTTGGCAATAATTTTTGTAAACATAAGTTCAACAATACCATTCCCAGAGACAATTTTGGCTGGCAAAGTTCATATGTATGTGAGCAGTTAATACCATTATAATAAAGACAGAAAATCTCCATCAGCACTAAATTTCTTATCTCCTCATTTTTCAAGCTCAGCAATAAGAGATACCGATATGGGAAAAGAATTAATTTAATCAACCTCTTGATGAATAGGTCACTTTTCAGCCAATTTTACACTAACCATTTCTCTCCTCCAGATTTTGTCAATGTGTATTTTCTCATTGTTTGGATATCAGCATGAAGATACAGAATTAAACAAAACATATTCTTCTCCCTGTTCTCCAGTAATCACCTCTCAGTGGCTATGTGTACACTTGTTCAAATACATCGACTTTGCTAAGTCAACTTAAAGTCGACCTTGTTAAGTTGACTTAGCATGTTTACATTGTAAATTTAGGTTGACTTAAAGTCGACCTTGCCAAATCAACTTAGAGCGTCCACACTGGACACCTAAGTCGACTTGCAGGGACTAGGTGGACCTGAGAGTGGTGCATGGTGGGAAGGGGGGCACCAAAGAGGTGCCCCTCTTTCCCAGGCACCCTGTAAAAGTTCCAGGGAGATCAACATCTTCCCCAATGTATTAGGGTACATGGGGGCTGAGCAGGACAGGGACAGGGGCAGAGTGCAGGATCGGGGTGGGCAGGGCTGTGTCCTGCCCTGTGGGTGGCCATGCCAGGCTCTGGCTGTGCTAGGCACCCTGGGAGAGAGTTCGGTGGGGGAGCCCTGGGGACCCTTTAGGTCAGCTTAGGGCTGAATCCACGTCTACACTGGCTTAAGTAAATTTAATAAAGTCGACTTAACCAGTAAGTCGATTTAAAACCAGTTCTTAAGTCTACATAAAATTTCCTTAAGTCAACTTACGTTACTGCTTAAGTCGGTGTAAGGGAACTGTAGTGTAGACGAACAGTAAATTAAGTCGCCCTAAGCCTACTTAAGTCGACTTAATTTACTAGTGTAGACGCACCCAGTGAGTGTTTTGCTAGTGATGGGTTGGAAGTTTGATTTGGAAAAAGATGAAAAGAACGGCGGTCTGGCTAAAGGCATTGACAGGACAAGGAGTTTGGAGACCAGGCTTCTAATTTCCAGTTCTGCCACAAACACAATGTATTCCCCAGACAAGTCCCTTAGACCAGATACTTCAAGAGGCCTCAGTAAAAATTTGAGCCAGAGCATGTTAAAATCTGGCCCTGAACTCTTTTGAAATTTTGGCACTTAAAGAATAGATTCTTGAGCTCCCTCCAATCCTATTGAAATAGATGCAAGTTGACAGTGCTTAGCAACTTGCCAGATCAAATTCTTAACTTCTCTCTACCTTAGTTTTCCACATCCTTAAACTGAAGATAAGAAAACATTCTGCATGGACATGTTGCCAGGACAAAATTATTAATATTAGAGAATAGCCTTTAAGATCATTGGATTGAAGGCATCATCAGTACTATTCTCCAAAGCGCTCAGTGAGTCAGGTGCATTCCCAAACCCTTGCCAAACTCTTTGAGCCTCTGAAGCCAGACCAAAAAAATTTCCAAGTACAAGGTTTCACTCAGGCCTTGGAACATCTAATAATTTGGTAAGACGAGAAAAAGAGAGCCCTTTGTTATTATTTCATCCCTTCTGGGTCAAGACGGAGGCTAAAAACATGTAAGTGTATGCAAGTATACAGCAGGGAGTTCTGGGGTGACCAGATAGCAAGTGTGAACAATCAGGGGCATGGGGAGATAGATATTGATATAAGAAAAAGCCCTGAGTATCAGGACAACTGATCACCACATAAGAGAGTGGAGTTTCTACCTGTTCTGCATCTGAAAACTTAAGTCCTGGATTCTGAATGAGGCTTCCCACGTAATCCCTTCAGCTACCTTTCCTAAGACCATTAACCAAGACCTCCATGCTAACCAAGACCACCATGCTAAGGGAAGTGAAGGCACTAACTGTGAACTCTAATGGCTAAAAACAGCCTTGAGATACTTTTATTTTTCAAAGCAAAGTTCAGCCTTTAGTCATGGTGGAAATAAACTTAAGTTTTTAGAGGTCCTTCTTCCTCAGCCAAAGGAAGGAAGGAAGACTTGGAAGTAAACTTTTAGAGTGCTCTGTCTATGAATAGGTACTGGGTAAGTAAGCAAACCACTTTTTCTGCAGTTCCTCCTCTTCTCCCTAGTCAAAACCTTATTAGGAAGGCTATAAAAGAAAGCAAAAAAATCAAACATACAAACAAACATTCTCTTTGTTTTCTAGCAATTTATTTCCCATCCCTTTCTCCAGACCAAGAAGATAGGAAGCAAATGAGCCACAGCTACTTCTGGCTTTCTCAATAAACCCATGTCCTTCCAGCAAGAGCCCTATGACTCTCATATTTGAGCACTCTCTAGGCCATCTAAGGCCCCCGATGGGCAATTACATCCCAGGGTGGTGGGGGGAGGGTGATGGTTAACTCTACTTTTGGCCTTTTACAAAGGTATATTTAGAGTCTGGATTAAAATTAGAACTGATTGTGGGTTTTTTGCTTGTTTTCTTAACAGTTTTTACGCTATGCAGCTTAAAATGAGAAACAGAAACACTGTATCAAACTAGTTGTTCATCTTGATGTCTGATCTTAGACATTAAATACAAAAGGGAAAAGTGTAAGAAAAGCCACTGTAGATAATTAAGGAATGAACGCCCATGTCCCTGTGTTTTTTCATATATCTGCAATTCATTTTTTTTCTTAAATTGTGGCCTCCACGCTATCTTGTGACAATGAATTCCACAACTGAATAATTTGTTGTCTTTTAATCCCATTGAATATCTTCACTTTGCTGCCCTATAAGAAAATATAAATAGGAGCACCGATTTACCTTCACAGTATATATAAAGTGATACTGTAGCTCACAAACAGAGAAGAATTGATTGGGGAAGTAGAAGTGAATGGTAAATTGGGCAGTAGTGACCATGAGATGGTAGAATTCAGGATCCCTGGACTTCAGAAAAGCAGATTTTGGCTCCCTCAGGGAACTGATAGGCAGGATCCCTTGGGAAGCTGACCTGAAGGGGAAAGGTGTCCAACAAAGCTGGCTGTATTTTTAAAAAAATCCTACTAAGGGCACAGGAAGATACCATTCCAATGTGCAGAAAGAACATCAAATATGGAAGGCACCCAGCGTGGCTTAGCAAAGAACTCTGCAGTAAGCTGAAACATAAAAGGGAAGCTTACAAGAAGTAGAAGCTTGGACAGATGACAAGGGAGGCATATAAAGATATTGCTCAAGACTGCAGATAAAATCAGAAAGGTCAAAGGACAATTAGAGTTGCAGCTAGCAAGGGATGTGAAGGATAACATGAAGGGGTTCTACAAAGTATGTCAGTAACAAGAAGAGGATCAGGGATGGTGTAGGTCCCTAACTGAATGAGGCAGATATTCTCGTGGTGGATGATGCGGAAAAGGCTGAAGTACTCAATGCTTTTTTTTAACCTCAGTCTTCACAGGCACGGTCAGCTCCCAGGCTATTACACTCAGTAACACAGAATGGAGAGAAGAAGAGTGGCCCTCAGTGATGCAAGGTCAGGTTAGGGACTACTTAGAGAGAGTGGATGTGCACAATTCTATGTGGCTGGATGAACTGCATCTGAGGTTGCTGAGGGAATTGGCCGATGTGACTGCAGAGCCACTGGCCATTATCTTTGAAAACTCGTGGTGAACGGAAGAGGACCCAGATGTTTGGAAAAAAGCAAATATAATACCTATCTTCAAGAAGGGGAAAAATGAGGATCCAGGGAACTACAGACTAATCGGCATCACCTCAATCCCTGGAAAAATCATGGAACTGGTCCTCAAAGAATCCATTCTGAAACACTTGGAAGAAAATAGAGTGATCAGGAACAGTCAGCATGGATTCACCAACGGCAAATCATGCCTGACCAACCTGATTGCCTTCTATGAGATGACTGGATTCGTGGATGCAGGAATAGCTGTTGATGATATACCTCACTTTAGCAAAGCTTCTGATATGGTTTCCCACAGCATTCTTGTTGGCAAGTTAAGGAAGCATGGGTTAGATGAATGGACTGTAAGATGGACAGAAAACTGTCTAGTTCATCAGGCTCAGCGGGTAGGAATCAATGGCTTGATGTCTAGTTGGCAACCAGTAATGAGTGGAGTGCACCAGATGTGGGTCCTTGGGCTGGTTCTGTTCAACATCTTTATTAATGAGCTGGATGATGGGCTAGATTGCACACTCAGTAAATTCGCTGATGACACCAAGCTGGGGGAAATGGTAGACACACTGGAGGGCAGGGACAGGATTCAGGGAGACCAAGACAAATTGGAGCATTGGGCCAAAAGAAATCTCATGAAGTTCAAAAAGGACAAGTGCAAAGTCCTGCACTTGGGATGGAAAAATCCCATGCACTGCTACAGACTGGGGACTGATAGACTAAGAAGCAGCACTGTAGAAAAGGAGCTGGGGGTTATGATGAACAGGAAGCTGGATATGAGTCATAAAAACATAGAACAATGGGGTTGGAAGGGACCTCACGAGGTCATCTAGTCCAACCTTCTGCTAAAAAGCAGGACCACTCCCATTAAATCACCCCAGCCCTGGTTCTCTCTAACCGGGCCTTAAAAATCTCCAAAGATGGAGATTCTACCACCTCCCTAGATAGCCCATTCCAATGCTTCACTACCCTCCTAGTGAGAAAATTTTTCCTAATATCCAACCTCGACCTCCCCAGCTATAATTTGAAACCATTGCTCCTTGTTCTGTCCTCTGTTACCATCGAGAACAGCCTAGCTCCCTCCTCTTTGGAGCACCCTTTCAAGTAGTTGAAGGTTGCTATTAAATCTCCCCTCAGTCTTCTCTTCTGTAGACTAAATAAGCCTAGTTCCTTCAGGCTCTCCTCATAAGTCATGTGCCCCAGCCCCCTAATCATTTTTGTTGCCCTCTGCTGGACTCTTTCTAACTTGTCCACATCCTTTCTGTAGGGGGGAGCCCAAAACTGGACACAGTATTCCAGATGCGGCCTGACAGTGTCGAATAGAGGGGAATTATCATATGCCTCGATCTGCTGACAATACTCCTACTGATGCAGCCTAATATGCCATTGGCCTTTTTGGCAACAAGGGCACACTGTTGGCTTATATTCATCTTCCCATCCACCATATCCCCCATGTCCTTTTCTACAGCGCTGCTACTTAGCCAATCGGTCCCTAGTCTGTAGCAGTGTATGGGATTTTTTCGTCCTAAGTGTAGGACTTTGTACTTGTCTTTGTTGAACCTCATGAGGTTTCTTTCGGCCCAGTGTTCCAATTTGTCCAAGTCTCCCTGGATCCTGTCCCTGCCCTCCAGAGTATCTACCATTCCCCCCAACTTGGTGTCATCTGCGAACTTACTAAGCACAGTCTATTCCATCATCAAGATCATTAATGAAGATGTTGAATAGAACCGGCCCCAGGACCAACCTCTGGGCCACTCAACTTGTTACCGGTTGCCAACCAGACATCGAGTCAACAGTGTGCTCTTGTTGCCAAAAAGGCCAATGGCATATTGGGCTGCATCAATGGGAGTGTTGCCAGCAGATGAGGGATGTGATTATTCCCCTCTATTCGGCACTGATGAGGTCTCATATGAAATACTGTGTCCAGGTTTGGGCTCCCCGCTACAGAAAGGATGTGGACAAATTAGAAAGAGTCCAGTGGAGGGCAACAAAAATGATTAGGGGGCTGGGGCACATGACTTACGAGGAGAAACTGAAGGAACTAGGCTTATTTAATCTGCAGAAGAGAAGACTGAGGGGGGATTTGAGAGCAACCTTCAACTACTTGAAGGGGTGCTCCAAAGAGGAGGGAGCTAGGCTGTTCTTAGTAGTAACAGAGGACAGAACAAGGAGCAATAGTTTCAAGTTGATGCTGGGGAGATCGAGGTTGGATATTAGGGAAAACTTTCTCACTAGGAGGGTGGTGAAGCATTGAAATGGGTTAGCTAGGGATGTGTTGGAGTCTCCGTCTTTGGAAACATTTAAGGCCCAGTTAGACTAAACCCCGACTGGGATGATTTAGTGGGAATGGTCCTGCTTTTAAGCAGGGAGTTGGACTAGAGGACCTCATGACGTCCCTTCCAACCCTATGGGTGTATCTACACTGGCAACTTAGGTCGACTTGCGGACACTTAAGTCAACCTACAAAAAGCTGCGTCCACACTGGGCTTTTATTAAATTGACTTAAGTGCTTCCTTAACTCGATTTAACAGCTTAAGTCGACTTAACAACACCACCTCTGAAGGTTAAGTTAAGCCTTTAGTCGACTTCTTAAATTGACAAAGCTAATGTGGATGGCTATGTCTACTGTTAAGTTGACTTAACAAGGTCGACTTAACTTTACAAGTGTAGACATAGCCTACTATTCTATGATTCTATATTCATGACTATATAGACTGGTCACACTAGGGGCTTTATGGATCTTCAGAGAGATAATGATATAAATCTTATCCTCATTCTGTAAAACCACAACTGATGGATAAACCCCATTAGGGCCTACCTCTACAGACCGTATGCTATTTTGTTCTATAGTTCTGATTCTACACAAATGCACCAGGCTGTCTATTACAATAATCCTGTGCAATCCCCAGATGTCTTCTTGGATGACTCACATTTCTTTTGAACACCATGTTGGTTTGGTATTTAATAACCTACTAGGTATCAGTTCAAATACTTCAATACATGTCCAACTGTAGTACAAAACTCAGTCAGGTGTTCCAGAAAAAGAACAAGTTTTATTTATTTATTTTCTTTAGTGTGAATCAGTAGGTTCCTTGCTGTGAAAAAAGACCCTTGAAAAACAGTTTAGTGATAGAGCTGAATTCCTGTAAATCAGCAGTGCAAATGTAAATGTCACTTCGTTTGCTGAATCCAAACACAATGCAGCAAGGAAGGAAAACATTGTTTTAAGCAAATCTGCTGATTTGCTCCTGGTTCTTTTAAGCAAATCTCACTTGAATGTAATAGCAATAGGAAATTAATCCTTCTCATTTCTAAGCTGATCCATAAAGATAATTTGCTCAAAGTGTTGTCTATCATTAAGAGCAAAGGACTGCCACTAAGTACAACAGACTTTTATTCCTAGCTCTGAATTCCATTTCTTGTGACATCAAGAAAGATATTATCATGCCACAATCCAATGTACACATATTAATACTGGACCAATGGCTTGGCAAATTCTCCTAATTGGATCAACCGAGTCTCTTGCAACCACTGAACCAAATCCAGAATAGCCTGATGTGTTTGCTTACACTCGTCACATCATAACACCAATATTACCAGATTGTGCAAGTAATTTTTTGGGGGTGTGAAGTGTGACTTGCTTTTCAAAACGTCATGTCTTTGTTTATGTGCATTCCAGGAACAGTTGTGATTGGGGACCTCATCAGAAAATATTTTGCATCGGGTCCTAATGAAAGTTTCACCATGCTATTTATTTTCTCAGGATATATTTTATTAAGATCCATTGTATTGCTGCTTGCTAGACACTGTTCACCCCAAACCTCCCAACAACAGACAAATAATGCATCTTTCAGGAAGCAGCAATAAACTATAGTCTTTTTACATTGCACTGAAATACTGCCATTCAATCAACATTGTATCAGTACTTATCAGGTCCTTAAAAGAGTTGCAGAAAAAGGAAATCCAACATAAAAAGCTTTGTTTATTTGTTTTTTTTTTTTAAAGAAAAGAAAAATTTCAAATGGCTTGCAATTATTAAAATACATGCAACAGCATAAAGAAATTTCTGATTCTCTCTCTCCCCCATTTTACCATTGCCAGTCTATTTTACTGATTAAAAAAACACGTCTTTTACTGTACATCAACACACAAAATCTAGCTCTAATCTTGCTCTGGAAAAGCCACTGTTCTACGTATCTGTCATGAGAGGCACCCTACATTATGATCTGTGTAAATTTTCCATTCGCTTTTTCAATATAATTGTGTGGTTTCATACAAATATGTCATGCAAGGTTCTTTTTTTGAATGCTCATAGCATACTCTGCATTATTGTTATGGTGCCATGTTTCCTGCAATGTTGTGTATGCGTACAGGTGTGAAACTTGTTCCTATATAGCTCAGAAGGGAGGCAGATAATCAGAGCTGTCTCCCAGCACATAGTCAGAAAGGATGCATCATAAAGGCTTTTCAGACTACCAGCTTCAGCCAGAGAGAGAAAGATAACCTGACCCCAGGAGGAGGGAGAAACAAGCACATACACTTAGCACTGTCAGAGGCGTTTTGCTAGAGAAACTCCACCTTGAAACATATCCATCAACAAACAAGGACTGGGCTCTGCCCCTGGAAAGGCAGAGACTGGCTGGAAACCATAATAGCCAAGTTTGAGTGGTGAGCTGAGCATGATTATACCAGTGATCTTAGGTTAGAATGCGTGTTATATGTTTATTTACTTGTGGTAACTCCTAACTGATTGATTGATTGGCTATATACTCACTTAAAATCATGTTTTAATCAATAAACTAGTGTTTGTTCAATCTAAAGCTGTGTAGATTTTAGCGAGTGTGAATGGGCAAGAGCTGGTTGCATTTTCAGTTTCTCTGATAAATTGTTGAGCTTGAGTATATGAGCTTTCAGTGATCTGGGAAGGGCCCTGATACCTGCAAGATGGAAGTTCCTAGTGTGGCATTTGGGTTCTGGGAGTGCTTGCTGGGCAACCGACCTGTGAGTGGCTAAAGAGTGCAGATGCACTGCCTGGGACCAACTGCGTGCAGGAGGCTGGTGTGGGCTCACTCAGGAGTCGGTGGTCACCTAGCAAAGTGGAGTAAGTTGGGGTCCAGGAGTGGATGATCCGGGAGGAACAGCAGCACATTAGACCAAATAGTGGGAGGGGAATATCACAGTATCATTCACATGGAAATACAAAAGGGCTGCATCTATGTACTCATTCTACATGCAAAGCTTTAAGTTTCTTTGGTTCACATGAAACAGAAGATCTTACCAAACAGATAAGGAGCACAGAACTAATAAGAAAGAGTAGTACCTCTATATAATGTTGGATTGAGGTCAAAGCCTCAAATATTTGCAGAATAATTTCTAGAGACTGCTTCAAAATAAAAAGTCTTGCATGTGCTACTATCTATCTACTAGAGAGATTTTACCTGCTTAGGTTTTTATATCACACTTTTCACTATGCTACTTAAAGCCAAGAACAGGTTGTATATTCACAGACTAGGTGTACAACTATAAATTTACCTTGGTATAACCACTTCACTCAGACATATGAAAAATCCCCACTGTGGGCAATGCAATTATACTGGCCTAATCCTCAGATTAGACCATGTTAAATTAATAAGAGGTCTTCTCCAATCAACATAGCTACTGCCTCTCCCCAAAGTGGATTAACTACATCAACAGGAGAAGTACCACTGTAGCTTTTTTATTAGGGTAGACTTGCCCATAGTTTAGCAACCAGTATAAAAACAATTAACATGAAACTGAGATTGTAATATTTATAAATGAAAAACAACATCTAAGTTAAACGTATTTCCTCATTTTATTGCAATTTTGACACAAATGAGGCCAAGATGAATTTGCTGCATTTTGTATTTTCTCTTAATGTTCTCCATTATGGCCCTTTGGGATACAAAAATATGAAAGTAAAATAGCCTATAAGTTAAAACAAAACCATGTTTTACTGTAAATACAACTTCCTTATAATGTATTAGCTTAAGATGTGCAAACAGGAGTTTTCACAGGATAATTTCACAGGGCTTCATTTGCATTTACTTCTCTGCAGTTTCGCAGACATTTTGAGGTATAACTACTTAGCTCTGGAGAACTATTACAGAAAGAAAATAAATAAGTGAACAGTAGGGTCTTTTTTCCCCAATCACTTGTCTTCAAGGTATTTCATACCAATCCAGCACCTAAATATCAATTCTCCCTGACAGCAGGTGGAGACAAGTTAACTGAAGTTTTGCGTGTTATCTTCTTCATGTATGAGATCATTTAGAGAGTTGCAATTCTTTAGCTGAGACTTCCAAATTATTCATGGACAACAATTTCACATATATTTGCCTAAATACAAATTTTCATAAGTCCATCCACTAAACCCTTTAAAGAGCTGTGAGCTGTGGTAAAACAAAGTTGGTTTAAAAGCAAGTAAAAATGAGACCTATTAGTGAAAAAAAAACATACTTCGATAACAGATTTAGACTATGAGCACTCGTAAGCTCTGCAGATACAGGCTTTACAGACTGCTATTCCTCCTGTGTGTGTAAACCAAGTGAGAACTCTCCCACACCACTTAGTATAAAAAATGCAAAGACTGCGCAACATAATTTGCACAAGAATTTAGAGATATCAAATCCTTTCCCCAAGAACTCCAAGATGAACTCTACTAACACATCCACCAAGAACCCACCACAGGGACCCATCATATCTGACCATGGCACTGTAGCTGAAGGAAATAAAACAAATAGCTACAACCCATGCTTGATATAAACCCCTTGAAAGAAATCTTTCCTGAAATTCCTCAACATCTACAAGCTAATCATCACTAGAAGTAAGCTAACAGACCAGGTCATACCAACTCAAAGCACCAGCAGATCCTTCCAGAACAACACATGCAAAACCTCCAGAGATATTTTCACTACTACAGTGAGCAACACACCTTTTAAGATCCATGGTTCCTACACATTCACAGGTTCTTACCTGTGATGTACCTCTTCCAGTGCCCTAAATGCAAGGACAACTATGTCGTGAAACCAGACAATCACTGTCCTTTTGATTGTATATTGCCATTTCCTGTGTTAGTTCAAAGTTCACCTGCACGTGAATAATTTTCACAAAGTGATCACTCTATATCTGACCTATCAGTCCTCTTCCTCAAAGGAAACCTGCGCAAGAATTTCAAAAGACAAGCCTTGGGGCTTAAATTCATAACTTTGCTAGACATTAAAAATCATGGACAGAATATAGAGACTGGATTTATGATTTATTGCAACAATCTATAACCCACTATAACTAATCTATAATCTATAATCTATAACAATGACCCCTTAGCTGTACTCCTTCCCTTCCTTTTTCCTCTATGTTAGGAGGGTTGTTAACAGGTCACTTAATCTTGAATAGTCACTTGTAATAGGTCCTAACTACTTATGCTAAACAATCTGTTCCACCTTATATTTTGCTGTAACACTCTGAGCAATTTCACCTATGTGAAATAGAGCTCTCTGTAGCCAGAAAGCGTGTCTCTCTCACCAACAGAATTTGGTCCAATAAGAGACACCACTTAACCAGCCTTTTCTCTCTCTAATCCCCAAAAAGACAGACAAACTCAGGCCCACGTTTTTTAGCTTATTCACATTGATATAATATCCAGTACTTTGAACAACACAAGCCACAATTTTAATCCTTTAACAACTATGTAGCTGCCTCAGTGGGAGTCTGGACCGCTACAGAAGCAAGTTATCTAGTAAGAAATTTTATCCTTTTTTATTCTTCTTTACTATTCCAGACGCTTGGGATTTTCCAAACCAAAACTGAGAAGCGTGGCTTATTTTCTGATGTCTAATTACAGCACTCTTCTGTCAAAGAAACATCTGCAGATGACTGATCCTCTAACCTGTGCATGTCATCTATATGTATGGCCAAGTGATCCCAGAAGTGTTTCTTTGCCCAAAATAAGGAACTTGGCCGTTAATAGGCAGTATAGACAATAACCTATCGCCATTGTTGTAAAGAGCTAAAAACTTTCACTGGTTTGAATTCGGTGAGGGTGTCAGGATTTTACCCTATATCTATGGCCAGGAGAAAGACCATCCTTTATCGATTGTAGTCTTTTATCTAGTATTTATCACAGCAAAGAGGCTTTGCAGAAGTATGTATGTCTATGCCTTTGAGAGAGGACGTATTCTATTTGTTGTCAAAGTCCCTCTCTCCCGCATCTCTCTCTCTCTCTCTCTCTCTCTCATATACATACATGAACTATAAATCACTTGTGAAAAGTCACTAAAGTTTATACAACAAATGCAATATCATTTTCATAATCATATTGTTGGAAAAGGCCAGAAAGCAGTGACATTAAATATTTAATAACCATTCTACACCATATTCCAGCCCCCCTCTGTCTTCCACAAAAGAGACACTGGTTGTTTTTTGATGTGCTGCATAAAAAAGTACCAAGGAGAAGAATAATTGACTAACAGTTCCCCTCACAGGTAAATTTCTTACCACTGAAATAAATACTTCCAAACTTTTAAAAGCATATTTGCATGTTAGAATGCTGGTATAATGTCTCACTCTTGCCGTAAGGAGGACAGCAAGAGAAGTAAATGCTCCCTTTCCCACATTATGCACAAATTAATTGAGTGGAAGGAAATTTTATTGATTCCAGCTAAAAATACTGTACTTTCGATTGTCATTCTCCAGTCCTATGCCTATTAGGTTCTCCTGTATGTGCATTAGACTGAACTAATACACATCCCATTTAATCTGATCATGATTCACTGCCTGCTTTTCTAATTAACCTTCATTTGTATACCTATCCTCTCTAGAAAATAAATTTTGAAAAAATATCCCATTATTCATAATCTGTTTATTCTTTAGGATTATTTTTTTTCCAATTACACCCATTGAATTCTTGAGGCAGATAATAAATCTTAACAATTATGTAGTGCTTTATACATTTTAATTTACGAATGATTCAATAATTATCTCGATCCCCTACCAGAAAGTTAATTTTATCATCGTTCCCATTTTATAGACAGGGAAATGGAGGCAGAAAGTACCTAATTTGCTCAACACCATACAGCAGTTGCAGTCAATTCTGTAACTGAAGATACTTTCTTCTATCTGCTGACTAGTCAGTGGCTAGTGTGAATTTACTGTAGTGGTCTCCAGGCAGTTCCTTTGAACAGTAATCCCAGCCAGGGGGCGGGGAGGGCCAACCCAGGGCCAGAGGCTGGGTGAAGTTTCCCATCCCACTGACTTTGCCTCACCGCCAAAGGCAGTGGGGGCAGGGCGAAGCACGGCCGTGGGGGGGATCCATGGCGTGGGCTCTGCAGTGCCCCCAGCTGGGAGCGGGACAGCGCGGGGCCCACATAACCACGGGGCCTGGGGTGATCACCCCATTAGTTCCCCTGTAAGAATGGCCCTGCCCCAAACCCTCTAGTGTCTTCATCAGCTAAGAGAGCACATTCCTTTTCTCAGTCTCTCACTTTCCTGCATGGCATCATAAGATGCTTGCTACCACTGGAATAGGAATATCAAACTGGTATGTAGCAGCTTTATAATGAACAGTTTTCTGTGACTAATCACCAATGAAATAAATTAAATGCTGGGATGGGGTGGTCTGTGTCTTTTAGTCCACAAAAAATCAAGATCCCATTTTGGTAGCCTCTAGGTACTAGGGATGTAAAAGTTAATTTAATTAAATATCCATTTAAACATTCTAAAAATAGAACATTTAAATAGTTAAATGCCGGGATGAGGAAGCTGTGCTGGGCTCGGCTCCTCACTGCCAAGGGAGAGCTGCCCAGATGCAACTGGCCCTCCATCCCCCCACTACATACACACTGGGCTCCTCATTTCCCCACTAGCAAGGGCTGCCCAGCTAATCTTGCTGAGGGTGGGAGGAAGGCTGCCTAGCTGCCACTCCCCTCCCCCTGAGTTTAAATGGTAATCAGATGTTTAAAATATTTAAATGGTTAGCCTTTTAAATCCCTACCAGGTACATCATAGCCCCAAACTTCCTTTTTCTTCTTTTGTGATAGCACAAAGGGAAGCATATATATATATATATATATATATATATATAGTCTATTATAAAGACATTAAGGTCAATTCTGCACAGCCTCCTCCATTCTTAATTGCCTCCTTTCCACTCACACGGCGAAGATAGAACACTTTAGAAACATAGAACTAAAAGGGACTTCCTAGCACAAGGCCAATCACAGGCACCCACATCATATACTCAACAAAGTGTAGCAGATTAATTCTTCTCCGTGAAGTTCAGGGTAGGTTAAAAATGTTTGGGTTTTCAGGTGATGTGGCAGAACGAGCACTCTCGGTCCCCGTGGGTCCTGCACTTCATATAGCGGCAGCCAGCTGAGGTACAGTTCTCCCACCTCCAAACCCCCAATGTTATGGATCCTTAGTCTCTCCTACCCTAGGACTGGACTCTCTACCCCACAGGCAGCTGAGCCTTGGGCCCTAAGGCCTGTCCGGGCAAACTTGCCCTCACTGCCTGTATCTCCTAGGTGCTGTCAGTAACAGCTACTGGTCAGATCTCCTCTACTCTTTTTCACTCTGTTCTCCTCCACACACCAAACTCTGCTCCTACCTCCACCTCCAAACAATCTCACTGCCTGGCTGCAACAGGGGCCTTTTAAACTGCTACTCTTAATTGGTGTCAGCTGCTCCAATGGACTACAGGTGCCTTAATTGGAGTCAGGTGCCTTAATCGACTCAAAGCAACCCTACCCCAGCTACCCTGGGAACAGGGCTTTGCTAAGTCTGGGGCTAACATGTCTACCCTCCAGCACCCTCAGGTCTGACTCTGTCATAGTGGGCTTTTACTTAAATTAGATATTTTTAAAAAGAAAATTATTTAAATTAAATTTGAAATAATTACAACCTATATTAAGACCTGTACATATTATAATGCCCAAAGTAATTTAATAAAATAAAATTCAAGCGGTACATGTTAGCAGATAAAGTTTTAAAATCAGTCAAAGTACTGAACAGTGGAAGTCAATGGCTAAGCATCTGGAAGCAGAGTTTGTAGCAGTCTTAAACCAGCTTTTGACCTCTCTTATAAAAGAAGTAGCTACTGAGAGAATTTTTTCTTTATTTCAATTTATTTAATTAATTCAGTTTAATGGTGAGTTCACTGAAAGTTGAGAAGGCCATTAGGAGGTGAAAAAGCAGGAAGTATTGTTTTCCAGGGTTTTTTTTCCAATTTTTCTTCCAATTGTGATGTGAGAGGATGAGATCTACTGTTTATAAATTCTTGAGGGACACAGTAGTTAGAAACAAATCTATTCTATTCACTAACTTCAGATAATACATCTTTATTTAATAAATCAGTTAGATTTAAATGCAAAACATGTTTTACTAAATTTATTTTTTCATACTTACCCAGATTATCTAAGGTAATTTTATTTAGCTAATAGAAACATTTTAAAATTCTGTCTTTATGCATTTTAATTGAATTCCATTTTCTCTGCAAATACAGCTTGACACAAATTAAAAAAAAAAATCTTGTAAAGAAGGTATGTTTAGTATGATGAACAAAATCTAACATATTAAAAATGTAAAAAACAAACATAACCCAGATTATCCAAACCTGTTAAATTGTAAATCTGAATAAGTATGCTAAAATGTATAAATATTTAAAGAAGTGTGTATGGTTATAGTGTATCTTCCTCTTTAGCAAATAAAACTATGAACTTTACTGGGAAGATTATATTTAGTTGCAAATCAATTCTGGTTACTAACCAGTCAGATTCAACCTTTCTTTAGGAAATTAAAAAGTACAAATGCAAAACAAGATTAAAATGGATGATTTAAATCAAGATTTCCTCTTTGCTGATTTAAATCATGATTAAAATTGGTGATTTAAACAATGGTGACATAAATCACTTCATCCCAACAGAATTTGAAGGAGCATCCTTTACGGTAACTCTGTTGTATATAACCATAGATGCATCTCAGCAAAAATTACTTCTGCTTCTTTGTATCCACCATGGATTTTACACATGGAAAGCATTAGCCTGACCTGTCAATTACAGCCTAGTAAAATAGGTATGTTGAAGTGGGATCTGTGTGGTTGTTATTCTGGTGATAAACAGAATTATTGTGTGAGTGCAAATGACAACTCTGACTGCGGTCTACCCTGAAACAGTTTTTTGAATGAGAAATCACAACATACCATTAATCCTACCGGATACTAAAAACACAGAGAAATAATGAGAGAATGGGTCCGGTTTGTTCTCAATTATGTTATCACATATGCAGCTGCTTACTTCCTGGTATACAAAGTGCTCCACTTATTTTTCAACCATGGTTTGCCAGTAGGGAGAACAAAAAAAAGATATAATTTGAGACAGAGAAATACCTCAATTACCTGGCTAGATTTTCATACTTGTTTGAGTAATGTCACTTATTGGCTCCAGCACTTCTATTTTAAGTCAATTCAGCCAGAGGGATGAGGCAAAGTGTTTGGCAGAAAATATCAAATGTGTTTTTTTCCAGTCATGTTATTCTGAAAGCAATTTGTTCATTAACTGTAAATGCATGAAAAATACAGCACATGAGGTGGGCACAGGAGGGTGGAAACTGGCTAGAGTTGAATTTGTATATTTAGATGCTTAAGCATTACCTTGCCAAAGTTATTATTCAGTCACATAGTATGAGCAATGAAAATGTTGTCTGAATATTAACAGGGGCAGTCTTAGGAATTCTGCGGCCCAGAGCAAAAGTCAAGAATTGGGCCCCCAATGTAGAGTGAGGGGACTCATCTTTGACTTTTGTTCCCCCTCCCCCACATCACCAGGGACCCCCAGCAGCCCACCAGCCCCACTGCCGGCCACCCAGCCACACTCTGCCAGGGCATCCCCGCTCCCTCATTGGTTCCCCTGCCAGTCCCCCAGCCACCTTCCCAGCCCCATAGCCCACCCCATGCTCCTGCCAAGCTTCTCTGGGGCTGCCACCGGCCTCCCAACCCTGCCGCTGGCCCTGCCAGAGGGTCTCAAGCTCCCGGAGAGGTAGCACCAAGGCAGCATGGGGCCCCCACATTGGCCACCCCTTAAGACAGCCTATGGATATTAAGAGGAAGGCTTCAGATGGTTCACTAGAAATGTGAACAACAATCAACACAAACCCACTGACAAAGGTTCAGATCCACAATATACAAATCCACAAAAGATATGAGGGAATCTTACTACTCATTTTAAGCCCCCAAATCCAAAACTCAGGAACCAATGAGATCCTCAAAACCCCTGCTCAACTGCCATTTAACCCTGTATGTGCCTAAAATCCCTAAGCACCTAAATATTTGCTATACGAGTATCCTAGGCACCTAAGTTTCTGCCTCTGGACATGGACTCTGCAGTCTCGCCTTTAGAATCTGAACACCTAAGCTTTATTGGAGTCCTCGAACCAGATGAAGATGTGAGTTTCCCCATTCCCACCCATCTCACCTGTAGGATTTGATCTAGTAGATGTGCGCATGCCAGCATAGACTGACATGTCTAGAATGCTTCTGCCCAGATTAATCACATAGGTCACTGTCTTGTAACACATAGTAAGGAGCTTTGTAAGAATTAAGGCTATGTCTACACTTGTAAAGTTAAGTCGACTCTGTTAAGTTGACTTAAAGTCGACATTAAGTCAATTTAACAGAGTGACTACACTTTAAATCGACCTTGTTAAGTCGACTTAACAGTAGACATAGCCGTCCACACTGGCTTTAAGTTGACTTAATAAGGTTGACTTAGCGCTATTCCCCATCCACACTGGCTTTAAGTCGACCTAAGAAGTCGATTTAAGGCTTAAGTTGACCTTCAGAGGTCGTGTTATTAAGTTGACGTAATAAAAGCCCATTGTGGACATGGCTTTGTGTAAGTTGACTTAAGTCTCCTTAAGTTGACCTAAGTTGGCAACAATGTTATCCTTAATGCAACTTTGTTTTCCTCAGCACATCACTGAAGAACTTGTGGCTCAATCGATTCCCATCTATACCCCATTCTGGATATAGCATATTTAAATTTTCAGAAAGCCTTTGACAAGCTCCCTCATTAAAAGATCTTAAACAAAGTAAGTTGTCATGGGATAAGAGGTAAGGTCATCTTCTGGATCAGTAACTGATTAAAAGAGAGGAAACGAAGGGTAGAAAGAAATGGACAATTTTCAGAACAGAGAAAGGAAAATAGTGGTGTTCCCCAGGAACTAGAACTGTTCTCATATTTATAAATGACCTGAAAAAGGGAAGATTAAGGAGGGATATGATAGAGTCTACAAAATCATGACTGGTATGGAGAAAGTCAAGAGAGAAGTGTTATTTACTCCTTATCACGCAAAACCTAGGGGTCACCAAATGAAAATAAGCAGTAGATTTAAAAACAAACAAAAGGAAGCATTTCTTCACACAACGCACAGGCAACACTGTGGAACTCTTTGCTAAAGGATGTTGTAAAGGCCAAGAATACAACAGTATATAAAAAAAACCTACATACATTTTTAAATTCATCAATGGTTATTAGCCTGGATTGGCAGGGATGCAAAACGAGATCATGCTCTCTCCTGCATGGTTTTACCTGCAGCTTTAAAGAAACTGGACATACTGTCTTCTGATTGCTAAAAATTAACCCCGCAGAGGGAAAATTGAACTTTTCTCTAGGTGATCTCTGTCACGGAGAAGCAATGAGTGGAAACATCGTACCACAATTCCATTAATGAAGAACGATCCTTAGTAGAGGAACCAAAGCTTTTGAATGAATAAAAGTGGTAGGGTAGGGTACAGGTAAAGGAGGGCTCTTAAATTCTAATCTAGGGTCATGCACTTGCCCAGCTCAGTGCAGAGAATAGTTCTGGTTTTCCCCTGAACTGCAACACATGTGGGATGTAGCACAGGTTGCCTATGGAGGTGTGGTGTTGGAGGGGTAGGGTGGAGCTGAGCAGTCTGTTGCTATGTATATTACCATCAGCTTCCTGATCCCATCTGTATATTTCCCATGCATCCAGTCATCCCCACTCAGACTTCCCCTGCTAAGTCTCCCACACCCCCATGCATCTGGATTGCCTCCCCACCTCTAGATTATTCCTGCTGAGTCCCTCAATCTTGAACCCCCCACAACACCAAGCTCCATCTCCACCCCCTATATCTGGACCACCCCACATCCTCCCCACCTGCTTCCTGCCTCCATTCCTCCCCAGTGGCTGGGGAAGAGACACTGCATAGCAGAAAGTGATGGTGGAGGGAGGATGTGGCGTTTCCTGCATCTGAGAGAGGTTCCTAGTGGTGGTTCTGACCCAGACCCAGCCCTGGATGCTCTGTGCAGGAGAGGAGGAAGTCCCATTCCTTCTGAGGCTAGCCAGGGCTAGCAGCTGGAGCCCAGCACATGATAGGGGTCACTAGGTGGGGCATTTCCAGTCCTGCTCTTCCCTGGTTCCATGTGCGCTACAATAATGAGCAAGACGGACAGAAAAAGCCCAGCCCAACCGTTCATGAGGGTGATTTATATTTCCTCCCAACTACTCCCAAAGCCCAAGCCAGACACACCCTTGCTCCCCATTCCCCCTCATCCAACCACTACCTGGAACAGCATGTGAATCAATTTTGCTGCAGAGAAAGAGTAAAATCTGCAAGGGACTTTATTTCTGCACCTGTGCAGATACACAGAATTCTCCCTGGAGCTCAGATGTAAATAGTATAGTTCAAGAGTGTTGCCCTGTGCAGTTTGTAAGACTCATCCTCATTTTACAGATTGGGTAAAGAGAGACAGAGGGAATAAGTGGTTTTTTTGTACCTCCTCCTTTCTATTTTGCTGTAGCATTTGGCTTTTGTATGGTTTGGGGGCAGATTTTTAATAGTACAAGGAGTAGTAAAGCACCCAATTAGCCACTGATAGTCAATGGGATCTGGGTGCCTAACTCATTTGTGTCTTTGAAGATCTCCCCCAATGTCTTCTCACTGGCAGAACACTGCCGAGTTAAACTACATCCTCTGTCTCTTTCAGAGAGCAGAGAGGAGCGAACAGAGCCAACTTTAGGCATAATGAGGCTAAACAATTTCTTCAGTCCCCAAGCAGTTCCAGGGTCTCCCTGGTAATCACTAGTATGAATTGTAGGGCCCCCAATAGGCTGGCATAAGAACTAGACATGCACAGGTAAAATCAGAAGAGATGCATGTGTGAGACTTAATTAACCATATTGCAATGGAGAGTAAATAGCTTGTGGTTTAACTCCTTTTCCATGCTTAATGACAGCAGAGAAACATTTTTCATTAGAGGCACCCAGCAGGGACATACCTCAATATGAACCATGTTAAAGAGAATCTTAGATGAACCATTAGTTGATTAGGAGACTGCAATATCACCTGCTGTAAAATCTCATTTCTTCCTTCACTGCTGTACTTTAGTAATTATTTAAATTTCTGCCAACATACACAGTATAATTTTTAATGCAACTAACAGTGGTCATCAAGAATGTTTTGTAACTATCTGAAAGGACCAAATTCCATCATCTTTACTGCAGGTGAGTAGGACCGTACTCCATGTGAAAAGATTGCCCCTATACAGTTTTCCTAGCACATTCTTGTTTTTTTCTGGGAGGAGACTTCCTGGCTGACTATTTGACTTCTCCTGCACAAATATACCTCTAGCTTTCTTTCTGAAGTGCAAGCAGCTGAAGAGAAAAAAAGTTGTTTTTATAGTAATTGCAAGTGAAAATGAGGTATATAGTTATGTCTCAGGTACAGAGTGCATTTTCCCTCCACAAGGGGGAAAAAAACAAAAACAAACCCAAACATATACACAACACTTCTTGGTTTAATCAGTATATTTGAAAGAATTAGGGAGAAAATATCAGACAGTTGGAGCTATCGCTTCCTTTTCTTGTTCCTGCTGTGCATGCCTTTTGATGTTAGAGTAGCTCTACTTTGAAATAAAAGGAAGATTTCAAGGGGCAGTTTCTTTGCGAATTTTATGCTTTTACAACAATCCTGTTGAGCAGCGCTATGTGTTTTTTAAGAATATTAGATGCAGGAAGCCTGCTAAACAACCAGTGAGGCCACTGGAACATTGATGTCCTAAAGCATCACTCAAGGAAGATAAGGCTACTGTGACAAAACTAAATAAATTCTTTGCATTAGTCTTCTTGGCTGAAGATGTAAGGGAGTTTCTACAACCTGAGCCATTCTTTTTTGGTGACAAATCTAAGGAACTGTCCCAGATTGACGTGCCATTAGAAGTGGTTTTGGAACACACGGATAAATTAAACAGTAGTAAGTCACCAAAACCCAGATGATATTCACTCAAGAGATCTGAAGGAACTCAAATGTGAAATTACACAACTAATAACTTTGTTATGTAACCTATAATGTAAATAGATTCTGTTCCAGATGACTGGGGAAAAAAAGCGAATGGGTGTGACTTAAAAAAAAAAAAAAAAAAAACCTCCAGAGAAGATCTTAGCAATTGCAGATCATTAAGCCTAAGTTCAGTACCAGGCATGCTGGTTGAAACTATAGTAAAGAACAGAATGATCAGATATATAGATGAACATGATTTTGGGGGGGGGGGAAATAAATGGAAATCTTGACTCAGCAATCTACTAGAATTCTTTGAGGGGTTAGCAAGCATGTGGGCAAGTGTGATTCAGTGGATATAGCGTGCCTGGACTTTCAGAAAGTCTTTGACAATGTCCCTCACCTAAGACTCTTAGGCAAAATGCACTGTCATAGGATAAGAGAGAAGGTCCTCTCCTGAATCAATAATGGCTTAGAAGATTGGAAACAAAGTGTAGGAATAAATCAGTGGTTCCTAATAATTTTTTCTTGAGGGCCACAGATATAATTTTTACTACCATGAAGGGCAGCAGGGAAACCATTCACATCCTTTAGCCATGTGGGTCCACTTGGATCCCTAGACAGTGGCTCCCTTCTGCAGGCAAGGATATGGGAGAGCAGTATTCTGCTCCTTCTGACTCCAGCAGGGACCCCAGTGCCTAGGTACAGCACTTTGCTGTGCTCCCTGCTACAGCCACGGGGAAGGAAGCACTGATCTCCTGTCCCCTTGACTGCAGCAAGGAGCCTACACTGGTCTTGTAGCCCCATAGCAACCCTGAGGCAGTGGCTCCCTTCTGCAGCCAGCAGGAGAGATGTCGCTGTCCATTTTGAAAGCCCCTGTGGGCCACAGGTTGGGAACTACTGGAATTAATGGTCAGTTTTCAGAATGGAGAGAGGGAATAGTGGTGTTCCCCAGGGTGGGTAATGGGACCAATGCTGCGCAACTGTGACGCTGTCAGGATTTAAGGAACCATTTATGATATTGTATTAATATTTTATGATTGTTATAATCCATAGAAACTATGCCATGTTTGGCGTCAATAGAAAGGTACTAATTTGTGGGGAATGATTATATAGTTTATGTGTAGGATTTGTATTCATATTAGAAGTTAGGAATATGATTGTTATATTTTAACTTATGTAAGGCTGGGAAAATTCCCCAGACTGAATGTCTACCTGGCCATTGTCTCCTTAATGGCCCATTAAGGAAGCTCCCCAGTATAATGGGCCGAAGAAGAAAACCTGTTGAGCCACTAGGACTTAAACATGTGACTCAGCTCCAGTTTGATTGGAGAGACCTGCACACAGCATGGAGAAGGCCAGAGGTGATAAAAGGCAGCAACCCCAACTCCATCTTGCTCTCAAGTCCTCATCTACAGCCAACACCCATCTCTGGAACTATTCCTCTGAGACTGAACAAAGGATTGAGGCCCACCCTGATGCTGGGTGTTTACCAGAGGAACAAGCCTGCAAACTGCTTTTCATGAACTTTAAATCATTTGTATGTATGTGATTTGCTTTGACCCTTTAACATCTCTCATATTTTGCTTCTTTTCTTCTTATATTAAACCTTTAGTTGTAGTTGCTAAAGGATTGGTTACCAGTGTGGTATTTTGGGTAAGATCCAAACCTATATTGTTCTGTGTGCTGTGGCTGGCCCTTTGGGGTCAGGAGAACCTATATCTTTAAGGGACCGTGCAGCTAAGTGGGAGCCAGAGGAGCTGGAGTGCAATAAAAGGCGCTGTTTCTATTTTGGGCAGATTTCTTGGTACCCAGTGTGGGGAACCAGAAGCCTGGTTGTGACTGATAGGGAGACTGGTTTAAGTACCACCCATCAGTGTGTGGGGAGTTTGGCTCCCGGTTTTGCAGCTTGCCCTGATTTTGCACGTCCAGGAAGGTATCCCAGGAGGCCCCGGTCACAGCAACATATTTTTAAATGATCAGGGAAAAGGAGTAAATAGTGAGATGACAAATTGTAGATGATAAACTATTCAAGATAGATAAATCCAAAGCAGATTGCAAAGAGTTACAATGAGATCTCAAAAAACTCGATGACTGGGCAACAAAATAGCAAATGAAATTCAATGTTGAAAAATGCAAAAGTAATGTACACTGAAAAAGATAATCACTATTATACATATACAATGATGGGGTCCAAAATAGCTCTTACCATTCAGACTCAGACTATAAGGTCAGAACGTACCGATATGATCATCTAGTCTGACCTCTTGCACAATGCAGGGCACAGAACCTCACCCACCCACCCCTGTAATTAACCTCTAGCTTATGACTGAGTTATCAAAGTTCTCAAATCATTATTTAAAGACTTTATGGTACAGAAACTTCACCAACAATTGAGTCATGCCCCATGTTACAGAGGAAGGTGAAAGAAAAATCTTGTGGATTTTTCTCTGAAAACATACATTCAATGGACAGCGTTAATCAAAACAGTCAACAGAACGTTAGGAATCATTAAGAGAGGGATAGATAATAAGACAGAAAATATCATATTTCCTCTTTATAAATCCATTATATGACCATATCTTGAATATTCTGTCTAAATCTGGTCAGCAATCTTAAAAAAAACCAAAAACCAACACGAGTCTGAATTTGAAACGCTACCAAAAAGGGGGGGGGGGGGGGGCAGGTGGGCAACTAAAATGATTAGGGGTATGAAAAAGCTTCCATATGAAGGGAGATTAATAAGGCTAGGACTTTTCAGCTTGGAAAAGAGATGTCTAAGAGGCAATATGCTAGAAGTCTATGAAATGATGAATATTGTGAAGAAAGTCAATACGGAAGTGATTTTTACTCCTCATAACACAAGAAGTAGGAATAACCCAATGAAATTAATGGAAAACAAATTTAATACAAACAAAAGGAACTACTTCTTTGCACAGTGCAGTTAACCTGTGGAACTCCTTGCCAGAAGATGTTGTGAAGGTCAACACTATAACAGGGTTAAAAAGCCAGCTAGGTAAGTTCATGAAGTATATATCCATCAATGGCTAATAGCCAGATGGGTAGGATTTGCTGTTTGCTAGAAGCTGGGAATGAGCAACTGGATGGATCTTGATGATTACCTGTTCTGTTCATTCCCCCTGTGCACTTGGCATTGGCTGGAGTTGGAAGATAGGATAGTAGGTTAGATAAATCATTGATCTGACCCAGTACAGCCATTCTTATGATTTAAGAAAAACACCAACTATTCAGAACTCTCATCATGTGCAAACTGAATTCTTGGAAGATATCAATGTTACCTGAATGACAGAATAATGATGTAGAATCTGATCGCGTAAACCCTTATGGAAATGGTTTTCAGTCTCACAAATTGGCCCATTCATGTCACTAGTAGCATAAATAAAGATTAAATAAACCGTGGTGCGGCTTCATTCGATTTTCCTCTTCCCAGTGAGTGGTCTTTTAAGTCTCAGGTATAAGGAAAGGTAAATGGTATTTAAGAATCACAAGCTGGAGCACCACACACTGGGCTGAGTACAAGAAGAGGGCTGCTGTCTATAGTTGGTCTTACTCAGAAGGGAAGGAGAAGATATCTTTTAAAAACTTCATTCAATTTTAAGATGCAAGGATATAAGACTCACATCATATCCATAAACTTAATACAATCTCAGTTAAGCAACTCTTTTGACTAAGGCCCTTATTTAGCAAAGCATGGAAGTATATATTTAAAGTCAATGGGATTTAAGCATATGTTTAAAGCAGCAGTTCTCAACCACTGTGTCGGGACACGTTACTGTGTCACCACATAGGAGTAAGCATGTTGCGGAGAGCCAGGGAGATGGCTGGATTCATCTAGGAGGGGGATGGGCTGGGGTTGTAATACACTGCCAAATGTGTTGGTATCTGGAAAAGGTTGAAAACCACTGGATCGTTTGCTGCATCAGGCACCTTGGTTTGCAGTTTCTGCAGATAGAATTGAACAATCAAGGGCTATGTCTACACTTGCTAAAATTAGTTCAAATTAGTTAGTTCGAACTAATTAATTTGAATTAATTTTAGTTAGTTCGAATTAGCTTAATTCGAACTAGAAAAAGTTAGTTCGAACTAAGCAAGTGCCATTCATGGCACTTGCTTAGTTCAAATTAGCGATCCCTATTCATTTCAATGGCCGGTTAGTTCGAACTAAGAAATTAGTTCGAATTAACATAGCCACATTGGCTAATTCAAACTAGTTAGTTTGAATTAAAGCCTTACTTCTGAAGTCCTATTCGAACTCATTAGTTCGAATTAAGGAAGCCCTTAATTTGAACTAACTAAAGCCTAGTGTAGCCATGGCTTTAGTTAGTTCTAATTAAGCCTCCTTAATTCGAACTGACCTGCCAGTGTAGACATAGCCAAGGAGACCAATTTAGGAGGACCACTCACCATGAGATGTGACCCTTCCATGACAGAAGTGTAGATAAGGGGTATATGAAGAAGCTTTAGCTGCAGTAGTCAGTTCTAGTAATAAACAGAACTTGTATTTCCCACGCCATCACCAATGTGACAATTTCTACTATTACCAAGTGCCCAAACATGCAAGCGCTTCACAAAAGTGGAGTGCATTTTGATTCATGCATATAAATCAACTTTAGGATAGAGCCTTCTGCCAATTTAAATTAAATATATTTAAAATGTGTTCAGCTTATTATTACTTTTTGGTTTTGATTCTGGGACAAGTAGAGATGAGTGGAGAGGGTGCCTGGTTTTGGTTAAAAAAAAATAAAACATGCTTATTGAATGTTGATTTTTCAAAGGTGTATCCTTCAGGTTTTGGATTCACAAACCCAAGACTAAAAGCAGAGCTCATTCTAAGTAACACAAAGATTTGGGTTGAGTAAAAGCTTCATGCTTTGGATCATTTCTAGGGAGGTGTACGTCATAGCATGTTGGACAGATTTTTTATCCATTCTTCATCCCCTTTCAATTGCTCATATTTAGCTCTTGAAAACAGATGCACTTTATCAGCAGGATTTGTTTGTGTCCAGTACAATGCCTCCGCTCTTTCATCTGGATTAGAGACTAACAAATGAATAGCTTTATTTTCTCTACCAGCACTCCTAATCAAGCTGAAACAGAAGGCTAGAGAACTCCTGCCACCCAGCAAGTTACATGCTGATTAGCCAGCTCAAAATTACGAACTCAAAGCAATGACCTATGTCAAAATGTACTGGTTGATTCACATCCTTTACAGTGTTTATCAGCAGCTCAAGAAGTGGTGCAGCGTGCTTTAACTTACCTGAATCCTCTTTTTCCTTTTGTTTACGGCAGGGAAGTTATGTTTGATTATCCACAGAACAGTGCAGTTTTCAACAAACTCTCCCCATCCCATTTGCCTTTATCTTTGCCAGTAGGAAACATCTATAGAGGTGAGAGAAAAGGTCAGTTCTTGGTCTCTATACTGAGACTGTAATAGGAGTGCCAATTCATGTCAGTTGTATTTAGCTATTGTGGTGCATGGACAGCTGTTCACTAGAAACTGAACTCAGATATCCAACTCATTTCCTGCAGACAACTAAATAGACAGAATGTTTTAGAAGTCATTTCCAACCAAATTGGATTAGAATTGATGAGCAGACACAGAAGGGCCTCATCCCAATCCCACATACCTCCTGCTCTCCCTCACCAGCAAACTGCATCTGCATCATTGTTAGATGGTATACAGGGCATCATTCCTTCATGTCCACATTGGTCTTGTCACAAAAAGACAACTTGAGATCTGGCCCATTGACATCAGCATTTATAGATTCATAGATTCTAAGGTTAGAAGAGACCAATACAATCATCTAATGCAGTGGTCTTCAACCTTTTTTGGATCAGCGCCCAGTTATTCAATATTTTCACATGTGCAGTAAGTTTACCGCCCACCTACATAAATTGTTACTTCTTATAAATTGCCACTGTCATTAAATTAATTGTTTGTAGCGCCCACCAAAAATCACAAAATGCCCACTAATGGGTGGTATCACCCAGGTTGAAGACCACTGATCTAATCTGACCTCTTGCACAATGCAGGCCACAGAACCTTCCACCCACTCCTGCAATGAAGGCCTAACCTACAATTGAGTCACTGAAGTCCCCAAATCATGGTTCACAAATAAAATCACCACAAATAAAATCATGAAATGATTGAGCACATGATAGGTAACTGTCTCAAAACAAGTCTATGAAATGGCCAGAATAGTTCATTAAAAAGTTGGCTAATCTTTCAAACCTACTTCTTTTCTTTATTATGTGTATTTATATGAGGCAGACCCTCATTGTCAGAGCCACCAGTGAATTTAAACCAATGACAAACACAATCAAATGTTAACAGAGTCCTGTGGCACTTTTAAAGACTAACAGATTTATTTATCGCAAGTGGGATTTTCTCCCACGAAAGCTCATGCGATAAATAAATCTGTTAGTCTTTAAAAGTGCCACAGGACTCTGTTGTCTTTCTACAATAGACTAACACGGCTACCCCTTTGGAATTTGTCAATCAAATGTTGTAATGAGATCTTCTGTAGGTCTGAAGATGTCTACTACATAAGTAGAGTCCCCTCTGCAAATATTAATTCAGGGCCTGTTAAACAATTCTTCAGTTTCCTTTGAACTAATATGTTCCCCCTAGATGGAATCATACTTTTTATTTACTTGTGCAAAACAAACACAAAAATTGCAAATCTTTTTAAGATACAATAGACTGGAAGGTAGTCTATATTACACCCACAGCCACCAGCACAGAGGACAATCAAGAATTAGCAAAACATAGTGCTTTCTGGCCATACCTCATATTTCTTGGGCATACCTCTAGCACTACATGTTAGTGGGTGTGTTAGCCACTAAAAGATTTCCCCCTATGCTTGGGAAAACTTCTCAGATACATCTAAATCAACTTTGCACACAGAACTGCCTGATGGTAAAATGCCCACTCAGTAAAATATTGGTCACTTTTCTTTAAAAAGTAATTCTCTCATCAGATGAGCCAAGATATATAATTAAAAAAAATGATCCTTTTATAAGCATCACCACTTTCTTTTAAACAAAAGAAAGAAATCTCTTCATATATTAACCGTCTTTTATTTTCAACCTGAGCCTGATATTCATATGATCCTCACTTGATATTAATGAGTTGATTATTTCTAATTTACCTTATCTTGCTTGGGTCGTTTTGATGATGAAATCCAGGCATGTAAAATTAGCAGTGCTAGAGTACTTAATACTGTGACTCAAAATCATTAGAGCTATTATATCTGCTTTCACTCCATTATGTGGAAAGACAAAAGAGTCTTGTGGCACTTTTAAAGACTAACAGATTTATTAATCGCATGAGCTTTCGTGGGAGAAAATCCCACTTCGTCAGACGCTTTGAAGATAGGAAAGTTACAGAGTGGGAGGAAATTAAATGCAGGGGAGTGTATGACATAGCATCAGGTCAGGCTGTAACAGCAAATCAAAGTAGGTGTTAGGATTCAAAACACTGGGGAA
>ML685901.1:2101060-2116453 GCA_007922175.1 Pelusios castaneus
TTCCCCAGTGTTTTGAATCCTAACACCTACTTTGATTTGCTGTTACAACCTGACCTGATCCTATGTCATACACTCCCCTGCATTTAATTTCCTCCCACTCTGTAACTTTCCTATCTTCAAAGCGTCTGACGAAGTGGGATTTTCTCCCACGAAAGCTCATGCGATTAATAAATCTGTTAGTCTTTAAAAGTGCCACAAGACTCTTTTGTCTTTCTACAATAGACTAACATGGCTACCCCTTTGGAATTTGACTCCATTATGTGATTGTCTTCTAATTAATATTTGATTTTAACAACATCTGCAGTTACCATCTTACCCCATCTTGTTCTAGAATCTCTTATTATCGGACATTTTTATCTCAGTCACTATAATTTATAATAATTTCAAGAGTGCCCTAGAGATACACCTTTATATACATGACATTCTCTTTAATTATATGTTCATATACTATGTTTTCTGTTGGATTCCTGCCTTATTAAATGCCTTGATTAGACACACAATGAGGCAGAATTAAGGTTGAATGAACAAACATATCTGGCATTCCCTAACTTTCATGTTTTTGAATTTGCAATACAAATATGCAATGCAATGCAATGCAAATGTAAATATTTTATTTATTTATTTTGCATGCAATTATTTATATGTCCTGAAGGTGACAGTGCTTAAAACAGTCTCAGATAAGGACTACATGGAGTCTGAATAAGTAAAGTGGCCCTAGCAAACCAGATTTCACCAGTGTGATACAAAGCAGTGATTCAACAAAGCACATAAATTTAAGCATGAGAGCAGTCCAACTGAATCCAGTCTTCAGTGGGGTAGCCATCTTAGTCTGTAGACAGCAAAAAGAACGAGAGTCCTATAGCACCTTAAAAACCAACGTATTACTTCATACATAAGATTTCATGGGCTGCAATGCATTTCATCAGATGAATCTGACGAAATAGGTTGCAGCCCATGAAAGCTTATGCCCAAAGAAATTGGGTAGTCTTAAAGGTGCCACAGGACTCTCATTGTTTTTGCTGAGTTCTGTGGGAATTAGGCACCCAATCTCCTTAGGCACTTTCAAGGTCCCATTGAGCACGCATCTTTAGGTTTGTAGGAAAACTTGACCCCAATTGCTTTTCTAGCTATCAGGGCCTGAATGAGCAGCTGGTATTTATAGGACTAAGCCAAAGAGTCAGAAGTACCACAATGATCAAGACATATGTAAACAAAAACTTCCAAAAACACCAACTCCTGCTTTGTTTTGTAAGTTATGGACCCTTCAGTACAGTACTGGAAGCAGAAAAGATTCAGAAATTCAGGGAAATTTAATGGAAACTAGTGATTCTTCTGTGCTGTCTTTGCACTAAGCTAAAATATCCTAGCAAATATGATTGTGTCAGATAGTGAAACCTGATAGTGAGTTTCTTGTTTTGAACAATTTTCAGCAATGGTTGTAACTCTTGATTGGAAAATGTTTGATAGGAATCACAGGGCACCGTCCAGATATTCATTAGGGTGAAGTCATGAATGTGATTATTTTTGACTGCATGATTTTTGTGCTGAACAGAACTGAGGAGAAAAAGAGGATATACTCACATTATTCAAAGTAAAATTCTTTAAGCTCCCCTCCCCCATTTTTGACAGAAGAAAGTGTAACTTTGCATTCTAAGACATACTTTATATCAGAGGGGAAAAATCATTGCTGAAAATTACTTGTTTGTCTCATGAAACAGACAGTGTGCTACTAAATCCAGTGCTGTTTCAGCTTTTAAAGGGTTTTTGGCTTTTTATAGCCAGTCTCACTCCTTTTGCTTTCTACTATTGCCTTTGCAACTTACTGAAATTGGTCATTAGAAGTCAGCCAAGCTGCTTCTCATGGGCTTAGTCAAACTGTTCTTAAAATGAATTTAAATTGAACTCTTTTAAAAACGAATTACTTGGAAGAAAGCCATAGAATGGTGTAATCCATTGGTCATTGTAGGACAGAGATCCTCCTGGGGTGGACTCACAAAGGCTATGAATAAGTTACAGCCCCAGCAGGGGAAGGGTAGTCTTTTTTGCTCAAGCTGTAGCTTTTAGCCCTGGATAGCCTCCATTCAATCCCTGGTATTTCAGCCACCAAAATGTCTGTCACACTTACACAGAGTGGCTTCTGTTTCTCCGATTACAGGAGTTTTTAAACTTGGTTTGGTAGAGAATTCCACACATTTTACTGATTCTTTCACACAAGAGGTTTTCAGACCTTTTAAGCTGTGCACCCCTTTCTATTAAAAAAAATAGTCTACTGGGCACCCCCATCTGAGATAGGGTCATAATATACCTATGATTAAATTACCAAATCCTATTAAATAAAATGTGCTGTCCATCCTTACAGGATTTTTCTCATGTACCTTCTAATGAAAGCTTGTGTCGCTAGAAGCACGTGTACCCAAGTCTGAAAACCACTGTTCTACAAAGAAAACCCAAGGAACTGTACAAGGGAATCAGATCTGTAAGAGACACCGATACTGGTACCTAAAGCCTGTGAACTACTGAGCGCACTTTTCACCCAATAAGAACGCTCAGTCCTAGAACGTATAGCATCCTGGAATTCCATGCCCTTGTGTACAGCAAACGCTCTCTAACAAACCCCTTGAGACCCAAACCACTTATTTATTATAGCAAAAGACCCACCACAGTTGTGGGGGGAGGTACAGTTCCTCCAGCTCCAGGGCTACAGCAAGGTCTGAGAGGTAGAGGAACTGTCAGCCCCTACCACAGCAATAGGATTGAGGTGGGATCCAGTGATCGGGTTCGTTAAATCTAAAGGTTCACTGTTGTAAAGAGTATTATACCAAGGGTGCACTGTACAACAGAATATAGGTATATAGAATCATAGGGCTGGAAGGGTGCGTCTACACTTGTAAATTAAGTCGACTTAAGCTTGCTTAAATCGACTTAATTTACCCTGCATCTACACTACAGTTTCCTTAAGTCAACTTAAGCAAGTTGCTTAAGTCGACTTAATGAAAATTAAGTTGACTTTATCAAACCTCATTAACCTTTATTAAACCTAATTTTAATTCGACTTTAGGCTTAAGTCGACTTAGGGCTACTCCAGGACTCCACCACTGCCCTCCCTGCCAGGGGCGGGGGCACAGGGGGAGCCTGGCATGCCCCTCCACAGGGCAGGGAAGAGCCCTGCCCACCCTGCCCCATGTACAATGGGGCAAAGGCTGAGCCCCCTGGCACTGGGAAAGGGGTGCCCACCTGCCCCTGTGGACCTGCCCTAGGTCCCCCTAGACCCTAAAAGTCAACCTAGGCATCCAGTGTGGACGCTCTAGGTCGACTTTGTAAGTTCCCCCCAAAGTCAACCTAAATTTACAAGTGTAGACATAGCCAAAGGGACCTCATGAGGTCATCTAGTCCAACCCTCTGCTAAAAGCAGGACCACTCCCACTAAATATAGATGCTTTATAAATGCAGATAAATATTGAAATACCAGATTCTGACTCATAATGAGTAGCACACTATGCTGAGTGGTCCCAGTGCCTTCAGTAAGGCTGGCTACCCATGGAGTAAGATACTATTCAGCTGACATATGAGTAGCAATATCTTGTCAACAATAATTACATTTTACAACACTTTCTAATGACATGCAAACCATCGTTTATAAAGTTAAACATTTTTGTAAACATGAAAAAAGGGCCTGCAACATAGAGAACTTTTCCGTACTATAGAAAAATCTCAAAATAAATTGAAGAGGAAAGAATTTCACAGTTGTTATGTAAGGAAATGGATATGGCTATGTGTATACAGGAGAACTGCTAACCCTATTTTATGTACAAAAGTGATAAGGAAGGTATGTGTTCAAGATGAGAAATCATTAAAGCATTTACAGAAGCAAATGCAATTCAGCTGTTGATCAAATCTGGTCTCCAACTGCAAAGGATTCTAGCATTCCCAGTTAAACATCATAGCTCCATGGTGAGATAAAGTATTAATATCATAAAGTAGAGTAGGGGAAAAAATAGAGGTTTAGAGGCCCAATTCTCTGCTCGCTTACAATTGATTTCAAAGGAGTTCCTACTGACTTACACCAGGAGGAGAAGAATCATATACAATCCGCTAGTTTCAAGGCCCTCTGCCCAGCAGCACGGCATTAATCCTCTTTGTGTCTCAGTTTTCATATCTGAGAGATGGGCCCAATGGCATTCAGAATTATTTTCCATCTGGAGAACTCTAAACATGTCACAGAACTGGGTAAGCAAATATGAGCAGTAGTAATCTACAGCATAGCTAAAGGTTATTAGCTTAAAAGAGCTAAGCAGAATCAGTGACTGACCCTGAAGTTAGCCATGGTCAATCACCTTCCATCCACAGCAGCCAGACACAACACAGGGTGAGTCCAGAGGAGTCAAACACCCAGGATATATTTAAACTATTTTATATAAAAATCTGTTCCATCTAGCCCTTTCACAGGTATGTAGCAGAAGACATAAGGACCTGTTCTCCTTCAAAGCATGGACTGCACAGAGGCCAAGCGAAAAGCATGGCTGTGCAGTCCCTGTGGAGTGCTCCTGATAAGCTCCATATCACCCTTTTCTATAAACTATGGCTACAAGACCCAATCTAGCGCTTAGCAATGAGGGTAAATCCTGTGAATTAGCATAAGATACAATTCATGAGTTACATGGTAGAATTCAAGCTTGCTTTACTGTGACTCTGAGGGACATATTAGAAGAGATTGCTACCGATAATCAGCCATCAGGTGGAAGCCTGTCTGTTTCCCACACTGACCAGACATCTGCTCAGTTACACCCACACAATAAAAGATATATTTTCAAAAGCTATCTTCCATCCTAGCCTTCTCTGGCTGACTTCCTAGCTTTATTAGAGTGATACCACATGCAACGGAGGGAAAGGTCTGCTCCCTTATTGGTGCAAGGAAGTTGTCCACACCCAAACAGCAGGAATTACAGCTCTGGAAGCATCTAAGGTTCTTCCTTGGTCCTCATCACTGCAGTATCTGAATGCCAACAATCTTCAACCTATTTATCCTCATAACACCCCAGTGAAGTAGTTAAGTGTTATTAGCCCTATTGAATAGAGAGGGAAGAGAGAGAGAGACCAAATAATACAGAGGGCTAGTCTTCACTGACGACGGCAAATTCCCTGTCCTCAGTTTGAACTTCTTGATCGACTGCTCAGGTCTGTGAAGATCTGCTCAGCCAATGAAGAAGTTGATCCCTAAACACCACCCCAGCAAGTGTGGTAGCAGAGTAGAAGGGAGGCCCCTCCCTTTGACTCAGCGCAGTGGACACACCGGAAGTAGGGAAGTCGAACTCAGAGAAAATAACTGGCGTCAGTAACTTGCGTATCTCCGTTTGACTGCCGCCGAAAAAGACAGGCAATATAGACCTGCCCAAAGTCTGTGACACAGGCAGTAGGGATTTGAACGTGTGGCTTCTGAGTGCTCAGTTAGCACTAAACATCTAGACTATCCTTTCTCCACAGGTGTGAACCAAAATGTCTGACACACAATGTTTGAGAACAGACACCCTTAAAATATTCACCATGAGGATTCCTTTGGCTCTCAACATAAATGAAGACAACAGCTCTCCATGACAAACTCTAGCAGATCATTACATTTGCTCCTCCTCCCGCCCCCACACACAAAAAGGTTTGTTTTCAGTTAGACACAAGGAATTTCATGGTTCCTATAATTTAAGCAGGCTGTGTGAAGATAGGCAATCCTTATATCTAATTCATCATAAGGGGGCTCTACGTGAAATTATAACTTTTATAGTCATTTCTGCTAACTCTCATGTTTCTGAGGTCATAGAAATTAAGGCCAGAAGAGACAGTGTGATATGGAGTGTGCTCCCCACTCTGGCACTACAAGAGATGAACTAGGCTGAAAATGGGGGAGCTTTAGGTTGAAGACAGCTAATTAGAGAGACGTTCACCTGGGAGGGACAGACAGAGCTTCTGAAAAAGAAAGAAAGAAAGAAAGAAAGAAAGAAAGAAAGAAAGAAAGAAAGAACTGGAAGCACAATGGGAAATAAAAGAATCCTGAAATCACACACTAGGAGAAGAGAGGAATATTTGAGGGACTGCAGAGGTAAGTTGCTTAAAGTTACTCCCTGGGAGGAAGAAGCAAAGAGACGGGAAAACTCAGAGGAGTGGCAAAGGCCAGAAGGTATGTAAGTAGTCCAGGGAAAGGCAGCAAGGTGCAGGGAATGGACCTTTGTTGCCATTTAGTGTCCATGAGCTGGAACCTGGAGGAGAGGGTGGTCCTAGGTTTCCCTGCCAGCCACTGCAGGAGTGACTCCATAAGGCTGTGAAGTAGAGAACTGCCTGAGAGCAAGAACCTTGACAAAGCCCTCTTGGAAAATCACAACAGAAACCTGGCCAAAGGATCGAGTCACAAAGAGCACTGCTATGACTCCTGAGAGCGAGAATGTGGACTGCAGAGGAAAAGCTGATGGGATGTGACTGCCAGAAGGAGCATCGGCCTGACCGAGCCAATCTCCCAGAATCGCTAAGAGACAGCGCTGTTCTAGCGATGAGATGATCAACCTATGACTGACCACCAGATCATTTAATCTGAATTCCTGTATATCACAGGACACCAATCACCACCTAGAACCACACTAATCTCCTGACTCTTGCCACTGGGGTTTTCCCATAGCAGCTATCTAACTGAAGAGAACTACAGTTCTTGGCATGCCTCCTGGTTCCTCTGATGTGCCTGAGTCTGCAGAGAGACAAGAGTGGTCCTGTGAATGGGGTACTGGATGGGGAGATTGTCTATCTGGATTCCATTCCTATCCCTGTCATTGACTCACTATGGATATGATGCAATGCTCACTGAAGTCAAATGCAGTCTTTCAATTCATATAAATAGGTACTGGATCAGACTAAGAGAAAGGCTAGGTAAATAAGTGCACCTATTATTCTGTTTTGTCATCAGTAAACAAAATTCTCAATGTGTAGGGAGATCTAGGAATGGGAAGAAAAGAATCTATGGATTTGTTATGAAATTAGACAAAGATTTCCAACCAACAGAGGACTGAAGTTCTGGAACAACCTTCCAAGGGCAGCAATGGGGTCAAGAAACCTAGCTGCCTTCAAAACTAAGCTTCATAAATTAATGGAGAGGATAATATGATGAAACAGCCTAATTTACCTAACAGCCTAAATGACTGATTTTTGAAAACTAGTGTTACATATGACAATGGCCTGTGATAAGATGTTAGATGGAGCGAGATAATTCCTTTAGGTGTCTGGCTGGTAAGTCTTGCCCACACACTTAGGGTTAGCTGATCACTATATTTGAGACCGGGAAAGAATTTTCCTTAGGGAAGACTGGCAGAATCCCTGGGGGAGCTTTCACCTTCCTCTGTAGCCTGGGGCACGGATCACTTGCTGGTGGATTCTCTCTACCTTGAAGTCTTTAAATTATTATTTGAGGACTTGAATAACTCAGTGATAGGTCAGTCAGTCATATTACAGGAGTGGGTAGCTGAAGCTTTGTGGCCTGCATTGTACAGGAGGTGAGACTAGATGATCATAATGGTCCCTTCTGACCTTAAAACCTATGGCTATGTCTACACTTACTAAAGTTAGAATTAGTTAATTTGAACTAATTAATTTGAACTAATTTTAGTTGGTTCAAATTAACTTAATTCAAACTAGCATGGCCCCACTAGAATGCTAGTTCGAACTAAGCAAGTGCCATGCAGGACACTTGCTTAGTTCGAATTAGTCAATTGCATTAAGGTCAATGTGCTGGTTAGTTTGAACTAAGTGCTTAGTTCGAACTAACATGGCCACATTGGGTTAATTCAAACTAACTAGTTCAAATTAAGGGTTAGTTCAAAAGGTATAATCAAATGTATTAGTTCGAATTAAGGAAGCCCTTAATTCGAACTAATGAAAGCCTAGTGTGGCCAAGGCTTAAGTTAGTTCAAATTAAGCTTCCTTAATTTGAACTAACTTGCCAGTGTAGACATAGCCTATGAGTCTATGATGATCATGCAGGCTACAAGCTGAGGATTCAGGAGTTAGCACCACTGGATAAAGTCTGCCTACCTTGTAATATCAAAATACCTTATTTATTAATGCCTTCCATGTAGTCAAGTTCCAAAGGGGTAGCCGTGTTAGTCTATTGTAGAAAAAACAACAGAGTCCTGCGGCACTTTTAAAAACTAACAGATTTATTTATCGCATGAGTTTTCATGGGAGAAAATCCCACTTCGTCAGATTTGATTTGCTGTTACAGCCTGACTTGATCCTATGTCATACACTCCCCTGCAATTAATTTTCTCCCATTCTGTAAGTTTCCCATCTTCAAAGCATTTGACAAAGTGGGATTTTTCCCATGGAAGCTCATGAGATAAATAAATCTTAGTCTTTAAAAAGTGCCACAGGACTCTGTTGTCTTATTTATTAATGTTATTAATTATTGCTAATTAACATGATTTATAAAATACAGAAGGCGCTCCTGAAAGTTTGCAAAGAGGTAAAGGGCAAAGTCTTAAGCACAAATACCTTACAGTCAACCTCAACAGCATTAAGATGAACATAAAAACAGTGTTACCGGATAAGACAAATGGTCCATCTAGCCTTGTTTTCTGTCTTTCAGCAGTGGCCAGTGCTAGGTGTGTCAAGGGAAGGAACAGAACAGATAAATCAAGTACTCCATCCTGTTACCCATTCCCAACTTCCGGCAAACAACAATCCCTGCCTGTCAGAATTAGTAAGTGATGCAATATAAAGCAAAGTGATTGAGGAAGGATGTTTCACATGCGTCTTGCAGTGCTGTTGTAGCTGTGTTGGTCCCAGGACACGAGAGAGACAAAACAGGTGAAGTAACCTTTCACCGGACCAACTTCTGTAGTGAAAGAGACAACCTTTCGAACTCCAGAGCCATCGTCATGTGTTGAGTTCCCAGGGGTTGATTGCGAGTTTAAAAAACAAAAAAATCCCCATGCAACAGCTTGTGATCTTCTTAATTAAATTATAAGCAGCACTGAGGGTTACATTAAAGACTGAGAGGTGCTGAGATGCCATGACAATGGCAGCCGTTGCCTACGATAGAAAGTAAATAGATTTTAACATCCCTTGTTTCTGATCTACTTTCTGCAGAAGCAGCTGCTTTATTTTCTTCAGAATTCAGTTACAACAAAACCCGCTGGCATTCAAATGAGAATACGGCATGCGGTACCAAGCTGAGCAGAGAAGCTGCCTGCATCACAGAGTGCAGAACTGACTTGAGAAGAAAGCACACCGCAGTCGATGATCAAATGCTTGCTGTTATCTCCCAGGAAGCTGCAGCAAATCAATACAGCTGTCAGTACACTACACGCTGTTTCTAACAGCCTTGGCTTTGCTGCTGACTTTGATTTCTCATGTTTAACCCGCATCCTGACTAGGAGAGGGAAGGGAAACACAAATGAGTGTACATGTGTGATCAAGAGAGTTGCAGTGAGCAGGAAACCAATTAAATGGTGGTGGTGGATATGTGGAGAAGAGGTCCCTGCAAATAGCAGGTTGTACCATAAACTTAAATTAGCAGAGCACCTTGCAGACAAAAATTGGGTTTGAAGTGCTTTATTTAGAGTGGAGAAAAAGAGAGAGAGATGAAAATAAAGTAACAAAT
This sequence comes from Pelusios castaneus, assembly GCA_007922175.1. Taxonomy (NCBI): domain Eukaryota; kingdom Metazoa; phylum Chordata; order Testudines; family Pelomedusidae; genus Pelusios; species Pelusios castaneus. The sequence continues at coordinate 2,110,692 of ML685901.1, forward strand.
AAAGTACCCAAGTTCAGCTCCATATGCCAGACAGCAAACCTATAAAATAGGAACTGAAGGTGCTATAATGATCACATGTGAGGTAGTGATTAACTAAAAGAAATAGATGATGGCATAAAACAATAACTAACAATGGAAGGCTTGGCAGAGACACAAATGCTGAATACATTTAAGCAGATCAAGACATCATAATATTTAAAGTGATGGTGGCCTCTTGATGCAAGGGCTTCCGAAAGTGAGAAAAAAAATCTTGTATCAACATAGCCCATTTGCTATGATCCTCAAGTGCCAGAGACTATTGCTAGTGAGACTTCAGTATCCCACTTCCTAAAGTTCACGACAGCCAAGGTGCCATTACTTTCTTCAGGCCCCATCCAAGAAATGTTCCCTTCTTGAATATAGATTTTCAGTTTCATTTGTCAGAGAGGGAGGGACAGGATCTCCATCTCTTATAAATGACAGAGGGGAGGTAGGAGGGAATTCAGAAGTTGAGAAGGTGTTTTATGCTTGACAATTTCCAGAGGGATAGTTGTGTTAGTCTGTGTACAGCAAAAACAATGAGAGTCCTGTGGCACTTTAAAGACCAACACATTTCTTCAGGCATAAGCTTTCATGAGCTCCAACGCACTTCGTCAAATGTATGAAGTGGAAACTACAGTTGAGAGGTATATATACACATGCCAGGATGAAGGAAGGCAAGTGTTAGCAAAGTCAGTTCAGAGAGACAACAGAGTCCTGTGGCACTTTTAAAGACTAACAGATTTTCTCCCACGAAAGCTCATGCGATAAATAAATCTGTTAGTCTTTAAAAGTGCCATAGGACTCTGTTGTCTTTCTACAATAGACTAACATGGCTACCCCTTTGGAATTCAAAGTCAGTTCAGTTAGGGTAGATGAGGGCTATTCACATCAGATGATTAGAAGGTGAGAATGTGTGAAAAGGGACAATTACTTTTTGTAATGAGATAACCATTCCAAGTCCCTATTGAGACCCAGTCTGATTGTGTCAAGTTTGGAAATCAGTCCCAGCTCTGTAGTTTCACGCTTAAGTCTGCTTTTGAAGTTTTTCTGTTAGCATATGGCAACTTTCAAGTCTGCTACTGAATGTCTAGGGAGATTGAAGTGTTCTCCTACTGGTTTATGGATGTTGCCATTTCTGATGTCCAATTTGTGTCCATTTATTCTTTGGCGGGAGGACAGTCCGGTTTGGCCAATGTACATGACAGAGGGGCATTGCTGGCACATGAGAGCATATACCACATTAGTGGATGTGCAGGTGAATGAGTTCCTGATGGTGGGGCTGATGTGGTTGGGGCCTGTGATGGTATCACTGGAGTAGATGTGTGGGCAGAGTTGGCAATGGGGTTTGTTGCAGGGATAGGTTCCTGGGTTTGTGTTCTTGCTGTATGGTGTTCGGTTGCTGGTAAGTATTTGCTTCAGGGTGGGGGGTTGTCTGTAAGAAAAGATAGGCCTGACTCCCAAGGCTTGAGAGAGTGTGGGATTATCTTCTAGGATAGACTGTAGATCTTGGATGATGTGCTCGAGGGATTTTAGCAGGGGTCTGTTGTCGAGACCGTGGCGGGCTTGGATCAAGCATAGACAACCAATATGATTGCAGCAAGAACATTTATTGATACATAAGTAAAGATTTTTATACTTTTCTGTAGTCCCACCATTAAAATGACAGGACAGCTGATTGGTACATATGTGAATACAAAAAGCAAGCTTTCTAAACTATTGGTTAAATACATGTTATACAACTTTAAGATTTATATTTCTGTGTACTGCTTCACTTGTCCTTGGTTCCCAGGAAAGTTTAATTAAACTCCAAACACTCAGGCGCGTAGGTTGATATGGCAAAGCGCCATTTGAGATAGAGTATCCTTGTCCGACCTGGCTGTGAACTTCCACTCACAGTGTAACCATATCCATATATGCATGATAGATCCCCACAGTCTGTAGGTAATGGCCGGTGGTGTTCTGTTGTTTTCTTTATCGGGTCTGTCCTGTCCTGCATACCAGTCTGGCTCTGTCAATCTGTTTTTTTCACTTCCCCAGTGGGTACTATAGTTTTAGGAATGTTTGGTAGAGATCTTGTAGGTGTTTGTCTCTATCTGAGGAATCGGAGCATATTCGGTTGTATCTTAAGGTTTGGCTGTAGATGATAGATCGTGTAATGTGTCCAAGATGGAAGCTGGAGGCATGTAGGTATGTATTGTAGTCAGCTGGTTTTCGGTATAGGGTGGTGTTAATGTGTCCATCCCCTATTTGTACTGTAGCATCCAAGAAATGGATTTCCAGTGTGGACTGGTCCAGGCTGAGGTTGATGGTGGGATGGAAATTGTTGAAATCCTGATGGAACTGTTCAAGGGACTCTTTCCCCTGAGTCCAGATGATGAAAATGTCATCAGTGTAATGTAGGTAAAGGAGAGGCACTTGGGGACAAGATTTGAGGAAGCGATCATCTAGGTCAGCCATGAAAATGTTGGCAAACTGTGGGGCCATATGGGTATCCATAGCTGTGCCGCGGACTTGAAGGTATAGAATCATCTCCAAATCTAATGTAGTTGTGGGTCAGGACAAAGTCACAAAATTCAGCTATCAGGTGTGCTGTGTCATCATCAGGGAAACTGTTCCCAATGGTCTGTGGGTATAGATAATGGGAATTTATACTTTAGCAATAGCATAGCAATAGTGCATAGCAATAGTGCATAGCAAGAGTAGGCCCAAGCCTGAACCAATCTTCAAAGGTCTGAAATAAAACTTGCTCACTCAAACCCAATACCAAGAACTCAGCCGGCACTCAAGTTGCCCACACGAGGAATGTGAGTCCTATACCCATAAATAAGTATGTACAGGAACAGCTTTATGCCAAAGGTATGAAAAGCTATAAACCCCAAAATCGAGGTGTGAGAAGCTCAAATCACCCTGCAGCATAAGAAAGAGGGGTGCAAAACCCTGTAAATATGAACGCTTGAAACCAGCAAGCAGGGTGCAACCTCCAAGAGTGGTCCCAAGAACACGGTTCAAAGGTCCTCTTGTTTTTGGTCCTCGAATCCCTGGTTACCCACTCCTCGAATCATCCTGGTTGCCTTTCCCCAGTAGAATTTTGAGTGATGAAACTGACACGTTAGTAAAGTTTGGTGAGTATAAAAATATGAAATTAATATGATAGGCCTCGGTGAAGGCTGGTTTAAGTAGCTATTGGTAACGGGAAGTTTTTAGTACCCCGAGTCCTGGGAGTACAGGACTAAAGTAGTTTAGCACCCTGGTCCCTGAGAGTACAGGGGGGATAGGGATAAGGATAGGGAACAAGTAGTTTAGTACCCTGGTCCCTGAGAGTACAGGGGGGATAGACATAATCTTTAGATAGCTTTAGTGAAACTTAAAACTTATGTGCACATTTCTTTTTCTTTAAGCCTTGTAGCAACAAAATTGTTGGTAAAGATATTAGTAAACAGGAAACTTTAATTAAAGCGCTTAAACAGAGCTCCTTGAAAACGTGTAACCATGAATAAAACCTCCCTATTATTACTTTAACTTGTCTCCTTGTTAATTCTTGTTCCCCTGTTAATCCCTTTCATTTTTGCCTCTCTTTTATCAACTCCCCTATGGGAACAGTGTTCAACCCTTTTGATACCCACCTGGATTGCCGGCTGGATCGGTTCAATCCTCTACTATTTAATTTCCCCGATCACTGACTTAACTATTAAGGCCTCCACTCAGTCACCGGATAAGAGTCGGGCTATTATCCCGACGGCCAAAGAACCCACCGTCTGCTCACAACCCCCGATGAGCAACAACCCGTTAAACAAGGTGCATGTGAGCAGTCTGATGTGAATGGGCCTCATCTACCCTAATTGAACTAACTTTACTAACACTTGCCCACAAAAGCTTATGCCCAAAGAAATTTGTTAGCCTTTAAGGTGCCACAGGACTCTCATTGTTTTTTATGTTTGAGTTACTTTGGGCTACTCAGTCTGTCAAATATGAGTGATAAGTAATCCGATTAGCCTCCAGAGGAAACTGACTTCTCTTCCTAAAATTAATCCATTCATTTTGGGAGGGGAGGAGAAGGTCCTCTTCACTTTTCCCCTTGTGCCCCATCTTCTTATTTGCTTTGTTCTCCCCTGTAGCTTCCCAGTTAGATTCCCCAGTCTTGCACTGAACTTCAGGGCTCAGGAAGTTGCTGTCTCTGTTTAGCAGCCGAATGAAAAACTAAGCCAGATTCCCTAAGCAGCAGAATTTCCAGGACCTTTTTAAAAAAAATCTATGCAACCTCAATGCCTATATAGTATATTTAGAGCCATATGCACTATAGAAAATGGAGGCAATTTCCTCCAAGAATGATTGGATTACAGATTTATAGTGTTGTCATTAAAACAAACCATTAGACACCCAACCTACAAGGGGTGGAAGAGACTGCTTTTATAGGGTAGTGGTGCTTTAACTCTGCTGGGGAGAGACGGATGTTGTTATAGCTAGATGCACACTTTTGTATGCTGGAATAAACAATATCAGAAAAGGAAGTAGTCAGCATCCATAATTAGTATTACAGGCATAAATAGCAAAAATATTAGCAAAAGTTTGCCATAGGTAGAGCTGAAATCAGGCCAGAATCATTATCCAGTCACTCCGATTTTACACTAATATGGTCCCATTGCTTTCAGTAGAGTTTAAAAGCATAAAGCTGTGAGTAATACACTTGTTAATCAGGCCCAGGTGTACACGTAGAATAAGGGAAAATTGTGTACTGGTTGAATGCCCTATTAGGTTTTTCTTCTCTTTAGTTTCTTTGTAGTCACACACGACCTCATCACCATCCCCTCTCCTAATAAAGCAAATGATTGAGACTACTTGGAAGCATCTACTAAGTCCATAATGACAAGTTCCAGAGGGGTACCCATGCCACTCTAGTTCATCAAAAAACGAACAAGGAGTACTTTGGCACTTTTAAACACTAACATATGTATTTATAGCGCGAGCTTTCGTGGGTAGAATACCACTTTGTCAGAAGCTTGAAATAGAAAAGGAAAACTCACAGTATAGAAGGGATTAAGTAAATGCAGTGAAGGGTAAGTCACAAGATCAGTTCAGGTATTTCAGCAAACTAAATAAGTAGTTTTCATTTGAATAATGTGGAACAACAGATAAGAAGGTAGGGAGGCTGAAAAAGGGAAAAATCACCTATTGTAATGAAAAAAAACAGCCCATATCTCTTTTCAAACCCAAGTTAATGGTGTCAAATTTGCATAGGAATTCTAACTCTACAGTTTCCCTTTGAAGCTTTGATTTGACGATTTTCTGTTGGAATACAGAAATTGACATATCTTTCACAGAGTGAGCAGGGAGATTGAAGTGTTCCTATATTGGTTTTTGAATGTTACCATCCCTGATATCTGATCTGTGTTCATTTATGATTTGTGTACACATGGGAAATCCACTTTCTGGACACTACAGTATAAACAAGCTATAGCCACAACCACCACTCTACACCGGAAACTTTAAATTGCAGAAGTTCCAAAGGCATAGCCATGTTAATCTAGTTCAGCAAAAAAAAAAAAAAAACAACAAGGAGATGGAGAATTTACAGATGATTGGGAGGAAAATAAATGCAGGGAAATATAAGTCATAGGGTCCAGTCAGACTGTTACAGCATATGAATGCAGTTGTTTAGATTCAAACTATGGGGAACAGCATATTAGAGGGAGATGACGGAAAAAGGAAAGGAAAAAGCTCATGCAATAAATAAAGGGCCACTA
>ML685901.1:2120190-2247629 GCA_007922175.1 Pelusios castaneus
AAAAGTGCCACAAGACTCTGTTGTCTTTCTACAATAGACTAACACGGCTACCCCTTTGGAATTTGACTACCCAAGAAAGTATCTGTAAAGCACACATTAACAAATTACCTGCAAATGACCCCTACCCCTCGTGACAGCTATAAAAGGAAATTTGGAGCCTAATCCTTTTTCTCTCACATCTGTCCAAGAACATCAGGGAAAGTTTGGGCCACAGGATTGGCCCACAGGACTAGCTTGGAATCACCTTGCTAATTCTCATGAAAGAATTAGAACAAATTCTACACAGGGACTATTTTGTCTATATTCCTTTGAACTGGATTTTTAACAAAAAGGACTTAAATCCATCCAGGTATTGGATGTATGCCTAAGATCTGCAACTCCAATTCTACAGAAAAACAAACAAGGAGTTTAGTGGCACTTTTAAAGACTAACACATTTCTTTCTTTCTTTAAAAGTGCCACTAGACTCCTTGTTTATTTTGTTGAATTATACTAACACTGCTACCCCTTCAAAACTTGTCCAAATTCTACTGGAAACCTGATGTATATGGTCTTTCAAACCATTGAATGTGTGTGATTACTTTAACCCTTTAACAGTACTCCCAAAGTTAATTTCTTTCCTTGTATAATAAACCTTTATTTTTAGTTACTACAGCAGGCGTGGGCAACCCAAAAGATAAGAAGAGCCATTTAAAAAAAAAATCCGTTCAATAACCAAGTGTTTTGAGAGTCACAATGGATGTAGCCTCTGGGTCAGGGGGGTGAGAGTCTGGTGTGGCTACAGGGTCTCTGGTGGGACGAGCCCAGAGTCGCAAGGGGGCAGCCAAAGAGTGGCATATGCAGCTCCGGAGCTACAAGTTGCAGACCACTGTACTAAAGGAATGGATGACAGTGTGGTATTTTGGGGAAGATCCAAATTTATATTTTTCTGTGTAATGTGCCTGGCCCTCTGGGATCAGGAGAAACCTTTTTGGGTAATGAGCTTGGAGTTTTAAGCAACTTCTCTCTTTACCAACCTAGTGGCTGTTTGCGGATCAGTGACTGAAATGCAGTGTATATTTTATGGTGGCTTCTTGATAACCAGTGTGGGTGAGCAGAAGCCTTGATTGTGACTGGTTGAAGGAGTTTATCTCCAGATAGTCCACCAGTGCTGGGAGAATCTGCTCTCCTTTTTTGCAGCCTGCCCTGATATTTGCATTTTCAGGTAGTTATTCCAGAAGGCCTGGGTCACAATGAGCTTGATCCTGCAAGGTGGGAAGTGTGTTCTGCAGAACTGCTCAATTTTTGTTGAATTTAGCAAGAACTGCCAGTGCTCAGTATCGCTGTCATGCTAGCATCTGGCATCACAGATACATAGCAGTCACATCACTGAAAGGAAGCCATTTCACCTTAGGAACTGGCAGAATTTGCTGCTATGCAGGGTTAATGGAATTTTAGAAGAATCTCTGTTTGCACAGTATCTATCTGTATGGAGCCTGATCTTGACAGAGTCCCTTAAGCGCTTCTCTACTACAGCTACTAATGAAAATGCTAGGGTAAACCTCTTCTGTGATGTGAGGCGGCATGGGATATTTCATCACATCCACCCAGAGTAGACAGGATCTCATGGACTTTGACTCTCAGGAGGTGCCCAGCAGCTGCCTTCAGCCCGGGCTGTTTGTAATCAGCACTCTTGGAGGGTGAGGGGGAATAGACAGACCATGGCAATTGTTAAAGGTATTTACTAAACACAATAAATTGCATGTGACTGTTTTGAAAGGATGAAGGGTTGACTCAACCCTGCTGGGACTACGAAGCCTTATTTCAAACCTGACATCCCCAAGCTATTCTGTTCGAACCATTATTTCATGTCATCCAGTCACATGACTATGTTTTGAATTTAATAAACTTTAGCACTCTGTTTGCCTCCCAACAAAACATATCCTTTCATGAGGTACAGTTACTCTGACCTGACCCACAACACAGTGCATTGCTTTTCTCACCACCTTTCTGAAGAGAAAGAGTGAAACCCTCCAAACTAAACTATGTCAATCTTTAATATCTTTCAAGCATCAAGGCACTCCCTTATCCTTCATCCTTCAGATGAGGAAGATAGGTTATGACACCCTTTATCATCTACCAACTCAATAAGAAGGGATGAATCTAGACAGCTTTTAGAGTCCATCAGATGTACTCAGGTATTCTAACAGAAGGAGCAATTAGGTAAGTAATTCATCAGCTAGTCCCACTGGCCAAGAACTAAGCATTCTACATTCAGAATCATCCCACACTCTGCTCGCAACTGGCTTGAAGATCCAAATTATGTATCCACCCCTGGTGTCAGCATGTTGTGTTGACACAGCAGTAGCATCATTAGAATGGCTTTGAAAATAGGATCGTTGGCACCCATCTTCAAATTGTAGGAATTTCCCAAGAGCCTCTCAAGGAAAGACCAGAATATGCAAGTAGCCACCCCCCACAAGCAAGTAGGGACTCTGGATGTAAGACCTAATGTTCTGTGTGCACCTACCCCATACTTCTATGCCAGGGTGGAGGGGAAGGAATATGTAGATCCTACACGTTAGAAGAGGAGTCTCAATTCCCTGAAACAAAGTATCCTTCCAGAGCTCTCAGTTAGAACAGAGCAGTTCCTGCTTCATGCCACATAACAGCAGTGTGTGAGCAGTAGCCATCAAAGTAGCATTTCAATCAGTTCCCAATAGCCTGAGCCAGGGCACCTATTCAAGTGCAGGTTAGGCAGCAGCATCTGAACAGGCCTTGTTCCCTGGCAAGAGACATAACCATTGAACAATAAATGGAAGAAATTCAAACGTATGCTTAAATACTCCATCTCTACTACCAGAGATGGACAAGTATTGACAAAGATAAACCATTTATATGCAGTATTGTCATCAGGTTGGAAAGGAAGCTACCAGTCTAGCATTAGAGTGATACTGTATCAAGATAACAAATGAGCACAAAAGAGGAAGACGGTGGTTTGAAAATGGAAATTGAGTTTGGCCAAAGGATAGTGATTTGTACAAAGTAGCCCTCTTTTCCCTGGGAGCAGAAAGCAGCAGACCTACCCTATGGAATCTGGGGAGAGAGGCAGAGAGTACTTTGCCTTAATACAACTATAAAAGGGGTACTCAATAAAATTTAAAAAATAGGAAATTCAAAATTGATAAAAGGATTAATTGCACTGTGAAACATATTTCCACAGAAAGTTATGGAGACCAAGAAATTACCAGGCTAAAAATGTGATTTGACAATTATATGACTAACCCAATTAGAGAGTTGTATAAGAAAAGGTTTTGAAGTGTTATTAAACTGCATGCTTTGAGGTTTAAACCAATCTTCTAGTATTAAGGGTTAAGATAAAGTTTACTATTTAGGGAGCAGATTATCCTATCTATTATCTGCTCACCAGGGGTTCTTGTTCCTCAGAAGTGTCCACACCCATTGTCAGAGACAGGATTTTGAAAGAGATGGATATGTGACCCGTGTGTTGTCATGTTACTTAATGGGCTACTGGAAAGTACTCAGAAATTTCTCTTGCAAGTACCATACAAAATCCTATATTGAATAGAATAAAATGACCCTCAGCTCTGATCGACTCTGTCAATTTTTCTGTTTCCTTACTCCACATATCACCAAAACTTTCCAGCTAGTTAAGCACTGACAGACTTCAAAAAGGTTTTTATACGTAAAAGGTGCTAGTGATTATGGGACAGGCCTCAGGCATGGAAAGTAAATCAGTACATGGCTAATCTAGAGATCTGCAGGATCTGTAGGACCCAAAGACAAGAGATGGATGTCCAGCTCCGAAAGCACAGAGACTAGGGGGCACTTTAATACTTTTCACTTATTAATCCCCACCTCCCATCTGAAGATCTCAAAGCAATTTACTGAAATAGGATGAAAGTCATTCCTGTTCAAGGAGCTAAGACAAAAACCAATGTACCATTTGAATTCCAAGGCCTTAAGTGAGATGTAAGTGGTGCACTGGTGTCATCTTATGCATACTCACCCTAGCCTTCTGCACTGGGGAAAGATGAACTCAAGACGAAAGGGGGCCTTCCAACAACTCCATGAGGTGAGAAACTTATTCTTATTTTACCAACATGGAAACCAAGGCACAGAAAGGTTGAGTATTATCCCCAAGATCACAGATCAAGTCTGCGACAAAAGTCTCAGACCTCCTCACTCACAGGGAACTTCTTTAACTACCCACCATTTTTCTTTCCTCTCTGCTTAAGCCTTAGAAGCATCAACTACCTTTTACCACACTTCAGGCTGCTCAGCACCCAGAAAAGGATTTCTCTCTCTGTTGCAGGATTGGGCTGCATTCTCAATGGCTTTACACCTGGTTCTTACTTTGGCCTTGGTCCCACCTCACGAGCCAATGAAAATTTTGCCATTGATTGTACTGGAGACAGGAGTAGACCCTATATCTGTGCATGGGGCAAAGCTAATGAGAATTGCCACCATTCTGACTTAGCTGTATTTTCCAGATGCAGGTGATTCCACAAGATATAAGACAGTGGAGAATCAACCTCAGTATCTTCTATTTCCTTTAAGTCTCTGTTAGAATCAGCTAGAAAGTTTTTCACTATGTCAGTGAGATAAAACTGAAACACACTATATTGGACACTAACGAGATATTAGTCAACTTAAAGCAGAGTTAACTGTTGTTAAATGTGTTAACAAAGCTCTAATGAGCATCTTTTATGTTTCCCTGAAATGGTTTCATTTTATAATATAAGATCATAGCCAGATTTCATTATCCCTGAATTATAAAACATAGTAACAGAGTTCTAGATGCCAATGAAAGGCTTCTATGTTATTTGCATAACTTAAAAAAACAAAACAAAACAAAAAAAAACCCAAACCCCAACCAAATATCCCATAACTTTCTTAAAAGTAAAAACAGGAAGTGCAAAATTGAACAGGCCAACAGAGCTGAGTGGAAAACATTTTGCAAGCACTGCTTTTAAATAATGAGGAAATATTTTAAACAGCTGAAATACTGCGTACATAACTCAACTGTCCCTCATTACAGACCTAAATTTATCTCCCACCCCACACAGACCTAGTATTATCATGCTTTCTGATGTGAGAAATTCAGCGTAGAGAAACCAGATCATGAAAGGCCAGATACAGAATGTGTTATTTATGCTAAAGAAATTGATCCTTCTCCTTATTTAAACTTTCCATACTCTGAGTTTTATGATGTCTCCTGTCTTGGGACTTAGTCCCATATGTTATCTCACATTTTCACCTCGGCATGTGCAGTTTTTGGTGTCTTTGGCTTCCAGGAGCTTTGAATTAATACACTAAAGGCTCAATCATAAAGTACTTAAAGAGCTATCAGCTTTGTTGACTGTAAACTGTCTGGATGAATTTTGGCATGAGATTTTTATAAAGTCCTTTGCTAGCTTCTTCTGGGTCTAGTGAAAAGAAACACGCAATCACTGTCAGACATCCTAGGCTATGTCTACACTGGCAAGTTAGTTCGAATTAAGGAAGTTTAATTCGAACTAACTAAAGCCATGGCTACACTAGGCTTTAGTTAATTCGAATTAAGGGCTTCCTTAATTCGAACTAATAAGTTTGAATACGATATTCGAACTAAGGGGTTAATTCGAACTAACTAGTTCAAATTAACCAATGTGGCCATGTTAATTCGAACTAATTTCTTAGTTCGAATTAACCGGCCATTGAAATGAATGGGGATCGCTAATTCGAACTAACATTCCAGTGTGGCCATGCTAGTTCGAAACAAGCTAATTCGAACTAACTAAAATTAGTTGGAATTAGTTAGTTCAAACTAACTAATTCCAGCAAGTGTAGACATAGCCCTATAGTGCAACTTCTTTCTCAATATACAGAGAAATCTAATAGCATCTACCCATTTTTAGTGGGTGAAGAATCCCATTGAGTTGGGCTCTTAAGACATGTTATGGAATAAGAGCAGGATTATATTAAGTGACTGAATTTCCTCATGGTCATGGATAAGTCATATCTTCTGATGGCCCTCAATACCATTATTCTGAAGATACCATTTTCTCCAGTGGGCCCTCAATGGGCATATGGGCTTGTGTAGGCAGGAAAAATGACTAGTATAAATATTTTGTAAAACATTTTCCTCCATTGGTCTTCCAGATTAACTGCCTGGGAACAGTCTTATTCTGGAATAAGAGCGCCCCCAGTAGAAGTTATTCCAGAAAAACCAAAGTGCTTTACTTTATTTGGGAGTAACTTCCGTGTAGACAAGACCTGAGATTAGATGCAGTGGAGTGAATCTCTATGCAGCAGCTGTGTTTCTGAAATCCCAGAGGTGCTGCTGGCAATCTGTTCTTCCTCCACACACAGGCTCAGTTGAGGAATCCTATAAAAAGTCGGTCCTGTCACCACTTTTTCAATATTGAAGTGAAGCTGCTGGAGAAAATGACAGCAGTATGAGTTGCATCTCACTGATGTGCAGGTAACATTTTGTCCTGCATGTCCTTTCATCAGGCTCCTCTGTAGTGTCTCCTTGCTCATATACCATAGCAATATCCAGACAATTTCATCTAGAAGCCAGCCACGATAACCCACCATTAGATACAGAACATGCCAGGCTCCTCTATATGGAAACATAACTAGACAGGCTTGACTCCACCCATTTCTCTTCCTCTTCACATGCAATGATCCCAATATGACTGTAAGCCCCACCCCTCTATCTAGCTCCCTTCTTTGGCCTCATCAATGGCTCAACAGAGTAACTTTCTTTCCAAACTAGGCCTTCTCTCTTCTGTATTTCCTCTCTTTGGAATGCCTGTTCAAGCACTCCCTCTCTAATCAGGCCATCAATTCCTTTAGGGATGGATCTGTCTTGTCTTGTGTGTGTTAAGCCCCAAGCACACTGAAAATACTCAATAAATAATATGTATTAATAACAACATTACCCTAGGTATGTTTCCAAGCTCTACAGACTCTGTGACATAAGCCTCCAACAACATAGGAAACCACTTTATTCAGCTAGCATCCTGGTCATCAACTTCAAGAGTCTAATCGTAAATCCTAATCTGAATTATTTGTGCTATTGTCAAACAATCACCTGCACTTTTGCTGTGTCGAATCCATTTACAGTCTGAAGAAACTTCTATTACAACGTGCTACTGAATGAAGAGTAAAATGCTCTGGACATTTACAAGATAGTACTCTCAACTGGAAAAGAAAGTGCCAGATCCTCGACTAATGTAGTTCAACATAACTCCACTGAAGCTAATGACATTTGGCACCAGCTGAGGTTATATAGCCCAGAGTTTTACCAGACAGAATGACATCTAGTTCTGATGATCTAACTAGAAATCTACTTGCAGTGTTAAAACATAAGAACAGCCTTACTGGGTCAGACTAACAGACCATCTAGACCAAGCTCATATCTTCTGACAGTGACCATTGCCAGATGTTTTAGAGGGAATGAAGAGAACTGGAAATTATTGAGTGTGGTCCAGTTCCAGCTTCTGGCAATCAAAGGTTTAGGGACACCTACCAACGTCACAGGGTTTTCTCTCTGACCATCCTGGATAATAGCCATTGATGACCTATTCTCAATTATAGTTTTGGCCTTCTCAACATCCTCTGGCAATGAATTCCACAGGTTGATGGTATGTTGTGTGAAAAACTACTTCCTCATGTTTGTTTGAAACTTGCTACCTTTTAAATGTTGTTGTGTGTCCATGCTTCTTGTGTTATGTGAAAGGGTAAACAACAATTTTCTATTCACATTCTCTACACTCGATTTTATACACCACTGTCATATCCTCCCCCCTCCATTGTCTCTTTTCTAAAATGAAAAATCCCAGTCTTTTTAATTTCTCTTTATATGGAAGCCCTTCTATACATCTAATTATATTTGTTGCCTTTCTCTGTACCTTTTTCAATTCTCACAACTTTTGTGGGATGGAGTGACCAGAACTGCAAACAGTATTCATATGTGCATAGCCCTAATTTCATAGAATCATAGAATAATAGGGCTAGAAGAGACCTCAGGATGTCATCTAGTCCAACCCCCTGCTAAAAGCAGGACCACTCCCACTAAATCATCCCAGCCAGGGTTTTGTCTAACCGAACCTTAAATATCTCCAAAGATGGAGATTCCACCACCTCCCTATGTAACCCATTCCAATGCTTCACCACCCTCCTAGTGAAAAAGTTTTTCCTAATATCCAAACTTGACCTCCCCAGCTGTAACTTGAAACCATTGCTCCTTGTTCTGTCCTCTGTTTCTACCGAGAACAGCCTAGCTCCCTCCGCTTTAGAGCACCCCTTCAAGTAGTTGAAGATTGTTACTAAATCCCCCCAGTCTTCTCTTCTGTACACTAAATAAGTCTCCTTCCTTCAGTCTCTCCTCATAAGTCATATGCCCTAGCCCTCTAATCATTTTTGTTGCCCTCCACTAGACTCTTTCTAATTTGTCTACATCCTTTCTGTAGTGGGGAGCCTAAAACTGGAGACAGTATTCCAGATGCAGCCTCACCAGTGCCGAATAGAGGGGAATAATCAAATCCCTCAATCTGCTGGCAACACTCCTACTGATGCAGCCCAATATGCCATTGGCCTTTTTGGCAACAAGAACACATTGTTGGCTCATATCCAGCTTCCCATCCACCATAACCCCCAGGTCCTTTTCTACAGTGCTGCTACATAGCCCATCAGTCCCCAGCCTGTAGCAGAGCATCGGATTTTTCCATCCTAAATGCAGGACTTTGCACTTGTCCTTGTTGAACCTCATGAGGTTTCTTTCAGCCCAGTGTTCCAATTTGTCCAAGTCTCCCTGAATCCTGTCCCTACCCTCCAGTGAGTCTACCGTTCCCCCCAACTTGGTGTCATCCTCGAATTTACTAAGCAAGCAATCTATCCCATCATTGAGATCATTAATGAAGATGTTGAACAGAACCGGCCCAAGGACCAACTGCTGGGGTACTCCACTCGTTACTGGTTGCCAACTAGACATCGAGCCATTAATTCCTACCCACTGAGCCCGTTGATCTAGCCAGTTTTCTATCCAACTTATGGTCCACTCATCCAACCCATACTTCCTTAACTTGCCGATGAGAATGCTGTGGGAAACCGTATCAAAAGCCTTGCTAAAGTCAAGGTATACCACATCAAAAGCTCTTCCCACATCCACAAATCCAGTCATCTCATCATAGAAGGAAATCAGGTTGGTCAAGCATGATTTGCCCCTGGTGAATCCACGTTGACTGTTCCTGATCACTCTATTTTCCTCCAAGTGTTTCAGGATGGATTCTTTGAAGACCTGCTCCATGATTTTTCTAGGGATTGAGGTGAGGCTGACGGGTCTGTAGTTCCCTGGTTCCTCCTTCTTCCCTTTCTTGAAGATAGGTATTATGTTTGCCTTTTTCCAATCCTCTGGGACCTCCCCTATTCGCCACAAGTTTTCAAAGATAATGGCCAGCGGCTCTGCAATCACATTGGCCAACATTCTCAGCACCCTCGGATGCAGTTCATAGCTATTGTTTTGGTGAGAGTTTTATCTCCTTAATTGTACATTCTCAAGTAGGTCAGGTAAAATCTGGATTTTTATTTATTTTTTTGTTTTAGTTTATATGAAATTAAATGAAACTCCAGGAAGCTGGGGTTGGAAGTTATTACTACAGAAACAATTGTTTAAATATTTAATTGTTTATATCTTGTGGATGAGATTGAACCACCACTTAAATTAAGAAATATTTTTCATAAAAAGAGAGAAATAGCAAATACTATTAATAAATATGTTGCGCTTGGTAAGAGTGTAAAACAAACCTTAGCTAAGGAACTGCTTACCTATATCACCTTTCTTCATGTTCTTTTAATTTTGGATGCTCATCTAAAAAGACTTGAGTTGAATTCAGTTTCACAGAATTTTATTAAACATCCTAAAATATCATCTTTTGTATAAAGCATGAGGTGACAAAAACAACATTAGATCTATGATTTGATTACATAAACTAGAAAATTGTCTGGAATTCGGTCACAGCTATGAATGCCAATGTCAGGGCAGATTGTCAGAAAACAGAGTGGGCACCCAAACTGGTGGTATACTGTTAGTCTTTAAAAGTGCCACAAGACTCTGTTGTCTTTCTACAATAGACTAACACGGCTACCCCTTTGGTGGTATACTATATTCTACTTGATTTCCTCTAACCAGAAACAAATATGCACTCTGGATCACTACACTATTTTTCCCAAGGAGCCACAGACACAGCTTCGTAGGGTCTCCATTCCCTTCTTTCCCACTCAGAAAGACTGGTTTTATGATGAAAGGTTATTTAAACCAGCATTACCACACATTAGATTTCTCCAGCCTTGAAGGGCCAGGCATTTATCCCAGACCAAGGTGCACTTCAGATTTCACCAAGGAGAATGTGGAAGCCAATTTCTTTAGTAAATTAAACTAAAAATATGTCGGTTAAGAAGTCAGAGTGAAGAAGTTGAAACAATTTATAACAAATGAAGTAAAGTTGTAAGTCCAAAATTACAACAGAGATGTAGTAATCTGCTAGTCTCAAAATCTTTTCATAAATTCCTCAGAGCTTCCCAAAAGGGCTTTTAGGGCACTCTGTCCAGCATCTGGAATTCTTTGAATTACAGATGCTTAGTTTTTCCCTGTGGGCATTTTGTACAATTGAAAACAATCTTACAAGCGTTTTAATCGCTGAATGAATCTTGCTTTGTTGAATGATGGTGTGCAAAATCTATGCATCTTCCATTGTTCTTCACATAATGGCCCATTCTTAGAAATCAACTACCTTCTCATTAAGAGTTCTAAGGCTTCCATTGCAGCTGATGGGACATTTAGAGATAATGTAAGCACAAAGAAATGTCCAGGAACAACTCGTCATTAGATTTTACTCAACAAGTAAATTCATACCTAAGCCTTTAAATACAGGCCTTTGGCTCCAGTGTCATTAAGCAGTTGCATACATAATATAAAGAACATTACATTACAGGACATGAAAAGGAGGGTTAATTGACAAATTCAAAAGGAGTAGCCATATTGGTCTAGTTCAGCAAAACAAACAAAGGATCTTTGTGGCACTTTTAAAGACTAACACATTTATTTATCACATGAGCTTTCATAGGAGAAATCCCACTTCATCTGATGCTTGGAGATGGAGAACTTACAGAATGGGAGGAAATTAAAGGAAGGAAAGTGTAAGTCGTAGGATCAGGTCAGACTATTTGAGCAAATCAAAGCAGTTGTTTAGTTTCAAACAGTGTGGAACAACATATTAGGAGGGTGAATTCAGTTAACCTAACATAACTTGTACAGGAAGTAGGCAGGGATTTTTTTGTGATGGTACTCGGGGTACTGAGTACTGGAGCTTTTTTATTTCACAGCAATGTGGCCCTGGCTCCTGCTGCAGCCAGGGTAGCCCCAGGTCCCTGGCCGAATATCAGCATCTTTTCTTATACTAAAAAATCACTGGATGTAGGTAGATAAAGACCAATACAATTAACATCTGTTCTAACATGTCAGTTACCTAGATACACAATAATACCTTTTAATGTTCCATTGAAGCTCATCCAGCAGTGAACTGATACACTTAACACTTCTTTGAGGTCCTGACATGAGCTAACCAGCTATCTGTATGACGATAAACATTTGGATGAACAAATCACACAACAATGGAAAACATTTAATTACCATCTTGAGAGAATGACTTTGGTTTAGATTTTCAACTAATGCTACATGCATAAGAGGACTGTAAGTTATGACAAATTTAGTTCACTCACAAATACTTCCCTCCTTGCAGAGCACATAGTACAAAAAGCTTCACTAATAATGACTTCAGTAGTTTAGTAGGGAGGTGGTTGAGCATAGGTTTATGGTTTTTAATTCAGATAAAGCAAAGATTTTTGTTGGTGACCTTAACTTCTGCCTTTGATATTGCCTTATTAGTGGTCAGTCTTTATATAGTTTTTAGAGGGTGTGGGGGTGTTTTTTATTCCTATTATTTTAATGAAAATCCCATGGTTTCTAAAAATACATGCTTTGCAGGTTGTTGCTAAGTAATAAAAATGGTACTAAAATAAAACATTTTGAAACATTAGGATTATTATAATTGGATGGATGCAAGGCCAAATTTAAGGTTTTTATTGCTGAGAGAGACTCTCTTCATAAAGATTTTTATTTTTGTATTTTAAATGTATTAATTTAGTGGGTGGAGTAATGGGCAGTGATCATAATTTTGTATGCCATTTACTTAGCAGCAAATAAAAACACATAGGTACCTATAAAAATTTAAAAAATATATTTAACTATTTCAGTGAATGCATGTCTTATATTTGAAATAAAAGTGTATTTTATTTTAGCTGTTTATATTTTAATTTATGTATTTGAATTTTAAAATTATTTTAATAACTAGAACATGACAAAACCATTTATTTTTATTTAAATTATGAGGTGCATGATGTACATAATCATGAACACCTGGCATCAATTTAAGATGTATGTAACTACTTATAAACATAACGAACAGTTTGTTGAGGAAGAGGCAACATAGTTTTTGTAAAGGGAAATCATGCCTCGCGAGTCTACTGGAATTCTTTGCGGGGGTGGGCGGAGAGAAGAGGTCAAAAAACACATGAACAAGGGTGATAGTGTACTTTGATTTTCTGAAAACCTTTGACATGGTCCCTCATCAAAGTATCTTAACCAAAGTAAAACAAGCAAAGAGTCCTGTAGGCTGTAGCACTTTTAAAGACTAACAAATCTATTTATCACATCAGCTTTCACGAGAGAAAATCCCACTTCGTCAGATGCATTGGTCTGATCCACTATGGCCGTTCTTATAATTTATTTGAAAAGGACTTTAAATATAAAAGCAATCAGAAAATGTGCTCACTGGTTTTCTTTTCTTCTTCTTCTTCTTCTTCTTTTTAATTTTAATGTTAATTTTTTGTTCAGCAGGCTTTTAAATATTGCTGTTTATTTTGGGGCCCTATTGTTACTAATATCCTGTGGCTTTGTTGCTGTTTGATTAATATTGAGACCCAAGTCAATAATGAGTGAAACTCATTTTATTTTTACTTAATTTATTTTTATATTAACAAACCAAATGTAGTGGGTCTTTTAGATGCTTTGTTATAGGTGATTTCCCCCCCCCCCCCATCTTTCTCAGTCTGGGTGGAATTTTTTTTTTAATTATATCTTTAACCTTTAATGGGGGGTGGTTACGTATACCATTTTGGATCACTTTTTAAAAAACTATATTATTTACATTTGTATTTGCATGCATGCCAAAGATAAGGAAACATTACCTTGGAGCACACTAACATTCTGCAAAAAGAAAGGTGGTCCTATTTTTTTAGATTGTTTTAATTTTTTAAAAATCTCTGCTGCTCCATTTTATGTGGGGTTAGCTAATTTCAGCATATTAATGGGGTGTTGCTAAATTTTCTAGGTGTAGCTCTAAGGCATTTATTTTATTTGTATTTTTTTTTTAAATTTCTATTAAGAACCCCTATCCCCATGCCAATTGCTTTCAGTCTATCTGTTTTTGTGGGTTCCAGGGACATTATGAGGTTTTTGTTTTGTTTTTAAGCCTTTATATAACATCTGGACAAATGTTTTGCAATGGAGCTTTATTCTCAAAATATTTGCTAGAGTTAATTTAATAAATTTAAGGGAGAGGGTTGTATCAATTATCGATTGCTTTTTTACATTGGTTTGAATTATATATGCCATAAACAAATCCATTGCAGGTGGTTTTATTATTTATATATTTTTTTCTTTTGATGGGATTTCTAGGGGAGACATTTGTTTTATATTGGACTGCATATTAATAACCATTTAATTAATTAGCAAAGGAGTAGCCATGTTAGTCTAGGTCAGCAAAACAAACGAGGAGTCCTTTGGAACTTGTTAACATGCAAGGCACTGAATACAGCTGTTTGAAAAATAAATTTGTTAGTCTTTAAAAGTGCACAGGACTCATTCATTTTATTAACAGATGTCTTGACCACATTCTTTAAACATTTTTTGCTTTTATTATAGTTTTTTTGGAGGGAATCAGGGTTTTTTAAGTGCAGGGCAAAAAGCCTTTCATTCCCCACTTGGTATTATTAAAGGCAGCCTTGCACCTTCCCTCTTCTCCTCCACACTTTTAACCCAGTGTTTGCAGGTAAAATAGATTGTTTCTGACTAAAATGAATTGACCTTTTCTCTGGAACTCTCCACTTGGGGTTAGTTGTCCAAAAATGAATGCACTCAGGCTTACTACAATTATGGAACAGCCTCCTACTTTCTACCCACTGACAATTTAACTTCCTACCTATGCCCTGTGAATAATTTCCAATCCCCCAACAAATCACTGACTTGTCTGGGACCCTGTAGCTGCCAGCATAGATCACCATTCACAATCTGATCCACAAAACACTTCGAGGCTCCCATTTCCTCACTGACATTTCTTTTATTCAAGCCTTTTAATTTCACTGAAATAGGCTCATATTTATTTAAAGGTCCCAAGGAGTGAGAACTTTTTTTTCAGGATGATGTTGGAATGCATAATAATGTTGAAGGTGTTGCTCACTTCACACTTTACTGCTATTTACAGGAAACCTTCCAACACCTCAAACACAGCAAGTTCCATATTCACGCCACCAGAGAAGTAGGCCCACAATTCAACCACCAAACAAAAGCAGCACACAGGAGTGCATCATTTCCAATATTTTTTTTAACATCCATGCTGCTCATAATTTGGAATATAAAGCATGACATAACTTCCCCTGCCCTGTCTAGCAGGGGTACTAATACATTTGAACAACAGAATTTACCTAAACTTGACTGAGTCCAAGTCATTTCCCACCAAGCTAGGACTCTTGGACTTTGGGCTGTGCTTCAAGAACGCACCTAGTATTTAGCAAAATGTATTCACTCTGAATTGCATAGGACAGGAGTGGGGGTGGTAAATGGCACTTGATTTTCTTGCTAAATTTTATTCAAAAACCCCTCCTCCAAGTTTCATATAAACCCCAAACTTCCTCCACCTATCAGTATTCAATTGTGCCATATTTGGGGGAGCCAAAGACATTCGTCCTCCTATAGGGAGATATCCGGAGTTGGATTCAGGGTATTCCCTTCATGTTCAGCCAGCTTTAATGAAGGCTTCAGGATGAGCAATCCATCTGTTTTTGTTCTGTCTTGTTTGTACTTTAGGAGCAGTTTCTAGATTTCCACCAACCAGGGATCCAGAGCTTTTTTGTAGGGCCTATTTTTTGGAGGCTAAGAAAGAAAGAATCGGGAGGTCTGCTTCTGTTACCTTAACAATTTAAAGATGGAAGATTGAGGATGGAGGAGATCATTTTTGCACCTTGTCGCCTTTGCTCTCCTTATTTTGGGTATTTTTAACCAAGCTCCCTTTAGGTCAATATCCTCTCATGTCCTGAGAATCATGGGGAGAAAAACATTGCATTTGATATGTGGGTAGATGGATTATAATCTGATAATAAGGAGGTAGCAAACTCTCAGCTCTGTGCTGAACCTTAATTCGAGAAGCAGGACAAACCAAACCAACAGGTTTTCCTAACACTAAAACAACCCACCCATCTATCACTATGGCAACCCCAGTGACCTGAGAGAGGTAACCCAGGACACCACACTTTGGATCAAGGTTGTTTGGAACAACTCTCATATATCTGCTGCCGCTAAACCAGACTGTTTAAATGCCAGTTTTTTCTAGCCACATAGCAAGCTGAGCTCTCCTCCAACTGCTGCTTCTCTTGATTGTATATTACTACAGGGCTTTCTTCCAGGAAGAAGGCATTTATTACGTCTTCTGCAAGCTAATATGCCCTTGGGCATCATTTGTGGTAGGAGCCTATACTTGGATATTATAGATTAATCCTGCCAAATTCCCAGATTAAACTTGTCACATCCATGGCAGTGAGACCAGAGGTGCCAGCTATACCCACCAGCCATCCCAACTGACTTTCCTATGACCCATATCTAATCAGGAAAGGAGGACCTCTTTTACACCTCTTTTTTGTTTCCCCCTTTGTCTCTTCAGACTCCAGATTTCCTCCCCCTGGTATTTATCACTGGGGCTGTGGGCACAGGTTTCCATAGTTCTTCCAGTATCTGGAGCAAAGGGCTAAACAGACACTGTCAAAAAGAGACCCAGGGGAAACTCACTGGAGTCATCCCTCCAAGTCAAAATATGGAGGATACAAATCACGGTCCCCCTCTGACCCATTTCCACTCCCTATACTCTGAGCCCCTTTGATTGCAGCCACGCTCACAAGTCTGCTCTGAAGCCACAGATCCGTTTCTGACCTTGTGTGGTCTGTGTGAGTCTTGTTCTAGGAGCCCTTCGTTAAATCTCTACCCACTGCCTTAATTTTCTCAGCCTGCATTTTTAACTCACAAATTTTTCTCACTCGCTGTCACACATTACCTTCTGCATTGCCACTCTCTGAACTATCTGGGTCAGAGCATCAGTTCTGTGCATGTCTGATTTTGCCTTAAGGCAGGTACTTTATTATTTTTTTTAAAAAAACATGTTTTTCATTATGGCCCATTGCTACCATTCACAATTCCCAAAATGCAGCTTTTTCCTTTGTCTTAACATTTGAAGCTTACTGTTTTACCACACCAACTCAGGTTTTCCATTGCTTTCCAAGCTGCAGGAATGCCAAGGGCCAACAGATGCTCCAGGCTTCCATGGACCATTCCCATATTCCTTACAAAATTGGTGAAGCTGTTACCCACAACCATTGTTATCTTCCTAGATTCTCTCTTTCCTTCTGACATATTTCCTCCCTTGAACAGGTTACCGGCCTGAATCCTAGTAACTGACTGTATCTGTAAATTGACTCCTGGCTCAAGGGAATTATAGGTTGTTACTCTGTTCCGTCATCCTTCACTCACTATTGCAGCAAACTCTACATGTACCCATTGTCCCCTTCCTCTCCGTCAACTCCTGGTGACAGCACTTTGTGTCCCGAACATTTAGCAGACAAGAGTGCTTCCATCCAATAATCCTTGCTTTTATGGAGTACGAAGCATGTATTTAAAATTGCAATTGGTTTAGGGCACCTCAAACAAATTTAGTTATGCAAGGTTTGAGGTGCTGTTGCATGACAGCAATGAGGTTCCAGTGGCCAGTTTTCCACCTTGCTGCTGGGCAGTTTTTATGTCAGTGACTTCTTGCTCATAGAAAACACAAACTTTTTAAAAGCACACTTCTTAAACTGAACTTTTTATAATTTGGAGGTTGTGGGGGGGGATAGGGAGAGAAAAAGCACATAGGCTATAGGCTATTAGGAGCTACTATAAGTTATTTCTTCTACTAACATCTTGAATAATTCATTATTTTACTTATTAGCATTATTATTAATCATTAATATTACTGATTTATTATTAATACACAACATCAGGAAATATATGGTAATTAGCAGTTAATTTGTAATTATTCATTATATTGCACATTAGCATTATTACTTGTTAGCAAAGCAGCTTCACCAAGAAAACAAATTTACAGATTGTTGGGATTAGTAGTATATAATTTAGGTTTGTGTAAGTATTTAGGCCTGTGTATCTGTCAGATGGTATTCTGGGCCTCCTTGCCTACCTGAAAGCTAAGGTCTTCGAGACACACAAGTAAACAAATAACAAAAAACACTGTTACTCTTTCATACCTACAACCAGATGGGTTTTCTTTATTACTGGGAGTAAAGATAGAAAGATATAGTTAAAATGTTTTGAGGTACATTGGAGGTTTAATACATGGGTGTACAAATGAAGGGCAACTTTGACTTCAAGAAAGATGTCAGAACAAAGTCAAGCAACTGACTGGAAGGAGTCCAGGGGATAAAGAAGATGTGAGAAACACTGAAAAGTCTATAAGGTGACCATGGCCAAAATGTAACCTCGCTCCCTACCCCTACCATGAGATACAAGAGAGGTGGTATCAAACCCCCCAGACTCAAGACCCTTCAAAACAGAACATTATCATAAATTGGAACCGTCCTCTAGGGCAGGGGTGGGAGATTCTTCGGGTATAATTAAGCCTACCAAGAAGGAGGGACTCCTATCAGTGTATTCTGCTATGGTTAGAAGAAGAGAGAAATTTATTGTATATAAAGCTTTGATTGGGGAGAAGGAAACTACTTGCATATGATATGGTTATGGGAAAGGAAGCCTGAGTGGTTTGGAAAGCTAAGTTTTTAGTCCTTGCTTATTTAGCCCCAATAAACCGATCACATTGCCTGAAAATTGAATGGTGGACTGTTGCTTTCTGGTGAACTGTGTCTAGGAATTAGGAGAGATGGAGCAGAGGAGCCCTAAACACAGACAATGAGAATCAAGGTCAGTTTTTTTATAATCTCCCTTCCCCCTTTTCTGAATGTATCTTTTCACCTATTTATTTTAGTCAGTAAAACTGCAGCTTGCAGGTGTTTTCTGTCTGAAACAAGGGCAGATTTCTGATTTTTTTTTTTCACTTCCAACTTTTGGGGGCTAAGTGCACAAGATGCCTGTGAGTTGTGTCAAATCTAGTGTGTGGGTGCTTTCACAATGCATCCCTCAGCCAATTTTGCAGTTATGCTTTCTCAAATTGTATTTTCTCCATTAACACACTTCCAATTGCCACAGTGTCTAGTTTAAAGTACATATCACCTACACAACATTCCTCCATATACCTCAATGCTCTCTAAATTTGTTTTAACAGTTCATAATACAATGCAAAGTCACTTCCAAACTGTTTTTCCCATGGCTAAGCTAAGCCTGTGCATTATCATGCATCTGATGAAGTGGGTTGCAGCCCACAAAAAACTTATGCCCAAAGAAATTTCTTAGTCTTTAAGGTGCCACAACTTGATTTTGGGCCTTCATTACTAAAGTTTGAGGATCTTGAAGAACTTCAGAAATATCAGTGAATTAAGAAGAATATCTTTCAGGTCAATGCGCTTTGAATATTTCTCTGAGAAAGAAAACATAGCTCCATTTTACACATGAGATAACAGACAATTGAGTAGGCCAAATTTTCAAGCTTCAGTGCCAAATAAATCCATATTTAAGCAACTAAATGAAACCAATTTTATTTCA
This sequence comes from Pelusios castaneus, assembly GCA_007922175.1. Taxonomy (NCBI): domain Eukaryota; kingdom Metazoa; phylum Chordata; order Testudines; family Pelomedusidae; genus Pelusios; species Pelusios castaneus. The sequence continues at coordinate 2,139,271 of ML685901.1, forward strand.
TTAGAATTACTGAGCACTTGCAGTTTTCCATGAAGCCAAGTGATTTACCCAATTTAACACAGAACATCCAGGACCGAATCAAAATCAGAACCCATGTCTCTTGCGTAGAGATGGCTGAAAGTTTTCCAACAGATTTTTACATTTACTAATCCAGATTAGTTTAAATCAAAAACATTACATGAGAGTGTGTTGATTTTAATATTTTGAGAAAAGACAGGTTGGTTTCTGATAGGTTTCTGTCAGTCTTCCTGGTTCCTCAGCAGCCCATGGACTGTAGCAGATCCAGTCATCCACAGGGTTCCAGGTTCTAAAGGGAGCCCAGAAACCCGGGGAGCATATTTTGGCTCTGAGAAACCAAAGCATTCTATAGTGGGAAAGTTTTGGTGTTTCCAAAAGTGAAATATTGCAGACTTACAGTTCCAGGATAAATTTTTAATATTTGGATTTTTGCCCTGATATTGGATGAAAATTACTCTTACACACATTTCCCCTCCCCTTCTCCCCCCCCCCCCCAAATCAGAAGTCCCTTTCCCAGCCAACTTAATTCCTGAGTGCTACATCCAACCCAAGCCAATCCATCTCACAGGACCTGCAGGAAAGGGGAACGTCACAGACTAATGAGTTTGTTCTATGGATTGTGATTCAAACCTGTTGGGCTGAAAACCTTCTTCACCAGCATGGATATCACTACTAGACCAAGTGAAAAGTACTGGCAAAACATATAAACAATAGATCTATATTATCTTGACTGTACCATGAGAGATCTACAAGTTGTAGATGGATATAAATCATCTTTTTAACCTCGAATGCAATAGATACAATCCTTAATTAGAAGAAGCCCAATGTATTTACTTTATAAACTCATTCTTGAAACTATAATGCTTAGTAGGGAAGGAACTCAAAACAGCACTGGTCAAACCTCAGAGACAATCCCATTTGGCTAGTCAATCTCAGAGAATCATAGAAGATGAAGGTTGGAAGGGACCTCAGGAGGTAAATTAGTCCAATCATTGGTCACACAGGACTGCTTCCTGGAATGCACCCACTTGTGGCCCTGCAGTTGTGTTATACTCAGTGATCTTTCACTCAGTTACCCAGCCTCAACTGATTCAAAACATGGACCCCTCTTTCATGGGGTTTGAGTCATTAAGTTTTTCTGTGAAGCGTAACTCACTTCATAAGTCCTTATAGTTCATGCAAGAGTCATGGGCAGCGCTCTCAGCCCTGTTCAGGATTCTTCCCTCCCTCTGCCCCAGATCTGGGATTGTATTTTCACTGTAGTCACACCGTCCAATTACAGTGGAGGAGTACCCTAAGACAGGAGTCCACGGCTCGCCTCTCTACAATGGGGTTGGGACTCAGGCCAGCTGGAGAGCCTGAACAAGTTTCTCTTTCCTATGGCCCTGTTTCCCAGTTAGTCCTCTGGCTCAGAGCTTTTGGCTGGCAGTTTTCCCCTGGTGTCTGCCCTGCTATAAGGGAGGAGGTAATACATATACTAGTTTCTTTCTCCCAGCTCACCCCCAGTTGGCCAGGGGAGAAGAAAGATTTACCCCATCTTGCTGCTAGATCCTGGTCAGGATCTTAAAGAAAAATTGATTTTTCCCCCAGACATTAAATCCTCAATCCACTACTTCCACTACTCCCTCATTTTCTAGGCCTTCTTGTGCATCAAAGCCTCCTAAAAATCTTTGAGGGCCTTGCCAGATGATAGGGCTCACTACTAGGTACCACTCCCCTTAAGGCAGCAGACTACCCCGTTACACTCACCCAATTCATCAGATGGAATCCAGTCTCCTACCTATCTTCACATTTGCCAATAACTGACTGATTTTTCAGACCTTTATTTCAGCCCATCCTACTACTGCAACAATCAAATCTCCACTAAATTAATAGTTGGGCATAAGACAACAGATGATTATTTCTGATTTCACCCTTGGTAGCACTGTGGAATTCGGTACACTTACATGAACATATGTATTAGTTTCATGATGCTAATATTATACCTGGGGAAAAGGAAAAGCAAAGTTTACTCACAATGCAAGCAGAAGAAAAATAGGAGGAAATGTGAGTTATGTGAGGGAGAGTTTCAAAGTTTGTGGCACTGTGTTACCTAGATTAAAAAACTTCACTGGGAATAACTAACCCATTGTATAAAGAATCTCAATGTATGGGCTCACCAGCAGGAGTAGATGAAATAGAAGTCCCAGTCACAAGTTGCTTGACATACCTGTCCTCAGGGTTTGCTTTGTTTTCACAAAACAAAATACCAAAGAGAACAAGTGAACTCCAATCAGTTAATAAACCACTTTGGCTTATTTTGCTTCTTTATATCAATTTAATGAAGTCAGGGGATTAAAAAGCCTTTAGGTAGCAAAGATCTGTTTTAGTTACCAATCAATTCCATAACAATATAAGTAGTAAAATTTGTCAGGGAATTTTCATGTGAAACTTCTGTCATCTTTCCCCTCTTCATAGCCTATAGCTTGCCTGTTTAAGTCTAGCATAAAACTCCTGCTCAGCAGATCTGTTTTCATTTAGCTGCTCAATGAGCTTTCACTGGACCTGAAAAGCTTAATATTTTCATAAGTGATTTAGCGCAAACTTAGAAACCTGAAAGTTCACCACTGGTGTAATAGTGAATCTGACTTCATATACCCAGGAGTAGGTGCTCAAATTCAGAAACTCAGCCAATCAAGCTAAAGATCTTTGAGCGAATATTCAGCATCAAGACTTCCCACTGAACCATATTTTAATCTCATTAACCAGAAAGGGAAAGTTACATACATTTCTTATTTTCTGAAGGTGGGGGTTGTAATAAATCCTAGTAACACGCCAGTGCACGAGCCGGCATTGCTATAATCTATTTTCCCCTCTGAGAACCTAGTCTCCATTTAGAAGAATAATAAAAAACCCAAAATACATTGACCTCTAATACACTCAAAATGATAGAATAAATCAAGTAGCAGGGTTAACTGATTTTTTACTAATGTTTTCTCATTCAAGAGAAGAATTCAATATGCTTAATACTATTTCTAATTAGACGTTCTGTTTAAGAGTCCAGCCTTGATGTTATTCTCCCTGTCATTTTCCTTCGATATGCAGAAACTGATTTAACCTTTCTGATCCAAGGTATATAGAAAGTAGTTCTGGTTACAGTAAAATGTAGCCATGAAAAGTACCTAATTTATGATATTCTACTATACCGTTGATACTTAGCAAATATTTGCTATCTTTAATAGATACTGCAGTAGGTTCCACTGATCCCTTCTAAGATTGTGGTGCCATTTTGGTAAGTGCTTTACACACATATAGTCAGAGATAGTTCCTGCCTCAGAAGACAAGATAGATAAGTAGTGGGAGAAATTAAAATATTTATTGTTCCATTTTACAGATGGGAAACAAAGATTAAGAGACATGCCCAAGATCTCAGAAAAATTGTGAAAATGCCAGGAACTGAACTCAGCTCTTCTGAATCCTACTCTAGTTCAGTGGTTCCCATCCTTTTCAGTAACACGACACACTTCAATGAGACAAACAATTCCATGACACACCCACTTTTTTCAGCTGAATTGACTGCTCATAAATATCACAGAGTAGAATATCATAAATACCTACATTCACTATGGTTACAGTCTTATTAAAGTGATTTGCAACATAGTGCATAGAACAAGCTAAAGAAAAAACCAAATGCATTAACGTTTCAAATTCACTGAAAAAAATATATGCCATCTCATTTTTGCTCGCATTTTAAATGTCCATGTTTTAGAATTGAAAGATCAATACCTCACTTTTAATTTGATGATTAATCTTCATGAGTTTTATGAGTTATAATTTTGGTTGGATAGAATATTGTTTAAGATGAAATAACATTTGTTTTACATTGATTTTTGTTACCTTTGTACAAAATTTCATGGTACACTTGGACAGTTCTCATCGCGGCACACTGGTTGCAAACCAGTGCTCTCGTGCCATACTTTCTCAGACCAAGTGATCCATTTAGCCCAGTATTTTGTCTTCTGACAGGGACCTCTGCCAACTTCATAGGGCAAGAACAGAACAAGGCAATTTTGAGTGATCCAGCCCATCATCCAGTCCCAAGTTCTATAAGTTGGAGGTTTAAGGATACCCAAAGCAAGGGGTTGCATCCCTGCCCGTCTTAGCTAATAGTCATTTAAGAACATCTCCTCCATTAATTTAATTTTAATTTAACCCAGTTATACTTTTGGATTTTCTAACATCACAGGGCAACAGGTTCCACAAGCTGACTGAGTGTTGTGTAAAGAAATATTTCTTTTCGTCTTAAACAATCTGCCTTTTAATTTCATCAAGTTACCAAGAAAAATGTTCCTGTGGTTATCAGTTAAGTAGGACGACTTCATATTGTACAGTGAATGTCAAATGAAATGCATGCAGGTATTGTTATTCTAATGTTATGGCAGACATTGATTAAATGTCAGCAATAAGGCTTTTGAATGACTGACAGGGTAAAGTAATAGATATCAAGCATCAAGATGCTGTATCAAATGTAATTATTTGTATTGCAGAGATGGTGGGCCTATTGTAATGGGCACCAAACAGAAGCATTAGATCCCGTTTCTCTCACAAGATGATTGAATGTCATTAAAAAGCTTACTCTGCTTTTAGTGGGATTCGAGGTTTCAAAATATTTTCTGTACCCAAAACAGCGCATTCCATTAGAAAAGGAATTAGCCTTGTAAGGGCACCCATTGGAACTTGTAAGTTTCATGTTTGTCCCTAAAGATGTAATTATATTCTTTGTGAAATATGACCATGATGAAGTTAAAAGGCACACAAATGATGCAGTTATCTGTTACACCATTTTCATCATGTGAAACGGAATCCATTTAGGTTTCCTCTACAGTGTTTTTGAGGGCTGAATAAAAACAGGATATATGCAAAACTGACCTGTTCCACTGCGGTTTGCTGTGTTGTTGTAATTGTATTAGTCCTCGCTAAATGCAAGGTGGAACTGGTGCATTAACTCTTTTGCTTAGTGGTGTTGCAAGAAATCAAACTTTTCAAAGAACAGTCACTCCATATTTGACCTCTCAGTCTTCACCCTCACAACACCTTCAAAGACGAACATGGGAGCTCAAATTCATAACTTTACTAGACACTAAAAATTATGGACTCCGTAAAGACACTGGATTTATGACTCATTACACTCTGTAGCCCACCAAATATCCTTTGTCCTATAATCCCCAAAGTGTTCACTGGCTATGTCACCTTGAATGGTGTCTTGCAATGTGTTAATTTCTTTGCTTAACCAACCATCTGTTCCACCTCCCATTTAGCTGTGTTGTTCTGGTAAATTTCCCAGACTTGAAGAAGAGCTCTGTGTAAACTTGAAAGCTTGTCTTTCAACAACATATATTACTCTAGTAAAAGGTATGGCTTCAACTACCTTTTCTCTATTCCACTGTGGTTTAATTTGTGTATTTCTCTGGTTTTCTTCTTCAAATCAGTGTTTCACTGCTGTTAAAAATAGATGGAATGGAATGGATTCTTTTCCTGTAGCTACAGAGTTACAAAACTAAAAAATAAAATTAAAAAAAGCATAATGAAGGTACTAAGAGTCTTTATAATTTAAGATACTAATTGGAGACACAGACTTAAACCTGGCATCCAGGACATCATTCAGAAACCACGTTTTTTTACAGATTGATACATTCATAAAATAATAACCTCAGTGCCAATACTCTGTAGAATATTTGCTTTTCCTAATTAATATTTACTTAGGTCTGTATAATTTCATTAAAAAGACATTAAGAAGAAAGGATTTCTTTTTAACTGTAAGGTTAAGCACTCAGAAGTCAGGACGATGGCAAAATTAAAGTGACATGCAGATCTTTACCTAAGACTCCCTGTGTGTCTGTATTGTGATATAGTCTTTAATCATTATGTTCACATATTTACCAGATAAAACAATATAGCAAACAATTCCTTACATCCTTTTGGCATCTTTCTTTAGTTCTCGTATATTAAGTTATTTTCATTGTGATAATGGTTCAACTTATTTGCTTACACCCTTTATTTTCAGCCATGGTTACCTGAACTATGTACCTATATCTAGGCACTAATACCCAGATCCACAAAAGTACTTAGGTGCCTAAACCCCAGACTAAGCCCCAGTTTTGGCTCCTCTGAAATCCACAAAATTGGGTATCTACAGGGGTTGTGGGCAAACTCACACCACATCTAAGTTTCTGCAGTGAAAATTTCCTTTTCACTTTCTGGGCACATACTCTGGTGCCTTGTTCTAGACATCTGGACACCGGTCTCCCACATAAGCCATAGAGTTATTCACAAACCAAGAGGAAGATGGTCAATTGACTACTTGCATTGCATGTGGGAGCAGTCTATTAGGCTGTCTTTAAAAACATCTTTCGGATCAGGACCCATTTAAATAATTGGCCAGAGGATGCTACAAGGTGGGCATCACCACCTCTGCAACTGGTTAGAATATTTACTTGAGATGTGAGGACTCAGGTTCAATTCCCCTTTCTCTCTACTTGAAGGGGAGGGAAGGGGGAGGGATTTCAACAGGGGGTCTTCCAACTTTCTCTCTAGTCCAATGGAACAAATCCTGAAATGAGGACTCTATAGGCCAGGTGTTAGGGCACCCACCTGAGTTAGGGGAAACCCAGAGTTTACTACTGTTTGCTCTAATCCCTTTTTATTATTTAACCACACTGGAACAGTTTCAAAAACAGGAGAGTGAGAATGAGGGAGACCTCCCCCCAAAAAAGAACATCCCTCAGTTCAGTGGTTAGCACACTTCTAGATGGCTCCTCCACCAACTCCCCCTTCTCTGTCCATTGAGGGAAAGAGTTAGATGCCTGCCTCACTTTGCAGACAGACAGTGGCTTCAGCACTAAGCCGCCTGACTTCATGTGGCAAGTTCCCATTTGTGCATCACTAAGGAAATATAGGTGCCCCCTCAGCCTGGGCTTAGATACTTATCCCTGAGGGAGATGGGCAGGGCTTAGCTAGTGCACGCATGCACACCTCTCATTGGTTAACTTAGGTAGATCCCTGCCTACCATGCAGCCTTATGGATGCCATTCATAGATGCACATCTCTCCCCATTCATTATATATGGAACCTAGATATGTAACTGGACTACATGGATAGCAGTGCATTTCTGTGATTTTCTAGGTATCTAAAAGTTAGGCACCATGATATAAAGTATTGCAAGACAGCTTCCTTCATAATTCCCACTTGAAAGGCTTGATCCAATGCCAATTAAATTAATGGGTGCTTTCCATTAACTTTATTAGGCATTGAATTAGGGTCTTGAAATAAGCACCTTAATTTTGTTTTCCAGAATCAGAGTTTAGGATCCAAAATTAGGTACCCAAGTTTCAACATTTTTACCTAGGGTAATTTTTTCTAAAGCACCCAAATCACTTAGGATCTTGACTCCTATTGACTTTAGTTCTTAAATTAGTGATGTGCTTCTGAAAATAAGAGTTCCTGAATCCCAAACCAGTGGTTACTCATCTACACTGTACTGCCTCCCTATGATCTGTTGCTGTTATAACCCTCTTTGTCATCATTCTGGGAAAATAATGGAACAGAAAATTAAGGAGTCAATTTGCAAACATCTAGAGGAGAATAAGGTGCTTAGGGCTAGTCAGCGTGGATTGCTCAAAAAAAATATCATGTCAAACCAACTTGACAGCTTTCTTTGATGTGGTAATGAGACTTGTGGATAGAGGGGAAGTGGTAGATGTGGTATATCTAGACTTTAGTAAGGCATTTGATATGGTCTCACATCACACTCATTAATAAATTGGGGAGGTACAAACTGGATGGAGCTATTATAAAGTGGGTGAAAAACAGGTTGGATAACCACTCCCAGAGAGTAGTTATCAACGGTTCACATTCAGGCTGAAAAGCTATAATGAGTGGGGTGCTGAAGGGATATGTTCTGGGTCCGGTTTTGTTCAACATTTTTATCAATGACTTAGACGATGGCATAGAGAGCAAACTTATAAAAGTTTGCAGATGATACTAAGCTGGGAGGGTTCATAAGTGCTTTGAAGGATAGGATCACAATTCAAAATGATTTGGAGAAACTGGTGAAATGGTTTGAGATAAATAGAATGAAATTCAGTAAAGATAAATGCCAAGTACTCCACTTAGGGTTGAACAACCCGTTGCACACAAACAAAATGGGCAATGACTGCCTAGGAAGGAGTACTACAGAAAAGGATCTGGATGTAATAGTGGACCACAAGCTAAATATGAGTCAGCAGTGTAATACTGTTTGGGAAAAAAAAAATAAGCAAACACTGCTGGGGTGTATCAACAGGAGTATTGTGAGTAAGACATGAGAAGAGAAGGGATTCTTCCAGTCTACCCTGCACTGGTTAGGTCTCAACTTAAGTACTGTGTTCATCCAGTTTTGGGTGCCTCATTTCAAAAAGGATGTGGAGAAACTCGAGAAAGTCCAGAGAAGGGCAACAAAAATGATTAGAGGTCTGGAACATTTGACCTACGAGGGAAGATTGACAGAACTGGGTTAGTTTAGTCTAGAAAAAAGGAGACAGAGGGGCAATGATAACAGTTTTCAAATACCTAAAAGGTGATGAGGAAGAGGGAGAAAAATTATTCTTAATCACAGATGACAGGACGAGAAGCAACGGGCTTAAATTACAACAAGGGAGGTTCATCTTAGACATTAGGAAAAAAAATCCTAACTGTCAGGGTGATTAAACACTGGAATAAATTGCCTCAGCAGGTTGTGGAATCTCCTACATTGGCGGTTTTTAAGAGCAGGTTAGACAAACACCTGTCAGGGGTAGTTTAATGGGTGCCATGAGTGCAGGAACTCGGCTCGATGACTTGTCATGGTCCCTTCCAGTTTCTATGATTCTACGGTGATGTAGATAGAGAATTGCCTAGTAGTGTATAAACAATGAGAATAACTAAATATTAACAAGTTGATTTAAGGCATACACAAAATCCCATGCAGTAAATCAATTTGTTAGTCTTTAAAAGTGCCTCAGGACTTTTTCCAAAGGGGGAAGACGTGTCAGTCTAGTTCAGCAAAACAGCCAAGGAATCTTCGGGCACTTTTAAAGACTAACAAATGTATTTATCACATGAACTTTTATGGGAGAAAAATCCCACTTTGTCAGACACTGGAAGATGGAGAATTTAAAGAATGGGAGGAAATAAATGAAGGGAAGTGAAGTCATAGGATTAGGTCAGACTGTTGGAGGAAATCAAAATGGCTCTTTAGTTTAAAAAGAGTGGAGAACAGCATTTTAGAGGGAGGTGAGGGGAAAAGATGACAAAAATCTCCTGTTGAAATAAGAACAGAAACTGAAATCCCTACTTAATCCTAAAACAATGCTGTCAAATCTGCATATGAATTCCAATCCTGAAGTTTCTTTTTTGATGCAATCATTTGTTATCCATTTGCTTAAGTACAGCAATTATATCATCAGTGGAGTGAGCAGGGAGATTGACATGTTCCCCTATTGGTTTCTGAATAAGTTAGAGGTTTATTGCAATAGTGGGTGGGTGATGTTTTGTGGCCTACATTGTGCAGTTGATCAGACTAGATGATCATATTGGTTCCTTCTGACTTAAAGTCTATGGAAGAAGAAAGATTAGTAAAATCAGGCTTCATATTAAAACCAAGACTTTAAAAAACACTTTCTAAGAAAGTCTAAAGATTTTGCTTTGTTGCAGAAGTGTCCTAAAACTACAATGGCAGAATAAAGATGCTCAGACAAATTTTACTCTTAAGTGAAATTATTTTTCTTCACCCATAGCAGCTAGAAAGCAATAAAGTGAGTTATAGAACTTTGATCAAGTTCATTAGAGTGTTAGCATGTTAGAGGTGTTGTACAGGGAGCTGTTCTGTGGAGACTGCCTCCTGACACATTTGATTTCCCTCCATTTCCTGCCCTGATTCTTTATACCGTATCACACCTTGAGACTCTTCAAGGAAGAAGAGTGAAGTTTGGAAATATAAATACAGCAATCTGGGCACAGTTTGTTAGCTACATATACAAATGAAATCAAGTCAATACTCATAAATCAACAGCAGCCATACGGTGCATCTAGAAGCTTGAGACTCTTCCAGGAAATGAAGCTCAGCAAAAGAATCATTTACAGTCTGTTCACAGGATTGATGCTTTGGTTAGGATGAGAAGCAGCTTTTATTTTTAAAGTGGCTAGAACAGGCTTATGGGTTCTGGGGAATGCAGGATGCCCCTTATGACACTGTCCGGATTTAGGGAACCATTTATATTAATATCTCAGAATTGCTACAATCCATAGGAACTATGTCATGTTTGGTATCAATAGAAAGGTAGTAATTTGCTGGGAATGATTATATAGTTTACGTATAGGAGTTGTATTTGTGTTAGAAGTTAGGAGTATGGTTGTTATATCTATACTTTAACTTGTGTGATTCTGGGGAAACTCCCCAGACAGGATTTCTACAACCAGTGTCTCCTTAATGGCCCATTAAGGAAGCTCCCAGGTATAATGGGCCCAGGGAGAAACCTGTTGAGCCACTAGGACTTGAACATGTGATTCAACTCCATTGTGATTGGAAAGAACTGCACACAGCATGGAGAAGGCCAGAGGTGGTAAAAGGCAGCAGCCCCGACTCCATCTTGTCTCAAGTCCCCAGTCTACAGCCACCACCCATCTCTGGAACTATTTGAGACTGGACAAAGGATTGAGGCCCACCCAGGTGCTGGGTGTTAACCAGAGGAACAGGCCTGCAAACTCCAGATGAAGAAGCCTGCAAACTGCTTTACATGAACTTTAAATAATTTGTATGTATGTGATTAACTTTGACCCTTTAACATCTCTCATACTTTGCTTCTTTTCATTTTATATTAAACCTTTAGTAGTAGTTGCTGAAGGATTGGCTATCAGTGTGGTATTTTGGGTAAGATTCAAACCTATATTGTTCTGTGTGGTGTGGCTGGCCCTTTGGGGTCAGGAGAATCTATTTCTTTTAGGGACCGGGTGGCCAGGTTGGAGCCAGAGGAGCTGGAGTGCAATAAAGGGAGCTTTCTATTTTGGGCAGATTTCTTTGTACCTAGTGTGGGGAACCAGAAGCCTGGTTGTGACTGACAGGGAGACTGGTTTAAGTACCACCCATCCGTGTGTGGGGAGTTTGGCTCCCGGTTTTGCAGCTTGCCCTGATTTTTGCACATCCAGGAGGGTATGCCAGGGGGCCCCGGTCACACCCCTCTTTTCCCCTTCACCATCCATCTCCCCACAACCTGTGTTTTTTCCTTGTTAAGTGTGTCCAGGGCTCACCAGATAACATATCTCATGCAGAATCTTTTAGAGCAGCAGTTCTCCTTGACTAATTTATGTAGCCACTCTGCTATCTGTACCCTATTGTTCAGCCGAAGCTGCTGCAGCGTGAACTGCTCTTGGCCTTTCACAAGGCTGTGCTTGATACTTTTACATTGTTTTCTACATTGAACTAGATTCTGTGGGCCTAGGTGGCCATACACCCAGATTGCCCCGTAATCAATCACTCTATCCCCTAGTTATGTGCTCAGGAAGCAGAATATATGATGCAGCCTTCTCTTATTAAGTCATCAGGACCGTTGTTTGAAAGGAATCGAACCCAGCCTCCAACAACAGAGGTGACTGGGCAGATCTTAGTTAATCACCTTTTATTGGCTGGTTTCTCCTCTGCATTAGCATTGCGATAATCTAATGGGAGAAGAGTGGTCAGAACTAAAAAAGGTTTAAACTGGTCAGGGCTCAGAGGGCAAAGCTGAATCCTTCATAGCCATGATGTTACTGTATGAAGGCCCTCCAGTAAATTTAAGGCAAAAATTAGACCCAGCAGCAGCAGACACACACAAGGCAGGAAATACTGGAATAGGGATTAAGTTTGGACTACATGGGATAACTTGGAGGCCATTCACGTACTGGCAGAACAACGATCATATACCAAATCAGCTGAACACACAAGATTTGGGGCCCCAAATTTAAAGTTGATTTCCTTGTGGGGTTTTGTTTGTTTTTAAAGAAAGGAGAAATTGTAGAAGTATTCACCCTCTTCTCACTCCACCCTAGTTTTCTCAAATAATGTATGTTTATGTTGGTATATGGGGCCAAATTCTTACTTGTAGTGAATTGGTGGATGATCATTTCAATATTTTATACTTAATTCCTCAAGAGCTAGTTTTCAGAAATCTGCAGAATTGATCAACCCTTTATCCATGCTTGGAGATTGTGAATATTTGCAATTAGCATTTGGCCCACAGCTATTTGTAGTGCACACAAGTTGGTAGCATCCCTTTAAGAAGTTTGATAACCCTGTAATGGCTCTCATTGGTTCAGAAGCCACCAGAACTCTACCAAAGTAGATGTGCATTCATGGAGCTAGCCTTATAGGTGGGGGATTCCTTTTGCCATGGTGATTCCTTCGCAATATCCAAGCTGTATAAAGGGCAAAACAACAATATTAGAGATAGCAAATGTCTATTAGAGAATATCCTGCATACACAAGGGAAAGCACTAATGATCAAACTCTTCAGTGTAGTCAGGATATTTTGTAACACTTTGGGAATGCAAAAAAGTCAACCTTAAACTGGGTTTAACATGTCACCAGTACAATACAAAACAGCCAGAGACTAGTGGTCAATCTGGCCAGCCAGTCATCCATTCTTTCTGCTTTCTTGCCTAAGATTATTCCCTGCAGTGTATTCGCCAATTCTGTTTTGTTTTAGATTGCTTCTAAAGTAATTTTCTACATAGGTGATATATCGGCAAGTGGAAAACATGGTTGCCATTTACTAAACACAGAATGACACTCCTTCCTCTCAAAGAATTTCATAATCCCAGTAATTTGGGAAGTAGTTGACTGAGGCATTGGGGTTATTAAATGCCTATTTATGAATAAATCCACAGACTCCAAAGTGAGAGAAAACAGCAAATCTTAACACATTATTGCCCCTGGAAGAAAACACTTTGAAATGTTAAAGTCATCTATTGGAAATCATTTTTGCTATTTCAGCATATTTACTTTGGTTATAAAGTATCTCCAGAATGCTTTATGAAAATAAGTTAGATAAATACCCAGCTGTTTGTGCAATGGCTGGTTCACTCTGTTTCCAATGAATGTAATGTAGGGATATCAAATTAATTTTGTTCAACCTAGGTGATAGTTAAAAATGAGACCTTCTTGAAATACAAAGAGCATGGGGTCATGTTCATATGGATTTGAATTAAACTCAGAACAGTCCAGCTGGGAACAACCATACAGTAGATGACATAGATCTTTTCTTCTATGATTAAGTCAAATCTACTTATCAAATTCCGCTATCAGTTTCTGGACACCAGTGTGACTTCAGAGCAACTCCAATGAAGTCAACCAGCTAGTCAGTGCAGAGACAATCCATACTTCAAACAATTTGCACTCCAAATCCCTAAGCCTTGATTTAGAGACCTTTCAGGGGTCCACCCACATGGAGCAACATACAAAACTTAGGCCTGGTCTATACTGCAGAGCTAAGTCAACAGGAGATACACAATCTGTGTGTCACAGAATGCACATCTTCCATTGACTTATTTACTCACACTTACCTCTCTGTTTTCACTTCACTTCACTGGCAATGCTTTCTTATCGATTCAGCCTTACTCCACTTGGAGGGGTGGAGTTATTGCGTCGACACAAAAGCACTTCCAGGATTGATTGAGCAGGTCTATGCTGGCCACTCAATCGATCCCACTGTGTCGATCCATGAGGATTGAAACAGTATTTTGAATGTAGACGTGGCCTTACAGATATATGAACAATTATAGAGGGAGAAAAAAAACAAAACAAAACAGTATTTTATTTAATTCTAACATTTTAAAATTACAAGTAGATACAGTAAGAGTGAACTCTCCTATCTGCCCCTCATACCAGCTGCTGGCTCATTTCTTACAAGCATTGTGGCCAAACTAGATTTTAAGATTCATTGTAAGCTTGTGTGTTCCCTCCTTAGGGATCAAGCTAAATGAAATCACTAGTTTCCAACTACGTCTCTTTGCTTCACACAAGAGGTATCTCCTAGTTCTTAGTTAAAAAAAAAAATCTTCTATATAAAAAGCTAACATGGCATATGATCTATAATATATAGATTTAGGACATGGGCACTTATCTGGGTCTATTATTTAATCACTTCAGCCTTTTGAAGTGTCAGGAAGCTGATGTGCATTTTTCTTACTCTGCCTTGTAAAGTGAAGGGTGAAAGTTGGCTAAAAAAAAGCAAAAATCAAAAACTTCAGTCCTAGAGTTTATCCAGATTTCAGGTGCAACACAATTACTTGTGAGTTCTTGTTGCAAATGGTAACTATAGAGTGCAAGTGAAATGAAGAAATGATAAATAAAATAGATAAGCCACAAGAAGAATGTATAAAAGGGGAAAAAATATCTTTGGCTGACCTAAGGGAAAGACACTACTCTTCTCTCATTCTCATACAGCTATCCATCAATGGTTGATTTCAGAGTAAAGATAGGCAAGGGTCCATATTTTTGCAGTGGGCCAGAAAAGGGCCAGGGCACAATTTAAGTACCATTTTAACTCTGAATTTGTCAGTGTAAAATTGTGTGCCAGTGTAACCTTCGGGTGGGCTAAAATCATTTAGTTGCCCTTCTCCAGTGCCCCACAGAAATCAATCCCAACCCCTATGGGGAAGGCAGCTGGAGACCCAGGATCCAGTCTGTACAGGACTCACGGCGAAGCTTGCTCAGAGCTACACTCACACATTAAAATACTACTAAAAACAAAACATAACAATTAACTTTATTAACTACTAACTAAATGAACCTTATCCTAAGAAAACAAACTACAAGTAACCAAGAACAATCCCTTGCATGAAAGATATCCAAGAGTCCCAAAGTCTGTGTGGAGTTCACCCAACTCTCAGCTACAGTCTCTGTTCCAGTGTGGAAGCTTGAGTGGCAAGAAATAGCTGTCTTCTTCTTTCTTTGCTGGGATCCTCTGTAGCATTCCATGCAGGCTCTCTCTTCTCCTCTGCAACAAGCCCTCAGTCCCATATGCATGTCTGCAAGGTCTGTCGCAAATGACTCCTTTACATGGAGAAAACATCTTGTTCACTCCTGGCTCAGCTCCTCTCCAGAACACTGAGCACATGGTCTCCCCTCAAGGCAGCTCCTGCCTGCTGTCTGCTCAGGCTGCTGCTCTCCAGTCATCTGACTGACATCACATCACACCAGCAGGGTACACTGTGGAGCATGCTCAAATTGCTACCACTCCCTGCTTCTGGAAGTTTCCAGTTGTGGGTCACTAATCTGCCCAACAACAGTAACCCACCCTCAGCAGGTCTCTCAGAGATAGCCTTTTCAGGCATATGGGTTACACCAGTTCAGGTCCTATGCATTATTTAAGTGCTATTGTTTTTTTTTTTCAAAGGTCAATCCTGGCCTTATATGACTACTTCATCTGACATCCTCCTTACACAGGACATAGAATTTCACCCAGCAATTCCTGCATTTGTCCAATAACTTCTGGTTGTGCTACAAATCCATTAGAATGACCTTTTTTTATTTAAAGACAACAGGCAGTGTAAAAAACTGGACATCCCTAGATAGTTATTCCAACACAACGAAAAAATTAGAGAGGCAACATATACTGAAGCTATCAACAGTCCACATACATGCTAAGCTTCTCAAGTCTCACCTGTCTTCCACATGGAGAACCTGGCAGGCTGCCGGTCTCAAATCTTTTATCAGTTACAATTTCGTGTCGACTCAAGAATCAAAATAAAGATCCCTCAGCCATCTCAGGCTGAACCTATATCTCAAAGCCCTTTATCGCCAGGACTTCATGAACCCTGTCTATGCAATTGCCTCCCAGAAGTGGTACTTCTCTCGAGCTGTTTACCTGCCCTGGTATTTCCATCTACACACACAAAGACACTTTTTAGTTCTGAAGGAAGTTTGGTAGATCTACCCCATGAACTAGAATGCTATCCCTAGCCAAAAGAAGCATTATAACCTTTATAGATACACATGCTTATAAAATATTCCTGTGCAGATCATGTCTGGCACAGCTGAAAAGAACAGTTGTTTGAGATTTCCATGCTTCCCAACGCTCACATCTAACACAGTTTGCAAATAGAAAGACTCTGGAACCCATTTTACCCTCCAAGGAAGTATTACTCAGGGGAGGAAAGAAATAATATCTGCAAGTGTGTTTATTAGCTGGTCATTACTGGGATACATGACATATTCCTCTTCATTAGTCTTGCAGTACATGTCATGTCTCACTCAGACCTGGATGTCCTTATCCCTTTTATGTCTATTAAAAGATTCTTAGGCAACTCCAGCCCTACACTATTGATTATGAGGAACCATAATATTGACTAAGGCCTCAGTTTTACGTGCATGTCCCTGGTACATGTTTAACTTCAGACACAAGTTTGTAAGACTTTGTCTCCAAGAAACGATTGAATATTTCCACACAAAATAGTCAAGTCTCTTCCAGGAGTATTCCAAAGGGGTAGCCATGTTAGTCTGGGTCAGCCAAACAAAGAAGGAGTCCTGTGGCACTTTTAAAGATTAACAAATTTATTTATTGCATGAGCTTTTGTGGGAGAAAATCCCATTTGACAAAGTGGGATTTTCTCCCACGAAAGCTCATGCGATAAATACATTTGTTAATCTTTAAAGTGCCACAGGACTCCTCCTTTGTTTTCCTGGAATAGGATCTGAACTCCTCCTTTGGGTCTCTTGGAATACATCCATACTGGCAACAGTGACTCTCAGAGTCCAAGTCTCCACTCCCCATCTTTTCTGCGGTGCTGAAAAATGATAGTCGATGGGGTGGCTCTAGCCTGAGCTTAGGCTCTGGAGACTTTTTTGGAGGCAGAAGAAGCTTCAGCATTTGAGCCTTAACATCTACACAATTGTTTTTAGTATTGTGGGGCAAGTCTGAGACTTCTTACCATAGACTGGGTAGACTTCCCCTTAGGGATGTTGAGAACTGCTTACAATTTTCAGTGGTTTGATAGCCAGAGCTTCAGTTCTGTGGCAGGGCCCAGGGTTTCTGCTCCATGGGGCATGTCTACCAGGGCTTGGGGCATCAGCAGATCTGCCCAACAGGGCAGTAGTCCTAAGTCCCAGCAGCTGCCTGCCATAGGGCAGAAGCCCAGAGACTTCCCCTCCCTGCCGTGTTGAAGCCCCCAACAGGTGGACACCATGGGGCAGAAGCCCCAGTGCCACAAACCCCAGTGCACTAACCCACCATGGGGCTGAAGCCCTGAACTGCCAACCCTTGCCTGGGAGGCAGAAAATGGGGAAGGGAAGGGGAGGTGTAGAGGACTTTGCAAGCTTCACTTTAACTATAAAAGAATCTCATGTGGTTCTTGAGCCACTATTTGGCCACCCCCATTATAGCTGATTGAGGAAAAGGTGAAAACATCCTTTTTTTCAAAAAATATTTCTGTGAAGAAACTGTATTCAAACTTTGAAAAACTGGGTTGGAAACAATTAATACAACATGAGATAACCACAAGACCAAAGAAAAGCAAAAGTAATAAACTAAACCTATGATTTCTCTTTATTTGTGATAAATTTTGGAAGCAATGTAGCAAGTCAGACACTGATGTATTTCAGATGCTCAATAAGATAAAATAAAGTAAGTGCCATGAAAATGACAGATCATAAGTGATGCAGAATCACAATGACAACTTTTTATTTATATTGAGTGATTCACCATCAGGATCAACAGTGTAATAGGTGGCTACTTTTAATTACAGATGCTAAACGTCATACCTATAGATGGTTTGCCAGTTGAACATACGATTCAATTTTTTTCTGAAGGAAAAATCACTAATATAGGCAGGCATTCATCCTTCATCTAGGTTGACTGTATTGCCAACACAGGGGCTATTTTAAAGTCAAACTAGACCTTTAAATAATAAATTCAAGAATCAGTCATATGACATGAAGCCAGATTCTATTGAAGTTCTTGTTGAAAATTACATATCATCTAAGAAGGCAAGTTTTCTTTCTGATGCTGATAAATTAATAAAAATAAAAAGCCAAATCCTTAGCCTGGAGCTAAGCTGATTTAGCTAAAGATCAGACCCATAAATTTTATGATCAGAAGATACCACTATGTTTATGTAGTATGACCTCCTGTGTTATACAGGAGATCAAACTAGACCATATTGGTCTTTTCTGGTGTTAAAACCGATTTATCTTTGAACACCAAAGTCTGTGTGACCTTACTCAGCACTTCCAGTAGCAGACTTAATATCTTGGGTTGAACTAGAGAATCTCTTTTTTAGGCAGTCATCCAATCTTCATCTAAAGACTCCATGTGATGGAGAATTTACTATATAGCCCTGGAGAGCAGTTCCCATGGTTATTCCTTTTCCTTTTTCAGAATTCACGTTTTGTTTCCAGCGTGGTTTTTTTTTCTAAATTTTAATTTTCAGCCACTGGATTTTGTGATGCTTTAAACTGTGATGCTTTAAACTAGGATCTTCTAGTATCAGATATTTTCCCCTTTGCTAGGTTCTTCTCCACCTTGATCTCTGAAATGTTCTCTTTGACAAGCTAAATATTTTGACTTCTTTAAGTCTCTCCTGGCAAGATGTATTTTGCAAATGTTGAGTCCTTTTTATAGCACTTCTCTGAACCATCTCCAAATATATTTTTAAGTATGAATACTTGCTGAACTGGATACAATATTCTACTAATGATCTTAATGGTTTAATATAAAGAGAGACATCAATGGCGCTCAGTATCCCCTTGTTCACACGTACTAGACTGAAAGCCCTTATTGCAATATCACGTACAAATGGCTCTTTACAATAATCAAAGAGTTTCTGTCACTGTGTTCTTAAATGTATAACATTGCATATAGCTATATTACAAGTCATCTGATTACCCACAGTTTATTAAGGTATCCAGATCACATTAACCAATCAGTTACTCACCAAGCTTTATGTCATTTTTATCAGCAATAATTTTATATTTTCTTCCAGATCAGTAAAAATACTGAACAGAGCTGGGCTGATAACTGAGCCTTGCAGGACTACAACTGAGAATACCCACATTGACAGTACCCCATTAATAATTACTTTTCGAGGGGTATCAGATAGCCAGCTTTTAATCCACTTAATATGTGCCATATTGATTTTGTTCAATGCTAATTAACACCAGCTGCAGTTCTGGCCCCGACTAATCAGCCTGGTGCCGTTTTGAAAGATTGATTGTATAGATGGAGAAAGAGAACCTGAAGAGATTTGCAAAAGGATAGACTATGAGCAATAGTATAGAAAAGAGTTCATAATCCCCTCAGCTTGGCCCAGCTCTTCATTCCTGGAATTTTTCATTCTCACCAAGACAATGTCAAGTTCTAAATGTTGTCACGAAACTCTTGATTTGAAAAGGAAAGACTTTATAATAATTTCACAGTCACATTTCAACTACAAATGTCACTGGATATGCACCTTGATTTAAGTGCTAAGAGCATCTTTTTGTTCACAGTTTTATTTTCACTGATAGAACCACTCCAGCTAATTCCTCAGGTCTGTCACTTGAAGTGTTCAATAGATCGTGCTCTTAGCACTCAAGAAGCAAGTACAATAGAACTCAAAGTTTGTTACCCAAGAAGTTCTAAACAGTCTCAAGGTAAACTGACAACACTAAGAAAAGTGCCAGAGAGGGCCCTGAGCCAACACTTAGGACCCAAACACCCTCAAATTTTGGGATGACTAGATCAGGCTAGCCCTATTCTGCAACATACTAAACCAATCCATCAGATAGGCATATAGTGGCTATTGATAGATGGACAGATGGAGTCAATAAAACTGAACCTTTCCCCAAATATTAACAGATAACCCTATATCCAACTGTTGTACTTAAATGAAAACAATATTAAGCACCCATTGGAATTAATGGCAAAGGAAAAATGCCAGTTTCCAAGACCACTTCTTCACCCCCTACACTTGGGCTAATTAATAGCTATTGCCGCCATCGCTCCAGCAATAGTGGAACCAATGGATTGTAATGCAGATTTTATGTCCAAACAAAGATTCATGGATTCTATTCCTAAGAAGTGACCACTGTAGTTATCTAGTTTGATCTTCTGTATAGCACAGGCCATAGGACTTCCCCAAAGTAATTCTCTCTCAAGTAGAGCATATAGATTTGGGCCTCATTCTACAAGGAACTATTCCAAAACATGACATATACACAAGTCAGACAATGGATAGATGAAGGAAATTGTCTTCATTGTACACATGGAGAACAGAGGCTTAGAAATATAAAAAGTCACTTACCCAAGGTTGCACAAGAAACATGCATAAGAGCCAGAAATTGAACTCGGATCGGAGTCCTTGCCTATTCCCTAAATGACTAGTTCATTCTTCAGTCTTCTGCAGAGTTGCACTGGAGCAATTTGGCTACAATGATCTACCACTGCAACAAAATCTTAAATTAGGGCAAAGGGGAGCATACTGTTCATTCCCAATATATAGATCCAGATCCACATTGTGTCTCAGAATTATTCCAAACTGGTGATAATGCAAGAATCTTCATCTCTTTCCCTTTACTCAGAATGGAATTTTCTTCCTTCCCCTCCCTTCTTTTCACCCATCCTGCTTCCTTGAATTTCCTTGTGAAAGAAATATCTATATCTATATCTATATATGTAACTTATGATTCGTCAACATGTAAATTACACTGCCTTGGGGATGAAAGCTGCAGGGGCAGTCACCAGTACACCAAAGTGAATAACTTCCCTTGCTACAGATTCCAAAACACATACCACTTCACAAGATGCAATGCAAACCAGCCAAAGTCACAATGATCAGGTGCACCTGGAATCTATGCATTTCCTTTATAGCCCCCTTCCCTCAAGGATTCAAAGCTCTTCACAAATGTTAACATACCGTTCCGACACTTGTGGAAGGCAGGTTCCATTTCCCCATTTTACAGAGGAGAAAACTTAGATCCAATGGGAAGTCACTGTCAGAACAAAGGTTAGAATGGGGAAGTCCTGCCATCCAGCAACCACTGCGAACATGGATGCTCTGATTTTCAGGAGGCTCCAAGGACCCATAACTACCATTAAAACAAAAGGAGTTGGGGCAGTTCTGAAGACCAGATCATGCACACACACTGCAAGATATATCATGAGACTAAACATTTCTATGAATCAATCAGCTTCATTAATACGCAGTCTCCTTTTTTCTATAATTAAGTAAACAGTAAAGTGTCAGACTATGCTTAAAAGTGAACAAGGGCCCTCATCCCCTAAAAGTATCCCATCTTCATTAGGATTTTATAAAGAAAAAAAAAAGTTTCTATAAAATTACATTCGGGAATCCTGCTGTGAAATCAGTAGCCAGAACCACTTTTGGCTTAATTCCTGTATCCAGTCCATGCTTGCAAATCCAATTGACTTTAATAGCCCTTCAGCGCATGGACTGATAGCGCATTCAGTCTCAAAAGGAGATACTCATGAGTGTTAAATAAAATACTATGGGCCAAAGCCTCATACTTCCACTGGTGTGAATCTGAAGTAATGCCAGCAACATAGAACTGGTGTAAATCTATAGTAACACCACAGATTTCAGTTACATTACTCTGGATTTATAGTCAAGCAATGGAGAGCAAATTTTGGCTCAGTGCTTTGAAATCTAGTAATAAATGTAGAGTTACACATGAAATAAAGTGGTGACAAATGCATCGCTCTAACGTTAACATATTTTGCTGTAGGCATGACTGTGAATTAAGTGGCTGTTTTATCACCTTGCTTTGTTAGTGTGCATTTTCACGCTACAATTAAACATTGTGATTCATTAATCACAGCTTTCATGTGCAATTCCATTATAGTTGAGACCTATTCTGTAGCATCCATGTTTGTAAAACGCTGTGTTTTACCAACAAGCCTTTTTGTTATGGTATTTACTGTCACTCCACTAAACCCTCTTGACTCAGTTCTACCACCCACTTGCATCCGTGCAGTTCTGTGGTGTTATAACAGATGACAATGACCCAGCCTGGAGAGGAAGAATGTTCTTGAGGCAGAGGCATTGTGGAATATGGCTGTGAGATCTTGTGCAGATCTTTTTCAATACTTCATTACAATTCCTTACCTGGAAATTGGGGACCATAATGTGTCCTTCACCCTTGTCTTGTCTTTTGAGACTGTACGCTCTTCAGTGCGGGGACACTCACTACATGAATTTATAGAATATAACACAATGAGGTCTGGTCTGTATGCACTATAATAAAATAATAATAATACAAGACAGAATCTGGTCCATGATTAAATGCCAAGACCATTTCCCATAGCACAATGTGTATATACCAAGGAATTTGTACGCTTAAGCAAAGGGGCTTTTAATTGCTCATTATGTGGGAAAACCCAGCCCACGAAATTCCTTTGTTCACAAAGCCAAATACAATAAAAGAAAGATGGGAGCATTTTGGCCTAGCACATCATGCTTCTGTGTGATAGTGTGGGTGTGAGAAGTACTGTAACAGTGTATAACCCAGAGCTGGACAAAGGCAGCTATAAATTACATGGCTACATTTTTGCCAGTTCCTCAGCTAGGGAAAGAATGCTAATAAATTATTTCTTTGGATTAAAAAAAACATTTTAAATGAGAGCTTCACTTTCTTTGTTGGATTCAATGACACCCCCTCCCCCTTTCCTGTAGCTTTAACATGCCCTGAGAATTAGTGAGGCCGATAAGGTTGCTGGATACAAAATAAACATTGTGCAGCTTTCTGATTTACTTTGAGCCAGAAACTGAGATCTAAAGGTGTGAAGCAAAAGTAGAATGGACTTTAATCCTTTTAGGATTTATTCCTTATATCTCATATTTTTAAAAAATTACAGGGATTTTTTCCCCCCAATTGTTATAGATGTACCCCCATGAACACAATTATGTATTCAGTCCTTGAGGATGAAATTGTTTTAAAAAAATGTTATTACTCAAGTGGAAAAATGTCCTTGGAGAATGCAATGCTTTGCAGCAGAGTTTCCCGAACTGTATTCCATGGAACACTGGTTTCTGCGCAATGTGAATAGGTGTTGTGTGGAAAAAAAAAAAAAAAAAAAGCTAGTGATATTTTTCCTTCCAACTCTTAAATCAATGTTATCAATACATGCGGCAATTTTTTGGTTATGAAAAGACCCACCCATCCACCTGAGCAGCATGTTTGTGTTCTGTCAATATATTCCAAGTCCAAAAGTGTTCTGTGGCCAAATTAGTTTGGGAAACATTGCTCTACAGTCTTGTCAGCCCCAGTCAGTGTGGGTAACCGTCCACCTGTTTGCTGACAACTCCTAACAAAACACTTTAAAAACTAGTGCATGTTCTGGAAAAGAAGAAAAATATACTGTTTGGAAATTCAGTCCTAAAAAGACTTGGCTTTTAATATTTTAAGTCTTGAAGCACTCTTCACTCTGAGCGCAGAACCTCAAAGGGGATGTCTTAAATCAGAACTTTAGACTTTTTCCTTATGTCACTAAATTAAAAAAAGATTATCCAGTAAATCTATAGCTCTAAGTCTGGGATTTCATATTTCAAGAGCTAAAATAAAAATCTGGCCTTTTTAGTCCTGAGATAGGAAACTGCCACAAAAAACCTCAAGACACTCAAGTGTGCTATAGGAACACAATAGCTGCCAGCCATCAAATCAATCTCTCATCCGACAGAGCTCTTCCTCTACCTCAGTGGGTCCAGTGCTTCCTTCTAGTGGTAGGACAGGGAACTGCTTCACCCTTGAATGTCCTTCCCCCTTCTAGGGTGACAGAGTAATTCAGCCTTTCCAAGATGGCTACTCTCTGCCAGCTCCCAGTCCTGTCTTGGTTCTAAGAGCCCTTGTCTCTTTACTAGTACTTTTGTCCCTCTAACAGATGGCCGATGGGGATTGGGCTCAGTGCCACTCTCTACTCTGAGCCTGAGCCAAAGGGCCCTATAAATGGCAGCCTCTCACTGCTACTTCAGGAAACCAGTTAGATTTCCTGGGTTTCTTCCCCATGCTCTCTTGAACTAAGTTATTTGGACTCTACTTGAATGGGGCCCTTCTTGGCCTCCTTGCCGGGCATCTGACAGGCCCACTCAGTGGAGCAGTGCCCAGTTAAATCATCCCCTCCTGGCTGGGTCTCTCCCTCCCTCCCACCCCCCACACACTATGCCTAGGAAATGTCCTTTACTCCCTTTGGACAGGTATTTTTCCTCCTCTAGTTTTTCCTACCTGCAAGATTCTTCTTGAGCAGTATTCTGCTCCTTCTCCTAGAGCCTTTTGCCTTTAAAAGCGTCTTGCCTCCTCACACACACTGGTAGCTTTCCTCACTCTCACACTCCAGCCACAGCCCTTTTCTGGAAGGAAGTCTTTTAACAAGTCCTGGGAGGGCCTTGATTAGTTCCATGTATACTAATTAACCTGGAGTAACCCCTGCTCATCTACCAGGGACCCTGTCACACTCAGTAGGATGCCGGGGGCTTCACCCTGACCAACTGCTTTGAACAGATGTACTCTCTGCTAAGAATGGCAGTAGCACTCAGATACTGACCCCCTATCACTCTTTAGGTGCCTTAAGACAAAGATAAGGGACATATGACATACACTCCACCTGCACAAGTCAGCCCAAACCTATGATTCATGACCAGGGCTGTGTAGGGATTTTATAATAACTGGGCAGCTGGCCACCTGGATTAAGGAATCAAGCAGTCAAGAGGTCAAACCTGTTATTGAAGCTGTGGCTGGAAAGCCACCAATATACAACTAACAAAAGGAAAGCGGAAAGGTAACCATTCACGGTTAAGTAGTAACCATCTACGGTGATGGCCCTACTAGAAAGCCATTACCTCAGGTCTGGTAAGCAGGTGATTTAAGCAAACTACCAGAGAGGGCAGGAGAGTTTGAAGTGTTCCATTGGTCAGAAATATTATTTGGTACCCAAACAAGTTGTAAACATCAACAGAGGCAACCTAATTATATGCTGTATATTATGTATAATCTAATCATGTGACTTGCATATTAAGTATAGTGTAACCATGTAGGGATTTAGGCATGATGTAACCTGTTGTATTATGTATATTGTATTTAGCATGTTAGAAAGTATATATGTCTTGTGAATTCTATCTTCAGGGCTTACTTGTATGGGTGTCCAAGGCGACAGGTCATAGCTACTTCCCACAAGGTTGGATGTACAAGGGGAACAAGCATTGTGATTGAAGGCACCCTTTACCGTTCCTGCTCCTGAGTAGACCTGATCCTTTTCCTCCTCTTCCTTTCATTCCAACAGGCTGGACTTAGGATCAGGTGACCAGCTGGGGTGCTGTTTTAATCGTTAGTGACAGATAGGAAATAGAATGTTAGAAGTAAAATGTTTCAGGTATTCTGTATATAGATTTATTTTCCCACTAACATCCTAGAACGTTCTTGACCTTTATAGATTCTCATGGAACCTTCAAGACTGAGAACTACATTTCCCTTGAACTTCCTAGAGAGTTGTCTGCCACGCTTTCTTGGATATAAAGAGGCAAGGTGCTGCAAGATCACTGAGATACAAGACCAAACTGAAGTAAGAACCCAGCTGCGATACTCTGAACCCAATTTTGTTGTGCAATTGTGGAAGTATACTTGTGTTTTATTAATCACCTGCTCTTAAAGTCTTAAAAGGACATGTTTAATGAGACCCAGAGATATCTACTGAACTCCTATCTATGCAATAATACACAAAGAAATAACGTTACTTCTGTTGTCACACTTAACACAATGTTTGATGATTTGCATAGACTAATAAGACTTTAAGGTCAGAAGGGACCATTGTGAACACCTAGTCTGACCCGCACAATGCTGGGCATGGAACCTCACCCACTCACTCCTATAATAGACCCATAACCTATGACTGGATTACTGAAGTCCTCAAATAATGGTTTAAAGACTTAGAGGAACAGAGAATCTGCCAGAGCATCCACCAGTAAGTGACCTGTACCCCACATTGCACCAAAAGACTACCACACACCCAGAGATAATGTCAATGCATCAATAGCAGGGGATAGGAAAGATGTGCATGGACTATCTGGCACCCTCTTTCATTGTCCCTATGGATCTTTATCAGGGCCATGTTGTCACATTAACAAATATTTGTTTAATTTATTGACTCATCTTCACAAATGATGGGTGATGATGTGTGCCTGGCCATGACATCTTTGCTCAATACATCAAATTAAGAAATGTTACATTCAGCTTCATTAAATGATCTCCTTTAATTATAACAATGGATAACTATGGTCATTAAACTAATGACATTTGTCAACGTCAGCAAGGATAATGGATAATGAAAGAAAGAATTCATACTGATTTTATTATGCGGCATTCCAGTTAGTTGGCAGGTTGGAGAAGCATGGAAAACAGACAACACACTGGAGAGAAGGGAACCAACCAAAAAAGTCCCCCACTACATCTTTAAAACACTCATGAAAGATGAATGTGAATTAAAATAAATAGGGAGGGGAGAAAATACTTTCCCTCCCCCAAAAAAGTCAGCCACCAGTATACTTTACTCCTTTTTCTCCTAGTCTTTTAGTTTGCATGTGTGCGCGTGCGCGCGCGCACATGCACCCTTTAAAGTTTGTTGGATTGGCTCATAAAATAACCCTTCAGAGAACCACAATCTCATTAATAAAAGGCAGTAACATGCTTCAGTACAAGAAGGAATAGCCATTTTCCAGCTTCTTGGCACCTAGCTTTTTCTCTGGATTGGGATTCAGGGTAGAACCAGAGGTTTGTTTGAACCTACACTCAAAAACAACACTCAGGCTTTTATTGCAGAGGTACAGGATTGAATTGACAAACTTTGGAAATTAAAAAAGGAAAAATATTCACACAAAACCTTATAATCTGAAGTTACTGAATCACAGAAGAGCCGAGATCGGGTCATCCTTTTTCATTCATAACTCTTTCTTGCAGTATAAATATGCTGAGTTGGAATAATCGTTTCCATGTCTTGTGGAAATAGCCAAGTGATACAGTACACATTTACGTCTAATGGTCATACTTCACTCTGTTCCATTAAAAGGAATGGCAAGGTCCCGGAGGCTTTATTACATGCAACCTTCAAATAGTTAAAAATATGCACTTTACGTTATAGCACAGTATGATCTGAAATGAAATAGGGTGGTTCTCTACCATTGAAACTGATTCGTCTGGTCACCTTGCCTGGACAGAAAAAATACAGACCCTGTTAGTATTCACTATGTGTTTGGGTTCTCCATTCAAGTACAGGTATTTTCTATGCCTTTCACTAGACTAAATGAAGCTGGAATCACTCCTTTAACTTTCCTTATGTATAAGCCCAAATTGCTCCCCTCTATTACCTGCCTGACTGCTCATTTAAGAATTGGCATGTCAAAAACATAACGCTGCTCAAATGCATTGTTTCTTCAGGGACTTGGCCTAGCTTTGCTGACTTAAAATGAAAGTGCACTCTATCATGGCTTGCTAGCTTTTAATCAAATGAAGCATTATTAGAAAAGATTAAAAGAACCAATTATGTACAGCATGTCACATGACCACTAAGTGGGCTCTGATAACTATCTCCATGTAGTTGGAGAAAATAAGCACCAAGAAAGGAAAAGAATTGTTTAAGGTGGTACAGAGGAGATGTCCTTACTCCTAGGTGTGAATTAAGGAATTAAGCCAAAGAACCTGTTGTTGACTATCAAATAGCAAGAGCCATTAGACTGCAAAATAGCTTCCCAAACAGTGTTGGCTAACTGAGTTCAACTATCAGAACTAAATTGCACCAAGTTCTGGAGAATATACAGAACGACTGATTAGGTGGGATCAAGGAATGAGTGAGGTAATGGCAGGTCACGTGTTCCAGTTTACTGGATCAATGGAAAGACTTGTGCTTCGTACACACGGGGGCAGTGTTTCAAAGGGGTAGCCATGTCAATTTAGTTCAGCAAGACAAACACTGGTTCTTCTGCCTAATGTCTTATGAACTGAATAGGAAAAAAGTTACTGGCTATGGTTTGCTATGGTGCATTATTCAGATTATTGCAATGGTCATTTCTGCCTGGGAGAGAAAACAAAAACAGAACAAACAAAAAAATGAATCTTGGGCTAAAGTCAATGAATAATGGCTAATCCATCCTAATATGGATGCTATTATACCAGTATAAAGACCTTTCAGTACACATATATTGATATTAAGAAAAAAGTAACATTCTAGCCCAAATAGTTAAATTAGTATAAAACACATGCATGTAGATCAGGCCTAATAGGGAACAGATTTACACAGGGAGAAACTATGCTCACTTACTGGATGGAGCATAAATAGCATATTTGCTGGTCTTTTACTAGGTGTAACATTAACAAGTTCCAAAAGGGGTAGCTATGTCAGCCTAGTTCAGGAAAAACAAAACAAGGAATCTTGTGGCACTTTTAAAGACGAGCAAATTTGTTTCTCCCATGAAAGCTAATGAGTTAAATGTATTTGTTAGTCTTTAAAAGTGCCATTAGACTCCCTGTTTGTTTCTCAGGTGTAGCATTCATATCCCCTCATACCAGCTCAACTCCATTGACTAACACAGAGAAAGGGTGGCACCATGGCTCAGCATACTCCCCACCATCCGGTCTATTCCCTTCCCACCAGATTGTGGGAACAGTTCGGGGTTTCCAGCCCCTACTTTCTGTCCTACACCCAGACACAAGGTATAGGGTGCCGGAAAGTATCGACAGAAAGATGTAAAGGAAGAAGTGTTCTTGCTTCCCCTTATTGTGTGAGGGCCAGCTATAAAATCTAGCCAGCTCAGAAAGGGATTCTGAATTACAGTTGATGATTTCTTGTCTATAGAGGAGTGGACCCTCAGGAAGCCAGAATGGATCCCACAATGTCACATTATTTAGGAACACTGGTCAGCAAGGTTGAAATGCCCCCTTGTGTAGTCAGATATTTCCCCCAGCAGCAAATATTTCACAGGGAGAAAAAAAAAATCAATTTGTGTAAAGATTCATGCAGCCTTCTACACAAAACCTCTTATTATGCATACTTAATTCAACTTTAGACAAAAGAACACAAGTACGATGCCTTATATCTAACCAGATATTGCATTTAAAACAGGCTGGGAACTTCAATTGATCAACTGTTCTGTTCCATCGAAGAGTGGGCGGGCAAAGGAAGTATTGAAACTCGAGATGGAGGAAAACATTCTGACAGAATAGATTTAAAGCCAGTGCAAGGGGATATAGGAATGGTATATGCTCAAGAACATAAAATATTTGAATTCCTTTAAAATATTGACCCTAAGGAAAATTATATTCACTAAATAAGAGTTAGGGGGGAAAAAAGCCAATAGTTCTTCATGTCCAAACCTTATTTAGATTAGCTTAGAGTATGAAGTAGAGCTGGGTAAACTATTCACAGCGAAACATTTACTCGACTCATTTAACCTCTTTTTGTTTAAAAAAGATCTGCAAACAGAATTAGAATTTAAAAAAAATAGGACATTAAGTTGGACTAGAATTACAGCTAGACATTGTGTAAGAAGTTGTAGACAGGCAGGACTAAGTGAGGAATGGGGTTGAAAATACACAAGTAGTTTTATGTTTGAAGCTGTGGAAAAGAGGGAGAGATGGAAAATAGGATGTGGTCTAAAGAATGAGTTAGGAAGATGGACTTGCAGTAACATTATGAATGGATTTGAACTTTGAAGTAGCATTTGTTGGGACCACAAAAGCTGAGAAGTTGCAATAGTGTAGATGTAAGAGAGCATGGTTTGCGTATATGGTGCTGTAATGTTCACCCTGCTCTAGCACAAATGCTGTGATGTGTGTGGAGAACAGATGTGGTTGTAGTTGTGAGCCTGTACTCCATATACAGGAAGGCAGGGGCATAGTCAGCCCCTGATTTCTTGCCGGGCCTCTGAAGGTGGAGGATGGGCCCAGCCAAGGGTGGCTTCCAGTCACATGACTGGGAGCTGCCCTCCTGCTGGTGGGGCCAACCAGCAGCCAGTGGCCACAGCTGCCAATAAGGCAGAGGCACCAGCACAGGGGGAAGGCAGCTCCCAGTCACATGACCAGAAACTGCCATGGCCACAAGCCGAGCAGAGGCATAATCAGTTTTGCTTACAACTGGTATCTGAGTTACTTTGCCATTCAAAAAGAATGCAATGAAATTGAACTAGAGAGGGGCAAAAAGAAAAAAAAACAAACAAACAAACAAACTTCAATTAGGAGTTGAATGAGTTCATGAGAACCCATGTGTGTGTGTTTTAGTTTTGACTAGACCCAAGACCAGTCTGTCAATCCATCTGGAGTCTTACAGTGGCACTAAATCACCTAATTTTTCAAAGATTGGTTTTGTCTCTTGGGATCAAAACAATTGAGTTACATGGTATTCTACCAGAACTGAGCCATTAATCCAGGCTTTCCAAACGATTTCTGGTTCCTACAAAATTGGGGGTTATAATATGATGGGGTCTGGGGGTTCATACTGAGACACAAATTCAGATGAGTTTTTGCCTCAATTCTCATTTTCACTCTGTTCTATTACAATTCTGTTTATAGTAGGATGACCAGATGTCTTTTTTATTTTTTATTTTTTTTAAATTAGGGACAGTCCTGATATCTAGAACTTTGTTTCATATAAAAGTTTTATTATTCCCCACCCATCGTCCTGATTTTTTTCATGCTTGCTACCTGGTTGCCCTAGTTTACAGGGTAGAAAATAAAGATCTGGGACTCTTTGCTTTAAGATAAAGCCATTTTTAAACTTTGGGGATAGAGATAGAGTGGTGTGTTTTTTGGTTTGGGGTTTTGTTTTGTTTTTTGGAGGACGCAGCATTGACAAAACAACATAACAGTCTCTTCTTAGAGCTAACTACAGTAAATAGTCAAGACTCACCCATTTTGCCATGAGGCTCGCCCTTTGACGTTAGCAACAAAATGAATTTCTCCACTCTGGCTGTGGGGCTGCCCCCTCTCCCTCAAGCAGCTAGGCTGTCTTTTGTTCATACCCAGAAAAAATGCATTTTTTAATATTCGATTCCTAGAAGACCTTTGGGACAATTACCAGACAGCAATGTTACATTTCAGTCTTCCTCATAATGGGAGGCCAGCATGCAAACCCCAGTCTATTATGATCAAACCCTACATCCAGAGAGTGTGAAGACAGCAGGGGTGTCACTGTCCTGAAAAATAGGTTTGGACCCCAGGATGGCCCTGCTCCTGGGCCTGATCGCCCTCCTCCCACGCACCAGATCTGGCCCAGATCAGGCTCTTGCTGCCTGTGAGCTGGCCCCAGCCCCCCAGCCATACTGTATGGCCGGATCTCCCAATCAGCTCTGTGGTAGTTAACTGGTGCAAGCTAGCTTAACTGAACAAGTTTTCTGAAGCTAAAATAAACGGTAGAAAGCAAAGCAGTTTCAAATAGTTCAGCAAAAGAGGCATTTCCTTACTAAGGCAAAGCTATCTTTTGTTTGCATTAGGTGAACAACTGCACTATTTATGTCCAAGCATATCATTAACAAGAACTCTTGAAAGGGAAGGCTCAGAGCAGAAGCACGGAAGGCAATTTTATCAAAGAAGAATTCTGTGTAAGCACATTGAAACACGCAGGAAAGCTTTTGCTTCAATAAATAGCCATAAATGTCAGCTGAAAGTTAACTCAGTTGTTTATTAAATGTATGTTAATAATGTTGCAGGAGATCTAGATAGTCTATTGATTGCAAATGTAAATTGGCAATTCTGGTCTCTTGCTGCCTGTCAATCTAGCTTGTGCAAGAGCCGAGGTAAAGACAGAGAGGAAATTGATTACAGAAAACAGGGTGAGGGGGGAGGATAGACAAGAGAGAACCCCCCCTCTTTTTTTTTTTTTAAATGGCATCACTGGTCTTTCTACGCTGTTCCTCTTTATGCAGCAGCTATAAGGATGATGTCGGGACCTTCCAGCCCTTCCCTGTGGACTTCCCACCAAACCCAGAATTAAAGTACTGATCCAGCTGCCTCTACACTGCCCCTCCCTCTATCAGGACAGCACACTGACTTGCAGGTAGACCAGTGGGTCCCAAACATTTGCCCTGCATGACCCCATTTTCAGAAGATGCCATTTAAAAATGATGCTCTGCCTCCAGTGAGACCTCACATGCAAAGTCATGACACAAGGCAGTGATTTTGTTTTCAAAATGGCATCCTCTGGACTCTGTGGTCCCATGCGTATGGGACATGGGAGGTTATGCTGTATGGAGGGTTCTGTTCCTTAGAGTACAATAGCTTCCTCCATGCAACATGTAAGGTCATGCTGTGTGAAGTAGGCTATTTGGTAAAAGAGCATCCCCTGCACGCTCAGGATTGGTGTGATCCTAGGTGGGGCCATTTTATCAGCAGATGGGGTCATGAGTCTCTGCTTGGGTTGACTCTACACTCCTTCCACAAAAAGGATACCTGGAGTTCTTGAGTGGTTTGAAAGTGCAGCCCCACACACAGCACATGGCAGCCTCCAGAGGTGGAGTGCTAAAGATATGGAGAAGGTCCACTGCTGAAAGAAAAAGTAGACAAGCTTCTTGCAAAGTGCCAATGAGAGCACTCTGATATTTCTGCACCCAGAATCAGCTGTTCCAACAAGACCCTGGGTTGTGACCCAGAGCAATTTATTGTGATGGACGTGCTAAATAGGGAATTACAAATCCCACCACCCCCAGCATGCTGCATTTTGCTTCCTCTTGCTCAGATAAGAGGTAAGTGACCAGGCTCTGTTGGGTGGTAGCAGAGAAGCCAGATACAGAAACCGCAAGGTTAGCCAGGAGCTGCAGAATGGACTCTCTAGAAGTCATGCATAGAGCCACAGGTGGAATTGGTTATTGCTGGACATACCGTACTCTAGCTGTATAAAACTAGGTGTGATTTGTACAGTGAAAACGGCTGAGAACTTAAAAGTTGTACAGTATGATCACAAATCCCAGTGATGAGCACAGCCAGTGATATTCAGAACAGAGCTTCCAACAGTGCTTGCAGCCGTCTCCCTCACTCCATGCTGACTCAGACATGCTAAGCTTCAAAGAGAGCAACTATCCTGGAAGGCTAGTATATAGGACTAAAGAAGAAAGGCTTGTGGTTAAGGCACTGTATTATAACTCCCTAGATAGAAGTTCAACACCCATCTCTGCCCCAGAATTCTTATGAGAGTATGAATGGGAAATTTGACACCTCAGTCCTCCAGCTGTTAAATGGGGATAACGTCTTTCTTCCGCATTCTTTTCTATTTAGATTGGAGGCAGAGATTGTTTCTTTCTATGCGATTATACACTACATTGCACTACCACAGTAAGATCTCAGCCTCAGTTGGGCATCTAAGCATTAGTGTAATACAAATAATATTAGCATCACACAATACTAAGGCAGTACATGTGCAAAGGGTTGCCTTTGATTGCACATTCAATTTACCTCCTGGATATAATTAATAGCTTGCTCCTTTGCTCCATAGAATATTACTAATCAATGTAGAGAGATGCATCATTATGGACACTCCTCCATAGAATATATATTAATAGTAAAAAGTTGGTAGAATTTGAAAGTCAAAGCTGATTAGAAACAGAACTTCACACAAGCCAAATTAAATAGGTGGAGAAAGTAAAATGATATTGAATTCAGATTTAAAAATCTCAGATGAGGAGAAAACTTTAGCAGGTTCAAAACAATGCTAAGTATGCTGCACAAATATCTTCAGTCTCAAAATGTCAAGTGACAAATTATTTCATAAATGCATATTTAAGTCAAGTAGTAATTGAGTTGATTTTTCCTAAAAATGATAATTGAAGTGCTTTATTCTTTTTTTTGTACTGCCAATATGAAATAAAATTGTGCAATTAGTACAAAATTACTTTCAGAAGTGACTAATTTTGGTTTTGTTAAGTATGCACCAAATGCTCTGCTGACAACTGCAAAAAAAAAAAAAAAAAAGGGAAACTCTTCCCTTAAGAAGTTGAGCACTTGCACTATAGGGCAATCAAAATGGTGTTAAGACAAAGGAACAGTCCCATATGCAACAGCAATAAGAGACCAAGAGTACAGTAGAAAGACATGGTTAATGACTTATTGCTAGGTCTCTGTTTTACATCAAATTTCAAAGACCTGATCCTGGATTCACAGATAAAGGCAAAGCTCCTATTGACTTCAGCAGGGAAGGATCAAGCTTCACGTGCGTAGCAACTGGATGCCCAATCCTATGCTCATCAAAGCAAATGGAAACAGCTCCCATTGACTTGACTAGTGCAGGACCAGGGCATGAAAACAATTATCTATTGGAGGCTACTGAAAGATTTATGTGAAGACCCTACTTCTGTCTCCCCTGCTCATCCTACAGAGGACTTACCCACATGAACAGCCCCAGGAATCAGTGTAACAGACCAGAATTGAGCCAATGAGCTCTCGATTCTCATGTCTCATTACGCTACTAGCTTGTTTAATTTCACAGGTGACTGGACTGCTCACAAAGGGAAGGACTACTGAGCATGAGCAAGTGTTTTAGAAGTTGACCCTGTGGTTCTCATCCAATACTCACTGAAATTGGTAGATGTTCTACAATCTTATTGCCTAGTGAGCAGATGATCACCTTTATTAGCGATACTGGCTGGCCATCTCAGGGGCAGAGCTAAGGATTAGGGAATTGGACTTGGGAATGTCTTTGAGACAATATAATAAGCTGGCCTAGACAGCAAAAACCAAAACCAACTTGAGCGTTCCCACTTTGCCAGCTGGCAAAGCCATGGGATGGGATGCACTATTTTTTACTTGTTGAAATGTGCCCTTCTCACCCCAATATATTCCATTAGCTGCTGATTTTTCAGAACATAACTGATGGTGTCCAAGGAGCTCCTAGACACCTGAGAACTTGCAGCATATACAGGAGGAAACAAGTGTTCTGAAAATGAGGGCAGGGAACTGAGAGTTTCATGATGCACGCACACAGAACCCTCTCCCCCACTACACTCCAGCGCAGGCCCTTGTGTGTAAAAGTCAGCAGGTGCATATAGCTTGCTTACTTTCCCATCGCCAGAGCAGATGAGTGAAAACTTGGCTTCCCCTTCTCACTGCAGTGCAGCAGCCAGTGTGGCTGAGCCAGTTACAGGCCATTGCCTGCTCCACTCTGGGAGTGGAAAGCAATACAAGATGATTGTTTCTCACAGGGGTATCTGAAAACATGCCACCTCACAAAGCTATCCCCTTGCTCAGGATAGTGCCTAAATGCACTGTCTAGACCTAGAAGAATAATTTCCAATGGTCTGTTTTTTCAATGAAGCCCTTAAATGGCAAGCATACAAAACTTTGCAATGACCATTCCAAAGTTAAGCGTCCAAAAGGAAGAGTTTGATTCTGATCTCACTTTTGCTATCATTAAACTGGTGGAAGATTAGAATGTCTCCTAAGACCTTCAAGCAGATGTTTAAATATTGCCTACAATGTGTCCTCAAGTATCACCACCATGGGATTTTTTTTTTTAAATAGCCTTAAGTATTAAATAAATCCCCATGCTTAAACACTTGCAAAAGATGCCACTAAAAACACTTCTCAGATGTCAGTGTCTCACCTACTCCAGATATTTTTGAGCAAAGTGAGGCAGAGTTTAGCACATTACTAATCTTGAACTGCTACAAGTTTCCAGGACCAAGTGGGAGTTAACCTACCATTTAGAAGCCTTGGCAGAAATTCACTGTGCTGACACTTGGCTGTAGGAATGAGGGCATTAGGCAGATGTCAAAATGGGATGTAAAAGGCAGAAGCAAGTTTTTGTGACGTGCCCTTCCCACACTTCAAAAAGTTACCAGGATACCTCAGAGAGACAAGCAATTAACTTGGAATCTGGTGAACTAGGTTCTAAAACTCTCCAGCCCCTCCCTCTTCCTCCTCTACCTTTTGCGTGCCTTGCCTATTTAGATCACTGGTTCTCAAAACTGCGAGCCCCAGCCCAGCCAGGCACAGGGCTGTCAATCTTCCTGCTTCCTTCTAGCAAAAAGAATATAAGGGGAGAGTGATACACAAATACTGCTCCATCCCACACAACATTTCTCTATGCCTCCCTAAGGGTGGCGGAAAGGGGTGTATGGAAGAGCAGTTTTGGAGTTGAGAATGAACAATACCAACCATTCCCTGTATGTAGGTCTATTTCCCAAGGTGGGTCCAGTAGCTGAAGTGAAGAGGGGTGGGGTGCCCATGGGGATCAAGAGCAGGCTATTACTGCAGGGGTGTAGCCATGGATGGGCCAGGGCCTACCCACCTTAGCTCCTGGCAAGTGTGAACTTTGCCACTGCAACTGCGGGGCAGAGGTGCCAGCACCTCTGCTCTGCTCACAACAGTGGGCCCTGAAGCTGTAAGTGGAGCCAAGGCACCGGTGCTTCTTTCTAGCTCACAGTCATAGCTGCCAACTACTGGCCAGCGGTGAAGTTTATCCCACTGCCAGCCCAGGTGCTGTGCCTCTCCTTCAGGGGGCAGCTTCTGGTTACATGGCAGAAAGCTGCCCTTGGCCAGGTCCACCCTGCACTTTCAGGGACCCAGCCAGAAAACAAGGGCTGGCTATACCACTGAACCACAGGGATGAAGAGGTCACAACACAAAGTTTTAACTACCAGTTTACATTGTAAGCTATTATGGGCAGGAAGTATCTGTCTCATGCTGTTCATGGATTCCAACCAGCATTGGAGACGCTCTGCTCTAATCTCTAGGTGCAACTGTAGCAGTCATATATTGTACAGTATATCACAAGCATTGCTCCATACAGCATAGTAATACCAAAATATAACAAAGTGGTTATCTAACACGCAGCATGTGTCTGATAAGCAGAACGTAGGAATAAAATAGGCTAATTCAGGTCTGGGTTTGGAGAAAAGACAATTGCAGTGGTGCAAGACAACTTCTTCTCCTCCTCCTCCTTCTCCTTCTCCAGCACAACCACAGAAATGAGTGATGGTGACTGAGGAGAATAGACTGCAGAAAGCAAATTTCCTATTAAGCTTTTGATTAGAAGTATGAGCCAGAGGTGAGTGGGTGTTACAGGCCCCTTCTGTGCCAATCCAGAGGAAATGAGATGTTATGCTCCTGTCCCATCCTCATCCTCTCCCCAAGCTACAAAGCTATGACTCAAGAAACACCAGACCATGCTTTTACTTTGGAGGTCTCTAGTTCAACCCCCAATGTGTCAGCCAAGAAGGCAGCTGTCACACAAGCTAAACCTGCCTCGTCATGTGAAATCTAGGTGGGGATTAGAAACTGCTATCATCAATGACGTGCTCTGTGGTCAGCCTACCTTACTAGTTCAAGGACATGCTGTTAGCATCTCCCTGCTCCCACTGGGATGAATTGAGCCTCAAGTGAATAACTATTGCTAATGAGAAAAATTGGAATTTTGCAATTAAGAGGTACTACTGGTTTAGAGCTCACCCATCTATGCTAGGCGTAGCTCCGTTAACATTAACAGGATAACTTTTTGAATTAGATATGATTTAAAGTGGCTGATTTTGGTCCCATTGATCAGTTCCTCCAACATTCCAGTTCACTGGATCTCAGCTATGGTAACCTAAGGTAAGGAACACTGTTTCCAAGCAAGTCAATCATAGCATCTTAGGGCTGGAAGGGACCTCATGAGGTCATCTAGACCAACCCCCTGCTCACCAGCTCATCCCAGCCAGGGTTTTTTTTAACTGGACCTTAAATGTCTCCAAAGACAGATTCCACCACCTCCCTAGGCAACCCATTCCAATGCTTCATCACCCTCCTAGTTAGAAAGGTTTTCCTAATATCCAACCTTGACCTCCCCAGCTGCAACTTGAAACCATTGCTCCTTGTTCTGTCCTCTGTTACTACCAAGAACAGCCTAGCTCCCCCTCTTTGGAGCACCCCTTCAAGTAGTTGAAGGTTGCTATCAAATCCCCCCTCAGTCTTCTCTTCTGCAGACTAAATAAGCCTAGTTCCTTCAGTCTCTCCTCGTAAGTCATGTGCCACAGCCCCCTAATCATTTTCATTGCCCTCCCCTGGACTCTCTAATTTGTCCACATCCTTTCTGTAGTGGGGAGCCCAAAACTGGACATATTAGAATTATGACAGCCTGCTCAGGATTCCCAGAACCATGAGCCACTGCATTACCAATCTGCCTTAGCAAGAGTGAGAGGTTTACTGCCGCCAAGCTGTGTATCAGCTCTTTTCTCCTTGCCAGCAAATTGAGAGTCTGCCAATCTAAAGCTTGCCTTTCCTTAGCGAACACCAACTCCTGAGTTCCTTAGAAAGGTGTCTCTGCAGCATCCATTCCCCATCAGTGGACAATCAGAGAGATTAGATTCACTAAATGAACAGGCTGGTGTGGTGTTTTTCCTCTTTTGGAGGCCACTAAAGACTCATACTTCATTTGAATATGCAGCACTGAGATGGTTTTGCAACATCTCAAGCATAAGTCAGTTAGCAAACAGATTTAAGGGCCACTAAGCAAGAGAAAGACAGATAAGGGTGTTAATGGAAAACAAACCAATCTTTTAGTGAGGAAAGCTTAGTCTTGCAATTTATGACCTTTGCCCAAGCAGGTCTCACTCACATCCACTTACCAACATCTCTATCCCTCCAGGCCAAGGGACCCAACCTTTACAGAGCAAGGGAGCTGGACTTATGTCCTTTAGGTGATGGATAAACTAAAATGCCTGTTTGCTCCCTTCTTTTATACAAGGTCCATTGTTCTTGCCTCAAAAACCAGGAAAGATTCCTGGGGTGAACTATCCACTGAGGCATGCACCCTAAGATACTGGTTATTAGCTTGATAGGTTTGCTTACTATATATGTAAGTGTACTTTCATAGTCCTCTGCCAGACAACACGCTGGTCAGACGGATAAATACGCATTATTTTGTTCAGAGCGGGCTGGGCTTACACATTGCCTCTCACACAGATTTCAAGAACACAGTTCCAGTATATAACTTACTGGTGTACAAAACCCATATAAACACACACATCACATACTGATTTTTGGGATCAATGTGCCACCAGTTTATCTATGAAACCTTACAGGATACCTCTCAGGGATGCATTATGACAAGTGTTGTTGGGAGAAATGAATGTGTAATAGTTTAACACCCAGGTCCCATAGTCATCCATGGAAATCCCAGTGGTCCTTCATGTTTTTCCAGGGGGGGGGGGGGGAGACTTCCAATTTCTTAGCTTCCCCTTCCTTTTCCTAAAAGTGTCATAGGCAGAAAGCATCTCTTTGGCA
Source organism: Pelusios castaneus (assembly GCA_007922175.1). NCBI lineage: Eukaryota > Metazoa > Chordata > Testudines > Pelomedusidae > Pelusios > Pelusios castaneus. The sequence goes on from ML685901.1 coordinate 2,178,533, forward strand.
CTGAGGAATAGGGGCCATGACTGCCATTTGTCACCACATATTTTGTTCTAAAAAAGTCTGTCAAAGCTCTTATTGATTGCTAAGAGGCTATTCATGAAGTTCAGTCCTTGTACTGTAGATAATATTGAAAACTTACATTAGATGGACAAACTTAAGTATTCAGCTTCACTTGAGTTCTAGGAAGCTGTGAGAGCACATTCTTAAGAGTACTTTCTGGCTCATATTCTTTCTTTTTTAATTGCAGCTAATATAGGACCTCTTATGTAAGCCAGAAGTAGTAACTGAAGTATATGATTTGATAAATTCATCAGCATGGGGAGGAAGAAGTTACTGATCTCTCTTGAATGGCTAATGATAATTTTCCCCCTCCCTGCTCAATCTACCACTTCTGGGCACTTAATCTAATCATTTTGGGGCACAATGCATGATGGGAACATATAGTTCAGTTTTCATAATGAAAGAAAGTCTCTTGAAAACAACTTCTCTTCTGTGCTGAACAAAGGTGTTACTCGTCATGCCTAAGTCGCCTCTTTTCTGTAATCATTTCAGAAAACAATTTGCAAGTTCCTTTTAGTTTTTTGCAGATGTGTTAGCAAGATAGAAGGATGTTAAACTTACACCTCTAAAATAAATTATGATTCCCAAACCTTACTGCAGAATTACCACCACCAAAAGAAGAATTAGCCAGATTAGTGTGAAAGCTAACTGCACAAAAGCATAGCCCGGTCTGTGACTTTGTAACTGATTAACTCCATTTCTCCTGGTCACAATAATGAATCACCAATTTACTTCACAGTTCAGTAATTACCCACAAGCATCAAGATGTCAAGTGGAACAAAACATTAAGGAAACGTGAACAGCAAATATTACCTTTGCTTGCTAATATTTTTTTTAAAGCTAAACAAGATCTATGAGTTGAACAAGATGGAGGAAGGATTTAAATAGTATAAATATCCTGTAACAACCCCATTTCAAATATGATGTATTTGGATTATGAACACACACCACCAATAAGGGCCTCTGAAAAATAAGGTTTCTATCAGGATGTGAACACAATGAAAATGAGACCATAGACTGGATTTCTTTGGATGTTCAAGAGTTCCAAGAAGCCCCTGGGGGTGGGGGGGGGGGGGGAAAAATCACCTAGATGCACATGTACTAGTACTGAGTGACATACAACTATCTCTAGGAAAGAAAAAGACTGGGAACTTCCTTCTTTTTTATTACCAGTATTGAGTGGCCACTTTTAACTCAATTTTCAGTTCCCAGGAACAAATTTCACACAACTGCGGATCTAATTCTCATGGGTAGTTGCACCAATTCCATGTAACAATCCAGTAGTTACTACTTTTCTGCATGCAAATAGGAGCCAAGTTCTTTACCTAATGCGAGTTTTGCCATTAATTTCAAAGAGAGCTAGGATCTGATTGCATGTGCAAATTCAGACAAAGCAGTTGAACACAGAATGTGTCATGTAGCCCTCAGGATTTGGGGGGGGGGGGGGGGAAAAATAAAAATCACCCCACCCCCATAATGCTCCAATTTAATTTTTGTATTCCCATGTGCATATGTAATATATAGGAATTCTGTCAATTATTCTGCTACGTAAGTTGAAGCGCACCTGGGACTCTTAAGGTATTGGGGGATTTTTTTTTTTTAAATGTGTGTTTGTGTGTTGCTTTAACTCTATTCCTACTCAACTCAGTGGACGTTTAACCAATGACTCCCATGGGAGCAGAAGTGAATACAAGCATTTGGGGGAGAGGGGGAATCATGTTTCATCTTTCTGTTCAAGATGAAAAACAAGCACAAATTTTATAAAAAAAGGGAAAAGGTGAAATAACTTGTTACTGAGCCAGACATGAAACCAATCTACGTGGCCTGCTTCACAAAGAGCAGTCGCTACTCTGTTTTCAATAAGTAAAGAGCAGAACTTTGAAGGGGTGGGGGAGACGTGATTCCCCCCCACACACACACACACTTTTGAAAAATGAAAAGTTTTCACAGCTTTCACAAAACTGACATTAAAAACCATAAACAAGCTATGCAAATCTCATTTACTGAAGGATAATTTTTGCTTTCATTTTGAATTGTTAATGTAAGTCCAGCATTAACCACTTCATCATTTGAGGGAACCTTAGAGAAACACAAAACAGCAGTTTCCTGGTGGTGCATTGCAATGGGAACATCCCCACATTCTTTCAGAATGTTGCTACATTAAGCTGAGACAATCATGCACTGATACCACCTTACAACAGGACAGATTTTCCAGGCTCATTTTAGCTTTCCTTGGAAGACAGGGATTTGTCCTGTGAGGATGCATCCACACTGCAGAGAGACTCATCCCTCTAGCATGGTCCTCAAACCCAGACCCTGAGTGCTTGCTGACAAAGTCAGACTCACTTGTGTATGGACAGATTGATTCGGGTCTAAGCCCAAGTCCCCAGGGTCCAGGCTTAGTGTCTACAGTAGACAAACTCTGATTCTGAGCATAAGGCCAGAATGGACCACCAAATCTAGTCTGATGTCCTGTATATCACCAGTCACCTCCCTCCAACCACAAAGTCAACAAGAAAAACTAGAGAAGTCTTTACAGCCCTGAGTAAACAGGGTTAGGGTTAGGCAAAGAAGAGGAGGATCCAAGGTGCACAATGCCTGAAGTCCTTCCAATGGCAACAAATAAGTGAGATTCATCAGAACAATCCTAGCACGATACACATGGCTCCTGCTACAAAGGAAGGCAAAAAAGAATCCTGACCTTTTCCACATTTGAGCTGTGGGTTCCACTTTCAAGGAAGGAAAGGGAGAGAGAGAAGTTAGTTAAGTAAGGCAGGCCAGGTCATACACCTGGATTCAACAGGTAACATTTGAATAGCCCCATAGTATGATAGATATCCCAAGAATCACAGGCAGAGGAAGGTAAATCACCTTTATGTTAGTGTTAGAAAGAGACAGAGTCAAACACATCTTCCTGTCTTCCGCTGGCCCTCTGCACAGAACTGGATTTCATTCTTGTGTCCCAAGAACACCCACAGCAGCCTGCCAGTAAGATTAAGTTGTTTACATAAATTGATTTAAAACCTCAGCTCAACCTTTATGCTTATTTACATATCATATGGAGTTTAACAATTAGCAAATTAGACACATCATGCGCAAATCAATGCAAATTACTGCTTCACAGATACAAAGTAAACTTCATTTTTCATGTCAGGATGTAGCCAGCCCCCAGTCAAGAAGCGCATAGGTAAACAAGGTAAATGAGCTCCTCTGATACAGTCCATAGCTTTTTCCACAGCTGGCACAAGCAGTAAGAGAGAGACTCACTTTTTAATCCACTCCTCTCACTTATTGCTTATTCTATAATGTCAGAGTCAGTGTATGTATTTAATAAATCATTTTTTCCTTCAGAGACATTAAATTAGGCCACACTTTCTCTGTCCAAATTGTGCATGGATTTGAGGATTTTTTTTTTTTTTTTTTAATTAAAGTCTGTACTCATGAAACAGATTGGATTCTTAGGCAAGGCATAGATCCTTTGCTTGGAGAGCACCTGGAAATCACAGTGCTATCCATGGATTATTTTCCACTACCTGCCATACTATATCAAACAAAAGATCTCAGAAATTATATATAAATCACATGATTCCATCTCTTCTGTAGAAAAAGATGAACTTCCCCAGAGCTATTTTGTTTCAAAACACCTCTTCCTCCCTCAGCATTGGACTGTCTTTAGGCACAGCCCTGAAGAAAGTATGGGGAATTAGCTGCACAGAGCCAAGAATTTATTGTATCCCATAGATATCCTTTTGCAGTGCAGGAATAAGGGGAGAGAAATGGAGGAGGGGGGAGGGGAGGAAAAAAAATCAGTCAATCAATAAATTACAATGTCACTTATAAGCAGATACACTTACCACAACAACATCTTCTGGTCTCAGAGCCAAGGGTTCCCAGCCTATTCACATCCAGCAGCTCCTGTTGACCACCACTTTTCACTCATAATGGCCTTGTTTCTGTCCACAGCTTCCATGGCCTAACCTTCTGGCCACATCCCATTTTAAGTTCAGTCCCCTTCCGGGATAACAAGAGTCAAACTAAGAGATCCTTTCACCCCCACTTGAGGCTCTTCCTCAATCCATCTTGTAGGCTCGGTCTCCAGCCCCACCCTATGCCCAATAGCCCTTCTGTTGGGGCTTTTATATTTCTTTTTTCTGGGCTACTAGGGGAACCCAAATCCATCTCCTACTCTGAATTCTGGCTCACAGCCCCTGTGTTAAATAACTAGGTTTGGGCCTTTAGATGTGCTAGTACTTCCCTAGATCACATCAGCCCCTTGTGCTGTTTACCCATAGCCTGTAGATAATACAGCCTCACCTGTGTTTCCTAGGCTTCTTAGGTTCCCACCAACTCCTTGTTCTTCCCCTTTAACACCAACCCACAGGGTTACTTCTCTGAATCTAGTCCCCTTTTCTAGGCTTACCATGGGGTCTAGCTTTATCCCTTTATTCCCCTTCAACCTACCTGTGCCAAGCCCCTCTTAAAGAAAAGGAATATCTTGCCCTTTGTCTCATGGAGTTTCCTTTCTTCTATATGTTGTTTCTTCCCTGACCCTTCCACAGCTGGAATCATTAATTGTAATTGACTCTGGACAGGATCAGCTGGGAGTTAAATGTTAAGCCTCAGGCAAAGCAGAGCCTGATTCACCTTCAAGGACCAGCCAGCCACCTAAACCTTTCCCCTTTAACAGCTCAAGTGTACAGGCTGGAGAATTTCGGTCTAGATAGCAGAGCTTTGGGTCTGATCATTATATGGCGCACTAAAAAAAAAAAAAAAAAAAGCCACACAACAACAAATTATTGATCAACATCTTGATTTTATAGATTGCAAGATAGCATCTCAATGTGCTATAACCAGAGCAAAGTGTCTGAGAAATTATTGGGAGATAACATCCAGGAACCAGATTTAAAAGCAGCTCTGAAGGAAAAACAACTCAATTTAGAAGAGAAAAACAAAAATCACACTCCAGTGAATCTGACCACAACTCTCTCTGCTTCAGAAGGTGCAGTCTCACCAAAAAAACAAAACCAAACCTCACCAAATTAGCTACAAAAGAGGCTGCATTTGCTTTGGGGGAAACTTTCAAGACATGTAAGAGGGGATTTAAAAATGCTTATCTATTGAATATGAAACACACTTTTGGAATCTGTTTTCTGTAGTAGTCAACAAAGCAAAGCAGCTTCTTTTGATAGCTCCTCCCTAAGGGACTCTGGTTTAGAGTGGCTGCACCAAGGTCCACTTGTCTTCGCCTGTACAATGAGGCAGTCCTGGAAGCTGATAAAAATTCTCAGATGAGCAGATATGATATGTGAGAGGCAGAGCTCTTCTAGCAGAAAAGCTTTCCTTCAAAGAGTGGGGATTTTTGTTTTGTTTTGTTTTTTAAGTTCAGTCTGATCACAGTTTAAGCAATACTAGAGTACAATCTCCCAAAAATCTATGAGATCATGAATCTGGCCTTCTCATCATATGGTGCAGTTCTGCCACCCAAGTCTGATTGAAAGGTAGAGTCTGATGTTTTTCAGTGAGAATTAAGCAGTCTTGCATACAGGATGTGAATTTGTATCATGTCTTTCTCAGCACATCCTGAAATTCCAAAACCTACCAGGAAAAAATAAACATAAATGCTTTGCTGCTCTTACTGAAATGCATAAGGTTTGGGGGAAACAAGCATACAAGGGTAACGGCAATACATTCAAGTTTTTCCCAAGAAATATTCCTCCTTTAATTTGATCACACAATTAAACAAGGCATAGGGTTTATTTATAGATGAAGAGAAATAAGCATGCAAATCTCATTCAGTGATGTTCTGCCTGTGTTTTATCCTTTGTAACTGTTGGCAAATTCATGAACCCAGAATTGGAAATACAGATGTATCCTGGATGTAGACTGGCTATTTAAACTGGTAATCATAGCATAATTTTTTCCCTAAAGCCCCTAAATTGGTACAGCAGGTCAAATTTTTAAAAGGTATTTAGCTGCCTACAGATGCAGAAAGGTGCCTTCTGAGATTTTCCAAAGTGCCAAAGCAGGGTAGGCACCTAGACAAGTTCCAAAGGGGTAGCTGTGTTAATCTAATTCAGCCAAACAAACAAGGAGTCCTGTGGCACTTTTAAAGATTAACACATTTATTTATCACAAGAGCTTTTGTGAGAAGTTTCTCCTATGAAAACTCATGCCATAAACAAATTTTTTAGTGTTTAAAAATGCCACTAGACTCCTTGCCTGTTTAGCCACCTAACATCTTTGAAAAACTAGCGCTACGACGACCTTTCTGTTCAGTGTTTGTACAAGAAGGCCCTTGTCCATGACCAAGATTGCTAGGTGCTACTGCGGTAAAAATAATTAGGCACCTTCTAATCAAAGTTAATGGGACTTAGACTGAGTCATTTTGAAAAAAATTACATTTGGGTGGTATGCATTTCTTAGTTTGATATCAAAGTGTTTGACTGAAGCAGTAGACTAATGACTGAAGCTAAAATGGATAATATTGATCTTACCAGGTTGTTTCACATTCTAGTACAATGGATACGCTTAAGGGGGAAGGACGGAGGGGAGAGGGAAGTAAGAATCTTCATTTAAGTTTGTGTTGATGGACACACACATTAAAGACACAAAGAGGGAGCTTGATTTGACTGCTGTATTAGAAAACAGATTAAGACTGAGATGAGATTGGATATGAGTCACAAAATAAGTTAGCTCAGGAGAAGAAAGACATTGCCAAGTTTTCAGTGCCTCTTCTACTATCATCAACAGTGCTCTGAAAGCTGCGCACAAACTTCTGTAACATGAATGTACTAATCAAACAGCCCAAGGATAGAGCCGACTGAAAAAAGGGAATTTCTGCTGCAAAGGGAATCTGATATTTACACAACTTTATTGGTCCCACAAGGGAACGAAAAGTCAAAATATCAAAACTTTTTGTGGAATGAAAAGTTCAGAAAAATTCCAATTTGGAAATGCACGAATTTTTCAGCCCATAATGCACCATGACAGCTAAACCATAGGAAGACTATAGTGTATCATGGAAGATTGTCCAGGAAACAAGGCCCACAGAGAAAAAGAGGGGCATGAAAGAATTAAAATTATAACTCCCCAGAAGCACACTGGGTATGTCTACACTAGCAATTTAGGTCAACTTACAGAGGCTTAAATCAACCTAAATTACTCCCTGTCCACACCAGACTTTCACTAAGTCGACTTAAGAAATGCCTTAAGTCGACTTAATAAGAACCACCCATTAGGTCGACTTAAGCTTTACTCCACTTTGTTAAGTCAACTTAATAAGGTCGACTTTAAGTCTACTTAAAGTCAACCGTATTAAGTCAACTTAACAAAGTCGACCTAACTTTTTTCTAGTGTAGACATAGCCATTGGTAGCACGACAGTATGTGAATAACCCAGACCCATAATGAAATGTTTTGTTTCAATTTTTTCTATGGAGAATTTCACCCAAACCCATAGGAAAAGTTTGACGATTTCTATTTTGACAAAATACTGTTGGACTAAGAAAACCTGCCATCAAAACAGGTTTTGCTACACAAAATTTTGCTCACCATGGAAACATTGGACTGATAATCAGATTTTGTCTAAAGTTTTCTGTTGCAACCTTAAAAAAAAAATGAAAATCTATACTTTTTTTATAAAAGCCAAAACACAAAGCCATTTTTTTTTAACCAGCTCTAGTTAAGGAGAAACTGTGTATTAATATCTGACAAAGTGGGTTGCAACCCACATAACTTTATGCCCCCCAAAATAAGTTAGTCTTTAAGGTGCCACAGGACTTTCATTGTTTTTGTGTGTTAATAGTTTTCTTTGCTAGAGCACAAACAAACTTCTGGCCTAAAGCGAGAGTTCTCTACCCATCAGGTTATAAAACAATTCTCTCTCTCTCACTTTCTGGCCTAATTAATATTTAATTATTCAAGTATCTAATTAAAGTGAAAGCTTCAACAGGAGAGATAGAGCAAGACCCATATCAGACTATCTAACAGTCCAGTAGTTCTTTGATCAGGAGGTTTCTTTGTTCAAATCCCTTCTCCTCATAAGGTGCGTGGTGGGGAAGGGTTAGTATTGAACCAGTGGTCTCCCACATCTCAGATGAGTACCCTCCCCTAAGCTAAAGGTTATAAGGGAGGAACATCTCCTTCATTTATTTTATGTAGCGTATGCCTAAATGGATATAAGAAGCAGAGGATTGGCTATCTTCCCCGATTTATGGATCATGCTAGCTTAAATGAGGAACCTGGATGCCTTGAGCAAAGCAGCCATTTTCATGGAATCATAAAAGATTAGGTTTCAAAGGGATCTCAGGAGGTCATCTAGTCCAGCCCTGTGCTCACAGCAGGACCAACTCCAAACAAATCATCCCAGCCAAGGTTTTTTAAAAACCTCTAAGGATGAAGGCTCCTCCACCTCACTAACTAACCAATTTCAGTGCTTCACCATTCTGATAGTGAAGAAGTTTTCCCTAAAAGTTCTTCTCCATGTCCAACTGCAGAAATATAGGCAATGAAGAAACTTTTACAGAAGAAATTTAGGCACTGAGTTTAGGTGTCTATAAGACTAGTCAGCAACCAAATTTTGTGGCTCACAGAGGTGCCTTGAATTGGGATTTAAGCAGGTAAATCTGGAGAAATAGAATCTCAGTACCTTTGTGGATCTGAGCCTAGGTGTCTAAGTTGAGGTACAGAGATTTTAAATTCTTGCCATGAGTCAATAAAAATAACGTGGTCCATAATAATCATGAAATTGGTCAAAGTATTTTTTTTAAAAAGTCCAAAAACCTACATATGTATTTAGGTGGCAAAAATAATAGTACCTTAATAATTATTAGAAAATATTGTAGGTAATAAAGCAATTAAATTGTAATAATTGCAATGCACATACACAAGGGGAGAGAGTTAATGGTGTGCCTACCTAGTGTTTCCTGGTTTTGAATGCTTGATCATGGGAGAATATTTTTCTAAGGCATAATGAAAATGTAAGATCCTCCTTCTTTATCTTCTATTCAGTAGGAGATATAAAATTATAGAAGCAAGTGATCATACATTCCCTTCTGACCTTACGTCTATTCTTATAAAACTGAATAAAAGGAACAAAAATAAAGGCACTCCAGCTTGTTCAAATCCATGATCAATGAGATCTCTAGGATATCAAATTCAGCACCACAATGTTAATCAAGGGCAGCAACTTTTACTTGCAATGATTAAGGGTCATGTCAGGGAAGATGTATCCCTTTGATTGTTTATGGTTGTCCTCATCTGACAATGATTAAAATCACTACTGCTCACTTCAGTTGCCTTAAGCTGGAGTGTTAAAGAGATATGGCACTGCAGTTGCAGCACTGGGTAATGCAAAACACTTGCTCCAGACATTTATTGTCCGGGGTGTGTCATGAAGTTCATTGGCCTTCTCGTGGAGTGTCATCTGAGGCGGTCAAGTGTATGAACATAGTCTCTTTTGTGGCCTATCTTTAATCAGGCTGTATGACCTTCTTGAAGCACACTGTAGTCAGATAAATGAGCGAGGCCTCTTCTATGCTGCAAGGGCAATTTGCTGCCCTTTGATGAAGGGCAGATGGATTGAGGCACAGGCCAAGGACCAGGGCTGTCCCAGCCAACTGTGTAACACAGCTAAGCTAAAGGACAAGCCAAGTGCATTGCATTTTGGGTTTGTGATTTTAAATAATTGGCAGGGATCTCTGGCTATGTCTACACTGGGGAATTTAGGTCGACTTAAATAAGTCGACTTTAATAACTTGACTCTTAACACGCAGGACTCCTAAGTCGACTTAAAGTGGGCCTTACTAACTTGACGTAGAGAGTCTATATTAGACTCTCTAAGTCGACTAGTTCGGTCCAGGGAGAGCCAGCCCCGCACGGGGCTGGCTCTCCCCGGGGGCAGCAAGCCCCAGAGCGGTCCGGGGCAGAAGGGACCGTGGAGCTCCCTTCTGCCCCAGACCATGCAGCTCCCTTCTGCTCAGGACTTCTCAGGTCCCGGGCAGAAGGGAACCCCAGGGAGAACTTCGCTGGTACCCGAGTGGTCCCGACCAGGAGGAAGAGCGGGAGACCCGCACTCCAGCTGCCGGATGCTGGAGCGGGGATCCCAGGGAGAAGTGACCGTGGGGCTCCCTTCTCGCCAGGACCACTCAGGTCCCGGCAAGAAGGAAGCTCTATGAGGTTTTATAAAGTCGACTTTGAATTTCAGGTTAAATCGACTTAAGGAAATGCCAGTGTGGACGCAGAGTAAATTAAGTCGACTTAAGCATGCGTAAGTCGACTTAATTTACTAGTGTAGACGCACCCTTTGAGCCTCTGAATGGGGATTTTATAGATTCTGTATTGAAAAAGAAAAATGGACAGGGAAGGCTCAGACTATCCAACTGCCTCAGTTACTTATATGTATGTGAATCTTTACTGATGAGAAGCTTACTTTCTGTTGATAAGTATTTTGCCCACTTTACATGCAAGGTATTGGCTCCTCAGCAGTTGTCACTATGATATGTTCAGCACAACTGGGAGGAGGCTCAAAGATGTTTATAATTTGGCTCCCTGATCCTGGGGCTAGCCAGCGACCACCCCAGCCTACAACGCAAAGACCTAGAGGCTGCTGTAAGTTGAATCCAGCTGCCTATAGCTCTAGTCCCTTTGCAGCAGACAGGGATTATGATTGCACCGGCCACAGGAATCGTAGAAATGTAGGACTGGAAGGGGCCTTCACAAGTCATCTAGTCCCGGCCCCTGCACTGAAGCAGGACTAAGTATTCTCTAGACCTTCCCTAACAGGTATTTGTCTAACTTGTTCATAAAAACCTCCAGTGATGGAGATCCCACAGCCTTCCTAGCATTTCTTCCAATGCTTTGCTACCCTTACACTTAGGAAGCTTTATTTTTTTTCCTAATGTCTAACCTAAATCTCCTTTGCTGCAATTTAAACCCATTTTTTCTTGTCTTGCCCTTGGTGGATAAGAAGAATAATCTATCAACCTTCTCTTTGTAGCAACCTTTTATGTACTTAAAACTGTTATGTTCTCCACCCTTCTGTTCTCCAGACCAAAACAAACCCATTTTGCCCCTCCCCCCCCATCTTTCCCCCTAGGTCATGTTTTCCAGACCATTAACCATGGATATTGCTTTCCTCTGGACTTTCTCCAACTTGTCCACATTTTCTCCCGAAGTGTGGTGTGCAAAACTGAACACAATACTTCAGCGGAGGCCTTATCAAGGTGAGTAGGGTTCTTGTGTCTTGCTTACAAATGCTTCTACTACATCCCACAATGGTGTGCACTTTTTTGGCAAAGTATTAAGCTGTTGACTCATTTATTTTGTGAGTCACTATCAACCCCAGATCCTTTTCTGCAGTACTCCTTTCTAGACAGTCATTTCTCATTTTGTGTTTGTGCAATTGATTATTCCTCCTTAAGTGTACTATTTTGCATTCCCAGATTGAATTTTATACTATTTATCTCAGACCATTTCTCCAATTTATCAAGATCATTTTACATTCTCATGCTAGAGGCACCTTCACAACATAGAATGATTCCTTAATTGTTCAGAGGGCACACAGAAAAATACTGAGTTTCTAGTTTTCCATTCAGTAACTTCAGTGGTTAAAGTATAATTTGACGGGCCCCAGAACCCTTCTAATCTCTGGGCCCCCCTTCCCGTATTGTCTGGGCCCCTTCATTCATGTGTGGGCCCCAGCCAAGTAGGCATTTGCAACCACTTCTCAGTACCACATGCGTCAGTTATCGCTCTATAAAAATACTTATAATTGTATATGGTGTTTATGTCTATAGCGATTATTGTCACAAACTAACAAACACTGCATAAAACAATAAGTATTGTGATTAACAACGGTGGGGCATAGGACCTACCAGCAGCCAGGGCAGGGTAGAACATGCGTTCCACTGGATTTTTCTATTTTTAGGGGCCCCGGAACTCTGGCTCCTCAAATTTGTGGGCCCCAGAACTGCATTCCGGTGCGTTCCCCCCTTACTTTCACCTCTGAGTAACTTCTGATCCACTAATTGTATCCTTCCACTCCTGAGACGGAGTACACAGCTCTTTAACAGCACAAAACAGAACAAAAGAATCATTTCAAACAATGTAGGGATTATGGGAGTCTGGTCCTGCTGACGTGGCACATCCGGGCACACCTGGACAGCCTGGAAGCAGGACATGTGATCTCTGCGTGATCTCTGCATGAGCCCCTCATGAGGGGAGTACGTGATAGAGGGTACGTGATGAAGAGCACTGAGTATTGCCTAATTGCTGGCCATGTGTAGGTTAAGTCACTGCATTGTGTAGTTGCATGAGGTAATAAGGTAGCTTGTTTACTTCACCGAATAAATAAGGGACCAGCAGACTCAGACAAGCAGCTGCTGCCCCTCCATTGCATGAGATCCTGTGTCTGCCATTCTTTCATCATCTGCCATTCCTTCAAAACAAGAAGTAAAAAGAACCCTATTAAGTTGAAACTTTTAGAGAAATTTAGAAAGGTTGTTCGACATCTAAGCTAATGTTTCAGTTTTTATACAAGAACAGTGGATTAATAATTTTCTACAATTATTTTATACAGGAACAGTGGCTTAATAACCATGGTAAGCCGGGAGCCTGTTTTTATGTCTCTTCGAAAAGACCTCCATCAACAGTTTCCCAATCATTGTGCTCTAATGGTGTGATTTCCTGAATAACAACCGTCAATGTTATTTAGATTCTCCTTGGGAGCCTCGAAGCACCAGAAGGCTACAGCTTTTCCCAGCTTGACAAGACCACAGCTTGAAATATGTACTATTTTCATTCTATCTATAAGGTTGTTGAGGATACATATTATTTAATAGGACTCATCACATATGACAGAGTTGGGCAAACATCTTCAAACTGAGTTTGAATTGCTCATTTGAGAAAGTTGCATAGTACATGTGAATAGGATGTACCTGTCTTGAAAGTATCTGAAGACAGATTAAACTAATCACATTTGTATGTTTCTTCAAGGTCAATTTCAAGGTCATTAGCCCCGTCAGTCTATTTCAGCAAAACAAATAAGTCGTCCTGTGGCATTTTTAAAGACTAACCAATTTATTTATCACATAAGCTTCCATGGGCAAATTCCACTACACCCACAAAAGTTTATGTGATAAATAAATGTGTCAGTCTTTAAAAGTACCACAGGACTAGTAAGGAAAAAATCTCCCCCTCCCTTTGTCACAATTTTGGATGAAAGCTAACTAATTAGCAATATAAATGCAGATTTCAAGTGACAAGAAATTGCTGGAGTTCAAGGTAGTTTCAGTTTTAAATTCAGATAGTCTGATATTGATTATGAGACAGCCACAGCATGCCAAGATAAACAGTTATTCACAAAGTTAAGATGCAAGTTAAAATTTATTACATGTGCATGTTATTTTATTAAGTAACCAAGATAAACAATGGTTTACACGTGCAACAGCTTTACTCATTATGATCTCATATATTTGAAAAACTAACTGTTTTCCCAGTTCAATATTACAGAATGGTGTTGAATGGAGAGCGGAACAAAAACCTTTCCACTTTCCTAAAAATCTGAGGATCTGATCCAGCTCTCTTCGGATATGTTTATACTGCAATTAAAACCCCATGGCTGGCCCACGCAAGATGACTTGGGCTAAGAGGCTTTTTCATTTCCTTGTAGACATTCAGGCTCAGGGTGCAGCCTGAGCTCTGAGACCCTCCGACTTGGCAGGGTCCTAGAGCCCAGGCTCTGGCCTGATCCACAATGAAACTGCCTCTCAGTCCAAGCCCCAGGAGCCTGAGTCAGCTGACCAGGGCCAGCCACAGGGTTTTAATTACAATGTAGATCGAGGTTTCCGATCTTCTTGGCTCGAGGCTTACAGATAGTATTTTTACAACTCTGAAGGGCCACTGATCTCCATCAACTGTTCCCCACCCTCCACTGCAGCTACATGGAAATAGTTCAGCAAGAAGGCTGCCTCCTCACTCAAGGCTGCCTCCCCTCTCCCTGGGTGTAGCAGGGAAACTACCCATCCTGTAGCCCTGTTCACTCCACCTGGACTCCTAGGCAGTGGCTCCCTTCTGTAACCAAGGGGATGGAAGATCAGTGCTCCCCACCCTCTGGCTTCAGCAGGGACCCCAGCATTGATAGACCCAGGAACAGTGCTTTGCCATGTTCCCTGCTATAGCCAGGGATAGGGGAGAGTTGATCACCCACCCCCTTGGCTGCAGCAAAGAACTTGTGTAACCCATGTGCCTAAAAGGAGAGTGTGTCTTTAAGGTCTCTCTCAAGACTGGGTTACTTTTCCTGTGCAGACTTAGCTGCCCAGAGCCAGAAATTTCTGGAAATTGGGTGTGGTCGCTTTAAGCATGTTCCACAAGGTTTTCTGCTGCTGCTGTGGTCAGATGCCATGAGAGCAGCAGCCACCAGAGTTGCATGAGAAGAGCCCATGTGCTCAGTGTGTGACTGGGAGAAGCTGAGCCAGGAGTGGACAGCAAAATGTTTTCTCCCCACTCTGGAGCATTTTGCAGCAGAGTTTGTGCACATGTACATATGACAGAATGCTGGTTGACCAGTGAGCTGACTGTATGATGCTGGTTCCAGAGGAGAAAGAGAGTTCATTATGTGTGTTCTTAAGTAGTATTTTAATGTGGGAGGGTAACTTTGAGCAATCTTTGCTGTGAGTCCTTTTAAAGACTGAATCCTGGGTCTCAAGCTACTTCTCTATAGGAGTTTTTTTTTTTGTTTTGTTTTGTTTTTCCCTGTTAGGCACTGGAGAGGGGCAATTGAATGAATTCTAGCCCACCCAAAGGTTACACTTGCACTGTCTTTTTTAGCTCCATAGCAGTGCGCTCTATCTGGGTCCTTAGGTAGCAACTTCCTTCTGCAGCCACCAGAAGGGGAGCCATGGACCACTTTGAAAGCCCCCATCGGCCATTTTTGGCCTGCAGGCCACAGGTTGGGAATCACTGGTGCAGACATGCTTTTGAGACCAATAGAAAACCCTCTCTTGGTTCTAGAGGGAGTTGGATCATGCCTTAAGGGAGGCTTGGACTTCAAACAGGCCAAAGCCTTGCTCCCCTACAGAGGTGAGTTAACTCGAGTTCTACCACAATCAAAAAACACTGTCTTTACAATGCTTGTTCCTCTTCACACAGCTCTCCTTTCGATAGAGGGTGCCCATAGGTCATGCTCTAGCACCATCTCATTGTGCAGTTCACCACCTTCTACAGCTAGGAGGTGTGGAAACCACAGGTCGACACTACAGAGTTTTATCAAATTGTGGAAAGAATCATGGCGCACCATAGCTGCCGACAATGTCCCACGATGCAGTTTTTTCCCGACCCATCATTCCATGGGTTTCCAAGTGCATTTTGAAGCGTTTTTCAGAGGCACCAGTTTACTGCGCTCCGGCCATCTCTGTCTGAAAGGATGGATTCTGTATGGGTCTTCATTATTCTTGTCAGTGTCATGAAGGCATTGGGGTAGATCGTGGGCTCCCAAATCAGAAATCAGAGGCATCTGACCTACTGAGTGCCATGGAAAGAAACAATCCAAGATTACTTTAGAGATGCATGGAGCAGTTGCAGAAGGTGGACCATCACTTTTGGGTGCATGAATCAAGTGCTCAGTGGGGATCACAACCTCATGCAGATATGGGATGCTGAGCAGTGGCTGCACAATTTTAAATGCACAAAGCCACCTTCTAGACGCCTTTTAGCCACCACTGAAAGGAGTTGCTTTGGGCAGCTTCCTTCGGTTGGGGCAGGGGTAACCAGGTATGCTACAGAGAGGAGCAGCTTTGGGTATTTTCTTTCCATGGAGTGCCTAGGGACCGGGACGATCTTAGCGATTCTGGGACCCAGGGCAAAAGTCAAGAACGGGACGCTCCCACACCTTGACTTTTGCCCCCTCCCAGGCTCCACCAGCCCCCCAAGGGGTCCCAGTCCCCCACCTGTCTCCCGCTGGGATCCCTGGCCAGATCCCCGAACCTCGGTCGGATCCCTGCTCCCGAAACCTGCCTGTGGCTCCCCACCCCCGAATCTGTCGGATCCCTGCCCCCCACCAGTCCCCAGCCATGGGTCCCTGCCCCCCGCCTCCAAACCCTGGCCAGATCCCCACCCCCCACCAAAGCTCCCAAGGATCATCCCTAATCTCCCTTCTCCCCCCCAACTACCTACCTGTTGCTCTGGCTCCTGCCCTGGCTGGCACACAGTAAAATATAGCCAGCATAGCAGGCCGGAAATTTAAAGTGGCTCTGCTGGTGGAGGGGGACTGGGGCTCCCTAGTTCAGTGGGGCCTGGGGTAGTTGCCCAAACTGCCCCTCCTCCACACCCCACTAAGACCACCTATGCCTAGAGATGGGGCCCCAGTCATGCCCTGGAAAGAAGCCATGCGGAGCAGCCCCTCTCTGCAGTGTGCTTCGGGACGGGTCTCCAACATGTCACGGAAAGAAGCTGCCATAAGTGGCCCCTCTCCATGGCATGCCTGAGTAACAGTTCCCAGACACTCCCCGGAAAAAAGCTTCCCAGAGTGTCCCTCTCCACGACATGCCTGGGGATAGCTCTCCTGGCACATTGTGGCAAGAAGCCACCCTGAGAGGGTCCTCTCCATGGTGTGCCTGGAGACCCATCCCCAGCACACCGTGGAGAGGGCCCGTGACCCACTACCTGAGGGTCTGCAACCCACTTCTGAGTTGCGACCTATGGTTTGAAAACCACTGGTATAGACAGGGCCCTAGTCAGTCTGATCTTGAAATTAAAATTCTCCTACTATGTCAGTGCATGATCTGGAGCATGTAATTAATTTCCCTGTGTCCCAGCTTACTTACATATAATAAAATATCAATATTCCTGAGGCCCTGAGATCTTCAAATGAATAGACTACATAGTGCTGCATCTTCAAGAGATTTTTCAACTTTTACTAGTGACACAGCCCCATAAGGTGAATAAGTGTACCAGCAGAAGGAAGAGGTTCCCCAAAAACAAGAGTCCTGTGGAGATTGATGGATGGATCCCCACAACGCTAGCTTCTGTCAGAGTACGAATCAATTGTGGGGGTCTACATTAAAACATCACTAAAAGCCACCAAATACTCTATCTCTGAAAAAGGACTTTTGAACGTAAATGAAAATTGTGTTAATCTTTTAAACTTTAAAGAAAGAGCCATGGTTTCAATGGCTTGTGATAAAAACCACAAGGAGACAAATACTGACTTGCTCAAAGGTACTATGCTCATGCACCTAGTTTTTGTTTATGATTATTGTCACTGGATAACTGAAAGGGTGTAATAAGCGGGGTACCTCAGGGATCAGTTCTGGGTCCAGTTCTGTTCAATATTTTCATTGATGATTTAGATAATGTCATAGAGAGTACACTTATAAAGTTTGTGGAGGATACCAAGGTGGGCGGGGTTGCAAGAGCTTTGGAGGATGGGTTCACAGTTCAAAATTATTGGGACAAACTGGTGAAATGGTCTGACATTAAATAGAATGAAATTCAATAAGACAAGTGCAAAGTACTCCATTTCGGAAAGAACAATCCATTGCACACATATAAAATGGGCAATGACTGCCTAGGAAGGAGTACTGCAGAAAGGGATCTGGGTGTCACAGTGGACCACAAGGTAAATATGAGTCAATAGTGTAACGCTGTTACAAAAAAAAAAAAAAAAAAGCAAACACCATTCTGGGATGTATTAACAGGAGTATTGTAAGACAGATGCGGAAAGCAATTCTTCCAATGTACTCACCTTGATTACGCCTCAACTGGAGTATTGTGTCCAGTTCTGGGTGTCTCATTTCAGGAAAGATGTGGACAAATTGGAGAAAGTCCAGAGAAGAGCAACACAAATGACTGAAGGTCTGGAACACTTGACTTATGAGGGAAGATTGAAAGAGCTGAGTGTGTTTAGTCTGGAAAAGAGGAGATGCAGAGGGGAGAAGATAAAAGTTTTCAAGTACCTAAAAGGGTTGTTACGAGGAGGGGGGAGAAAAATTATTCTCCTTAACTGCCGATGATAGGACAAGAAGCAACGGGCTAAATTTACAGCAAGGGAGGTTTAGGTTGGACATTAGGAAAAATTCCTAACTGTCAGGCTGATTAACCACTGGAATAAGTTGCCTAGGCAGATTGTGGAATCTCCATCATTGGAAGTTTTTAAGAGCAGGTCAGACAAGCTCCTGTCAGTGATGGTTTAAGAGGGTACTTGGTCCTATCATGAGTGCAGGGACTTGGACTCAATGACCTCTTCTGATCCTTCCAGTTTCTATGATTCTATAATATTAACAGTGCATGACACTTTCAGAGTACTTTTCATCAGAGAAACTCACAGCAGTGTACAAATATTAATTAATTTTCACTATCTGGTGCCAGATAACTACATTATATTATACCCATTTTACAGATATGGAAATGGGAGGCAATAGATGTTACACCACTTGTACATAATCAAACTCAGAGTAGGTGATTGATAGAAGCAGGAACTGAACCTTGAAGACCAGATTCCAGTACCCTACACAAAACTATATTCTCTCTTTGTCACAAGCATACCTTCGTCAATTGCAAAATTCTCTTTTCTAGACCTGAAAAAAAAACAAAAAAAAAACCTCTGTGTAGGTCAAAAGCTTCTTTCTTTCACCAACAGAAGTTGGTCGAGTAAAAGACATTACCTCATCCACCTTGTCTCTAAGGTTATATGACTTTCTGACTTAAAATTAAATTATTTTTTTTCCAGTTAACATATTTCTGCAACCTTGGTTTTATTTTGAGCTTGGTGGCAAAAAGAATGTGGCTGCAGTCAGCAATTCAGAGGAAAAAAGCACATCAGTCACTGAATAGATTGGCAGGTATTTGTGTAAGAAAAATGTTAATTGATTGAAGATGACCCATTGTAAAGCACTCTTTGTTCATTTAGATGGAATACACGTGCTAAAGTCATTAACATAATGTAATTATTGTTTAACATTAAAGGGTATTAAACAATGTCTGGGGTTTGGTATATAGAGACTTTAGCCTGCTTAGCACCATGGCAAAGGCACAATTATAAATCATTTATACTTTTTTATTAAAAATGTAGGAAAGAAGGAAAAATAAGTAAAGTATTAAATAAGGTTTTTGTTATAACTATAACCTCTCCCACCCCACAAATCAGGAAAGGGTATTTAGAAGGAAAAAAAACCTTTTTTTGACAAATTATTGTAGATGGTATTAAAGATGGTTATGACCTGCTCTTGGGGAAAAACAGAAGAAGTCAGTTAAGATGGACTGAAGATTTGTTAAATTTTAATTTTAGAAGGAATAGCTCCCTTGTCTCAGTTTTTTAGATGGTATTAAAGACTGTAGCTCTCATTTCAAGTGGTGTTCAAGATTCAGCTGCATTTGTGAGATGGAAATGTTATTTGTTTTTCTCTCTTTGGTCCTTTTTGGTTATAAACCTTTTGGGCTCAGAATAATGAAGGTCCTGGGTTCCACAAAACTGTGGGGGTGACAGACATGATGGTGAAAACTCACTTTAGTAGCTAATCTGTACTTCTTGTCTTTTCCTTACTTTCCTCATAAAATCTCCTTCAAAAGAAAAGGGAGTAATGGGTGGAGTAGCCCATCCTCTCTTTATTTTGTCTACCAATTAGGCCTAATAGTCAACATACTAATCTTGTCCAGTTACTTATCTCCTGTTTTCAATTAATGTAAGTATTAATCAAGGCTGTGTTGAAATTATCTTTTTTGTTTAGTTTACTTCAATTTTTTTAACTTTTTGCACCATTTTTATTAACATTTGCTGTTATAAAATCATATAAAATTTAATATCCTTTTTTATGATTTAGCTACAGTTGGGGTAAATTGTAGCCCAATTGCCAAAAGATATCCTTCACATTTACAGTCTAAATAGACCAAAGTATTTCAAAGTCTAACCACAAGAACATGAAGTAACTTAGGTAGTTGTTCATAGAGGGTATGTCTACACTTGAAAAGTTAAGTTGACTCTGTTAAGTCGACTTAACAAGTCGACTTAACTTTTCAAGTGTAGACACAGTGTAGATCCTCGACTCCCTGCTGAGAAGGGAGCCGTAGTTCCCAGCAGAAAGGACCCATGGCTCCCTTCTTGCCAGCATTCACGGTTTCCCAGCAGAACGGACCCATGGCTTCCTTCTCACCGGGACCCATGGCTTCCCGGCAGAAGGGAGGCACAGGTCTCTTCTGCCAGGAAGGCACGGGTCCTGGCAACAAGGGAGCCGCGGGTCCCTCCTTGCCGGGACTCGCACAGTCTGGGGAGAAGAGAGCAGGGTTCCCTTCTTATCAGGACCCCCGCAGATCCTGGAGAGAAGGGAGCAAGGCTCCCTTCTCCCTGTGAAGCCACGACTCCCTTTTCGGCAGGGAGCGAGAAGGGAGTCAGGACACCCACCGGGGAAAAGGAAACCCTGGGCAGCTCCAGGGGAGAATGGAACCACACAGGGCTCCCCAGCCAGGGCTCCAGCGGTGAAGGAATCCCTCGCCACCCAGCCAGGGATTCCCTCATCATTGGTGCCCCAGCTGGGGATTCCCTCCCTGCTGGAGCCCTTGCTGGGGAGCCCCACATGGCTCCCTTCCCCCCAGGGACCCGTGGCTTTCCAGCAAGAGGGGAGCAGGAGCTTCCTTCTGCCAGGAAACTGCGGTCCCGGGGAGAAGGGACCTGCAGCTCCCTTGTCTCAGGGACCCACGGCTCCCTTGTCCCCACCCCAGGTCGACTTAGGTAATTAAGTCGACCTAGGGCATCCACACTGGTTTTAGGTTGACTTAACAAATCGACTTAGCTGTTAAGTCGACCTAACGACCGGTAGTTATTAAGTCGACCTCAGGATGCCTTTAAATTGACTTAATGAAAGCTCAGTGTGGATGTGGAGTAATTTAGGTCAACTTAAGCATCCTTAAGTCGACCTAAATTGCAAGTGTAGACATACCCAGAGGGATGATGCAACAAACAAACCAAAATGTAGGCAAAATTCCTAAAACAAATATTAAGGAAGTTAAGTATCGACCAATATGGTAATCTGATTCTGATCACTCAGTAAATCCTCATCTGGTGCAAATCAGCACAAATCAATTAATGTCAATGGAGTCTATTTACATGAGCTGAGGACCTGACTTAACAACTCAATTATTTCAGAATAAAAACTTTCCTAGATCCCACTGTTAGGCAGACTCCAGTGCCCAGTGTTTCTATCAAATGCAAACAATATTTTATTGTCTATACTACAAAACAAGTCCTGCTTTCTATCCCTGTAGGTTTTTATGTAAGCTTCCATTCCCGTTGTATCTGAAGCCTCCACAAAATGCTAAATCGAAAGTGGTTCCACTTTAAAAATATAACCTAAGAAGTAAGGGTCTGCCAATCAATTGTGCCTTTGCCAGACCCACAGATTTCAGAAATAGTTGCAGTTGACCTTGAAGCTCACTTTGAGATTTGTGGCCAAGGAGATAATGATGGAAGCGGTGACAGCCTAACTAGTGTTATGGGATCTCAATTTCTGGGCATTTATTCCCAGTTCAAGTGTATCACTCTGCTTCTAAAGTATTGCTTATTCCAGTACCCTTACCTCTGTCAGCAAGTAGTTCATCTTCTTCCATGTCATTAAGGGAGAGAAATCTTGTCGCCTGGCAGGGAACAATTTACACTTTGGGGCATGACAGGGAAGAAAAAATCAAAATGAATTCAAGCCACCAAGTGCTAAGGGGGCCTGTTGTATGACTAAAAGCCAAAGTTCACCATTCAGTTTATTTTAAGTGAAATACATCACAATGCTCAATTACAAAGTTGCAAACACTGGGAGGGGAGTTACGGAGAGTTGCACTTAAGCATCTTTGAAAGGATAGTTAAGACCTTTTATCAAGAGGCTAATCATTAATTCCCTTATAGTACAGAATAAGGAGAAAATAGAGGCTAAGGCTAAACTGAGTTTTTGGAATTGGATACCTACAGTTAACTTAGTGGGAACTGCTGGTGCTTAGTACTTTTGAAAGTTAGATCAGTCCTTCCCCTTCCCCAAAATCACTGATCTTCTGCCATGACAAAAATTAAAAATTCAGCCTTGATTGAGATATATTTCAGTATTTGGTGCCAGATCGCCAGTAGGTGAAAACTGAATTCGACTTATTTAAGATGAGAATTTGTCTTGTGATATAAAAAGAGAGAATCAGCAAGTTATAAGCAGGGGACAATAACAATGAAATGTTGCTTTTCTGTGTCATATTGGTATTAAAAATTAGTTAGAATTTATTTTAAAATATTGTACAGATTTTCTAGATATTGGGGGGGGGGGGGCAGGGAGGAGGTGGGGTCAAAAAGCATGTACTATTGCCCAAGAAATAATAGAGTTCATACATTCATAAATTTCAAGACAGAAGGGAACATTGTGGTCATCAAGTGTGACTTGCTGTATAACACAGGCCATAAAATTTTCCACAAAAAAATATTTCCTAGAGCAGATCTTTTAGGGAAAAAAAAGCTAATTTTGATTTAAAAATGGTCAGTGATGCAGAATCCATCATGTTTTTGGTAATTTTTCCAATGGTTAATTGCTCTCACTATTGGAAATTTATGCCTCATTTTCCATCTGAATATGTCTAACCACTAAATCACATTAGACCTTTCTCTACTAAACTGAAGAGCCCATTATTAAACACTTATTCCCCATCTAGTATTTATTTCAGTGCAGAAATGCCCCAATAGCAACTGTATGGGTGACAATCATTCTCCCACATGAACAATTATTGTTCTCTCACATGAACTCACACAGGAAAATGACAAAAGAAAAAAAAAAAACACTTCACCATATCTCCTGTGGGTGAACACTTTTCACAAAGCCATCACTCTATATCTGACTTATCCGTCTACCTCCTCAAAGGAAATCTACACAACATTTTCAAAAGATAGCCCTGGGAGCTTAAATTTATAACTTTGCTAAACTCTGCAAGTCATGGACTGAATAGAGACACTAGATTTATGGCTTGTTACAACAATTTGTAACCTGTTAACAACTGCTTCCCCCCACATCCCTTCCTTTCCTCCCCAAGACTGGTGGAGTGTTAATGAGCCTCAACCCCTTGAAATATAATAGAGTCCTGTGGCACTTTTAAAGACTAACAGATTTATTTGAATAAATCTATTTATTTATTAAATAAATCTGTTAATCTTTAAAAGTGCCACAGGACTCTTGTTTTTCTGCAATAGACTAACACAACTACCCCTTTGGAATTCCCCCTTGAAATGCGTGTTAACTGCTTATGCTAAATGATCAGATTTGGTCTTCCAATATTTGAAACCAAAGGGTGTTTTACCATTTACTCCAATGGAATAGAACTGTGTCCTTAGACAGTAGTAATAAAGATTGTTTGCTTCACTCAGAACTGTATTTGAAACACTGAGAAGGAAAACAGAAGGTTCTGTCACAATACCAGTTTACATCATTTAGTTCTTATACACCTAGGTCAATTCATTTATCTTAGAAAATTTGACTAGGTAGTTTACAGAAGCAAATAAATTAGAAAGTATAGAATACAATTTGCAAAACTCAGAGATGGGATATGAAAAAGTACCTGGTATCGAGTTCCTTTTCCCACTGGATCCCGGTCTCGTGTTCCAAAGGCATCTGCATCCCTGTGTGACTGGGTACTCTATAGATATAGCTTAAGAGTTTTGGCAGTTCAAGATGACTCATTCAAAATTACCATAAATATATTGTTGTGAAATATTGTATGCTCTACAGCATAGTATATAGAACTCAGACTCAGTATACTTGTCAGGCAGCATAATTATACATACCATAATTGCCAAGAAATATACTTAAAAAAAAAATAAGGCCAAACCATATCTTTTGAAAATTGACTGTATGGTCAGTTTATGAAAAAGTGTACTGTGTAACCATCATTCAAAAATGTTTAAAAGATTTCCATCTCCATGGACTGATAAGACAATTGAATAGCCTTCCAGTAAAGGTAAGGATGTAAACATCACAGGACCCAAATCAGAAGTAGAAACAAAGCAGCTACAATCAGTTTGTTAAATATTTCTGGAAGAGTTGTTGAAGCATCTCCTCTGAAGAAGATATAGGGATCTGGTTTGGACTGAAATCTGACTCCTTTTAAACTACAGGAACTATTAACCTTGCAGCTAGGCCTCATTGCTGATGCTATTTGTGAATGACAAGGTGAGCCAATGATCTTGGATAGTTCCTTCCATCTCCCAACTATCTTAGATCAAATGTTAATTTGTTGCAATGACCTAGTTGCCTAGCTACCATAGGCTACGTCTACACTTAAAAAGTTAAGTCGACTCTGTTAAGTTGACTTAACAAGGTCGACCTTGTTAATTCGACTTAACAAGTCGACTTAACTTTTTAAGTGTGGACATAGAGGCGGCTCCCTTCTAGGGAACCCCAGTCCCCGGCAGAAAGGACCCGCGGGTCCCTTCTTGCCGGACTCGTGGGTCCTTTCTCATGGGGACCCGCTGCTTCCCGGGAGAAGAGAGCCGCGGGTGGGAACCAGGGCTCCCTTCTTGCCGGGACACCCACGTGGATTGGGGAGAAGGGAACACAGGCTCCCTTCTTGCCAGGAGCCCCAATCTCTTTTCTCTGGCCCACAGTCCCAGCAAGGAGGGAGCCGCCAGCGCTCCGCTGACAGGGGAACCTCGGGGATCCCCTGTCAGCTGAAGTGCAGCAGCTGCCTTCCCCATGCTCCGCTGACAAGGGAACCTCAGGGATTCCCAGTCAGCGGAGCGCCGGCCGCTCCCTTCTTGCCCATACCCTGCAGGTCCGGGAAGAAGAGAGCGGGGCTCTCTTCTGGCCGACCTGAGTCCCAGGGAGAGGGCAGCTGTGGCTGCCTTCTTATAGAGACCCGGAGGCTTCCCAGCAAGAAGGGAGCATTGTATTGTTGATGTACCCTAAGTCATTCAGGTGCTTTGAAAACTGCATCCACACACTCTTGCTATCTAAGGGACTGAATTATTACAACGTGCTAGAGTGCTCATTAACCCACTTCTTTTTGTTCTTGCTGGCCTGTGTCTGTAGGATGCCCATCCCCCCTTATTCACTGGAGCTCAGAGGCCTTGTCTACACTGTGAGTGGGATTGTATTTGATCTTAGGCTGTCAAAGTACAGATGGTGCAGGCTAGTGATCACAGCAAATTCCTTGCTTGGGGTCTCACGTCCCCACTGCTCACATTACTTCCTAAAATGCATTGCGCTCTGGGTAGTAGGTGCAAGGGTTTGTGTGGAGGCAGTTGTCCTCCGTTCATTCCCCCTCCCTTCTTCTGTAAAGGGAAAAAGGCAGGAAAAGTTTTCCTTGCTGTTTCTCTGCTGCAGATAGGACAGAGAGGCACTGTGGAGGAGTGCAGGGGGACTGCAGGCAGTGGAGGAGCTATGCTGTTAGTGTAAAATAGACTGGAGAAACCACTAGAGTTACTCTCTGACTACACAGACCTAAATCAGAATTGTAGATTAGGACCTCAAGGGTTCACCACTTGCAGGGGTGGTGTTAGCAGGTCAAATTACAGCTCCATTTGTTTTTGAATGTACTGCTCTGGCAGTGGAGATACAGGCTGCAGAAGGTCGAGGTAAGCAGCATTATGCTGAATTTCACTCAGTGCAGAGGGCTGAGTGTTCTGGCTTCACAGCACAATTACAAAGAAATGATGATCCTATGGTTAAGACACTCAGGAGACTGAAATCAACTCCCAGATCAAGCCCAGGCCCTCTCAGGTTATGTCTACACTAGAAAAGTTAAGTTTAGTTAACTTTATTAAGTTGATTTAATAAGGTCGCCTTTAAGTCGACTTAACAAAAGTCGACTTAACTTTTCAAGTGTAGCCATAGCCCCTTTTGACCTTATTAAATCCACTTAACACTTTAAGTCGACTTAATAAGGTTGACTTAGGCGCTAATACCCATCCACACTTAAGTGTTAGGTCGACCTAAAACAAGGTGTTATTAAATCGACTTAACTTTTCCTTAAGTCGACTTAAGGAAAGCCCACTGTTGACGCGGAGTAGTTTTAGGTCAACTTAAACCTCCTTAAGTCGACCTAACTTGTAAGTGTTGACACACCCTACATGACACTGGGTGAGTCACTCACTTATGCACCATGTCTGAGTTCTCATTCCTTTAAAATGGAGATGCTATTAATTCCTATGAGTGCTGTTGTGGGGATAAATTCATCAATTAATATGTAAAGCACTGTACATACAGTGATGCTGGCTAGATTAGGGGGATGATTTATAATGTTATTTAATATCAATATTTCAAAATCACAATAATTCATGAGATGTGCTATGTCAGGTACCATTAAAAAGGTTATAATTTGCTAAGTATAATTATATTGTTTATGTGCATGTATCATATTTCTGTGGGCAGTTATGGATATGTTTCAAGTATCTGTATTTGTGCTGTGTTTCCCTAGACTAGCTGCTTGATAACCCACTAAGGAACTCAAAGGTTCAATAAGCCCAGGAAGAGAACCCAGGAACTACACCTTATGGGTCATCAGAACTTACTCAGGTGAGCCTAGACTTCATCCCATTTCTGTAAGTTCACACAAGCAGCATGGAAAAGGCCAAGGGACATAAAAGGCAGATGCATCACATCTATTTTGTCTTCAGTCGGTCTTCATCTACCTCTGAATCAACTCATCAGCAACTAAAGTTGTGAAACAAAGGACTGAGACCCATCCAGAACTAGATGAACACCAAAGAAACTATACAAGCCTTCAGACTCTACAATATTAATGCAAATTTCACACATATGGACTT
The DNA here is from genome assembly GCA_007922175.1 of Pelusios castaneus. NCBI lineage: Eukaryota > Metazoa > Chordata > Testudines > Pelomedusidae > Pelusios > Pelusios castaneus. The sequence goes on from ML685901.1 coordinate 2,205,356, forward strand.
TTAAATCATTTGATTAGTTAAGTCATTTAACATTCCCTTTATAATAAATCTTTAACATTAATTACTAAAGGATTGGCTGGCAGTGTGATATTTTGGGTAAGATCCAAACCTATATTGATCTGGTAATGTGGCTTACCTTTTGATGACCAGGAGAACCTGTCTGGTAAAGAGCATGGAGTTAAATAACTTATCGCTTTGCTGGTCCCAGTAGCTGATTGGGTGCCAGACACTGAAATGCACTAATGGGGGCTGTGTGTATTTTGTTTTAGCTTCTAGATAACCAGTGTGGGGAATCAGAAGCATTGTCAATGACTGGTTGGGAAGTCTGACTTCAGTGTCACCCACCACTGCTGGGAGAAACAGCTCTCCTTTTGCAGCCTGCCCTGACCTTGGTATCCTGGCTATGCTAGGCATGGATGGGTCATGGATACCCTAGTAATAGGTGAAGTAAAAGAACCTAAATAATATCCAACCACTGCTTTGTGTTTGTTTTCATGGCTCCCAGTGCTGCTGTCATGGACCTGAATGCCTAAACCGTTATTTGTGGCTTTTTTAATCCCACTGTTATTGTTCCTCCTCCCTTCCCTGTTGCTACTGCCTTATGCTTTCCCTGACGTATCCTTTCTTGCTCCAGTCATCCAAGCCACCAACCTCTCCCCCATTGAAATGCCTACCAAAAGTTTGTTTCTTCAGGTATACCTGCAATAAGGAGTCTTATTTATAATTTATTTTTAGAGTATAGAAGACATGCACAAATATAATCAACATGAGCATAATATTGCAACCCTTTGGAATAGTATCTAGATAGAAGTACAGATCTCTTTGGATATTTGCTAAATCTAACAATTGCCTTTTCATCAGTTTCCCCTTCTACCCCCAACAAAACATATTGGCTCAGACAGGGGTCAGGGAATACAGACTGTAATGCTGTTAACTCAGCATTCTAAAATATCTTGGTCTCAATCTGAAGTTCTGATTAAATCTCAACTATTTCTCAATTTTAAACTGCCAATGGGAAACAGGTCAGGAATAGGAGGGGAAGGGGAAAGAGCAGCTCAGGAAAGCACACATCAGCAGCTTTTGGGGTCATGTAATATAACAGGAGACAGAGAGAAAATTCAGGAGGCAGCTCATGATGTATTGTTCTCCTTAGTGCCTTTGAAACAGGGCTATAACACAAGCCATGCAGTGATATTCCTATGCTTCATCTACCGCGCACACTGTAACTATTCCCCCTACCCAGATACGAGAGGACATCTCCCGTTAGATTCTTGGCTTGGCACTTCCCTAAACTATTTCTGGGTCACAGGATTTTGCCTTTATTTCAATTCTGTATACTAATAAAATACACGGGGGGCTCAAATTTGGTATTTAACTGCAAGCCTACATTGAACATGATGCTATGATTCCTTGCCCCAGGGAAAAGTATGGGAGGAATGGTGTATACAAAAGCACCGTCCATCCCTGAGTGGTAAGTGTGCAAGGGGGCTTTACAGGCTGACCCCCTTCAGTGCACCAGTCCTTGTGCAAAAAGAGGGTGTCACGCTCATCACTCCATCTCACTTCCTTTTCCCTTTCAGGTTGATGGGTGCCATCTGAACAGAATAGTCCTCACATGCCCCTGAAGGACTGTAGCTATGAGTGGTCAAATAGAAGGAGGGCAGTGGCTTAGTGAGTATGTAAACCCACTGGTCAGAGTCTTACGTAATCACAGTGGAGATGGGAATCTTACAGCATTGATTGTTAGTGCAAGCTGTAATGTGTTTAACTCTGGAGTTAAACCCCAGTGTTGGACAAGATGGCTGCTGATAGATGTGCTCCTCTGTTCATCCATGTAAAGGCCAGTAACTATCTAGCACCAGATGAAAAATGACCTAAGCAATTGTGAGTGGAGAGATGTGTACAAGTATTTGACATACATTAAACCCTACGGTTTCTTTCTTAACTGAGTGGCCACTCACTGTATGGGGTTTTGTTCCTTTTCCTGGAATCCATTACAAATATCTGCTCAGAATCAAGAACTTCAGGTATTTATCTACAAACATCAGTTATAAGAATTTCAGCTTTTAAATTCACTATCCATGTGGACCAAGATTTGATAGGTAACAAACCACAAACAGGTGCTTAACAATAGAGCTGCCTTTAGCGGGAGGTGGGGAGGGTGTTCCAGTGGCTAAAATGAAATATAATAAAAGCAATCTATTTTTTTTTTCATTTTCCCTCAAAATAAATGAAAGAAGAACAAACAAACACAAAAAAAAATGGTCAAAATGAAAAGACTTGAAAAAGTCCTCAGCCTATATTGAAGCACCTACATAAATGGTAGGCGATGAGCAGCTTGCAGTTCCCAACATTTATTAGGTGCTTATTAGGACCACAGAATTACATAAATAAGATCACAATATTGGGCCTTTTGTGTGAAAGATTATATATAAAATAAAGAGGTTTATTTTATTGCTATCAACAAATACAGAACACAGTGGTTTTTAATTTGATTCCTCTAATAAATTCCATGTGACAACTGTCATCTTTTTCCAGTCAAATCACACTCTTTATCCTGGATGGTATTTGGTCTGCCATGAGTGCAGGGGACTAGACTCTGACCTCTCATGCTCCTTCCAGTTTCTATGGTTTGTTTACACTGGAGCCTTAGGTCGACTTAAGGAAGGTTAAGTTGACCTACAGGCTCCTGCTTCCACACTGGGTTTTTATTAAGTCAACTTAGGTGTTTCCTTAATAATGCCACCTCTTAAGGTCGACTTAACGCTTAAGTCGACCTAATTGGCCTCCAGTCCCTCTCCCAGCTACTCACAACGCACCACTCCTCCATCAACCAAGCACCTGCCAGTGTGGACACAGGCAGTTGACAGGAGTTTTCAGTGTGGACTCTCTAAGTCGACAAGGTTGAATTTAAGTCGACTTAACCCTAACCCTAAAATCGACTTTGTTAGGTTGACTTAACAGAGCCTCCAGTGTAGACATACCCTTATATGATTGTATTCATCCATTTCAGAAGGGTCCAAAACAGATAACTCACTGTCACAGGTGAAAAATGTCATCTCATGTTCTACAGAATGAAGTTAATCTGAAACAACCCTTATCTTCCTTTTAGTTATTGTGCATAATTTCTTTTTGACTGTCCCCCAAAGGGTTTCAAAATGAAGGCTTAAGTTGACTTAAACAAAGCTGTGTCCACACTAAGCTTTCATTAAGTTGACTTAAGAAATTCCTTAAGTCGACTTAATGAAAGCTTAAGTCGACTTACTAAGAACCACAGGGTAGGTCGACTTAAGCCTGCTTAGGTCGACCTAACCCTTCTTTAGGTCGACCTAAGCCCAGTGTGGACATTTAAGTCCACTTTGTTTTGACCTAAAGGCAGTTAGGTTGATTTAACAAAGTGGACTTAGTCCACTTCCGTGGACAGCACTTTGTTAAGTCAACTTACGGTCAATTTGAAGTCAACTTAAAGTCGACCTTATTAAGTCGACTTAACAAAGTTGACGTAACTTTTTGTAGTGTAGACATAGCCTAAGAGATTTCTAAAAATACTTAATGGATTTGCACTCCCATTAATATTAGCTGGAACCTGGATGTCCAAATCTCATAGGCAAACTTGTTTTAAAATGTTACTCAATGTTAGGTCATAAGCTATTCAGCTATTTTTGTTCTGTGTTTGTATATTGTCTAGCACTATGAAGTCCTGATCTGCAATTGGGTCTCCTAACTGCTACCAAAATACAAATAGTAAAAATAGCCACGTTACCAGAACTACTATATATTTGCCTAGTAATAATAAAACAAATATCTGACCTACATGACTATTAGAGTGACAGTACTGAACCAAAAAAAGAATATGAAAAGGGATAGCGTTCCAGTAAAGAACAGATGTACCCTGCTGAACTTGATTGCTTTTTCCCTAATGGAATTTAAAAAATTAGCAGCTGAAATGGCAGTTGTATTCTATTAGGATTTTAACAAAAGTTTGACGCAATGTCTCATGAATCTAATGGTCAAATTTACTTCCGAATGACTGGGCATACACTGGCATGTGGATTGCCAATATATAGAAGGAAACTAAAAAGAGGTGTTTGTGATAAATAGGAAATTATTGAAGGAAGTGAAGATTCTGAAGGATACCACAGGAGTTGGGGTTGGACCAAATCTTATGTACTGTGAGAACTGATCATTGTTTTTGAAATTTCATTGAAAACTTTATTCTATGTAAATTGCAAAATAAAAAAAAGAAAATTGGGCAATATTTTAACAATTTTTTTTTGTGAACATTCTCTCTTATTTTTCAAACTGTTGGAACTGATTGGAATATTTCTGATTTTAAGATCTCAGCAAAGGGAAAAACTTTAAAAAAAAGGGGGTGTGATTTCTCCCACCCTTTCTTCTACTTTCCCCCTGTGTATTTAATATCTTTGTTAAATCTATGAGAAAGATAAGGCAGAGCATGTCAATAGTATTCCCAGAAGATCCCTAATTGCAAGGCTCTGCAAACACCAATAAGGATAGAGAAATACTAAAAAGAAGTCTTGGAATGTCAAAGAAATACTCGGCACCTTTCAGGATTGTGCCCTAGAAGAAGTAGTATTGCATGGCTACAAGACAGCTAATAAGGTTTGCTGCCTGCCATGAACAGAATATTAAAAAAAAATCTTCTAGGAAGGATTGTGTCCTTTGATTAGCACAACCTCTGAACTGATGTACTGCTTAGTCCAGGTGCCCACCAATGATCCAGGTATCACCACAGTTGAGCTACCTATTTTCCCTTGATGCACCACACTCTAATTTCACTCAGGTTTGCTTGACCCTTCTAGCAACAGCATAGTGAAACCTGTGCAATTTCAGGCCATATTTAGGCTTTAATGAGAAAAAAGAAAAGGAAAAAAAAATATGCATGATGGTCTCCAAGCTACTTGGATGACAAGTGGTGTCAAGGTTTTAGAAAATTGTTACATTATGGCTCTGTTCCCAGTAACAACTACTGCTTTACTTAAAGTTGAGCCAAAGCTTTTATATTTAGAGTAGTGCATTGCCACACAGATTCTTTTATAGCACTATGCTCATTACCTCCAAACCATCAGCCTGTGTTGGTGCTTGTAATTAAACCTTAGTCTCTGGCTCACTGCTTTCTGATATTTTCTCTTATCAATGTGCGTTTCTTCAGAAATTCTTCCATCTGCTCTTCTTTGGCAAAATAAATTGATCAACCCTTTCTCTACCTACACTGATGTGGGTCTTTTGGGAGTCATTTTGTCTCCTTCCTGTCCTTCTGGCTTAGGTCTTTTTCCTCTCAGAAGAAAGATAGAGAATATTTAAGAGTTCACCTCCTATACAAATACACCCCCTTTCTGCTGAAAATGCAATGTATTTTCTTTATTTTGGAGCCAGTCTATCTCATTTCTCTCTTCATAAAAGTCTTGAAAGTACAATAAGAAAACATCATTGGTTGTGTGTATATTCCAATGCAGCACAGTAGAAGTGAGGATGGCCCAAAAGACAACATAGCTTTTTCCGGGAGCAAACCATTCTTCAGAGCAGATAAATCTCATTCCACGAGGAGCACAAAGAGCATCAGTCATTTATTGGAAGTTTGTTTTCATCCTTAGATCATACTGTCAACAGGATTAACTGCATCAGGAGACTTCATGCAAACGCTTATTTCGCCTATAAATTAATGACAACTAATACAAAGGCAGAAGCCTGGTTCGCCTCTCCATTGTAAATCAGGAGTAGCTCCATTTAATTCAGTAGAGTGACAGCAGTGTAAAACCTGAGTGCAGGTCCTACTGAGGAAAGCACCTAAGCACGTGCTTCAGTCTCACTGAAGTTAATTTGGGCTAATTACTTTCCTAAGTAGTCTGCTTTTCTGAATCACGGCACAGGTACCAGGCTACTAGTAAATATAAAAACTGAGCCTAAATCAGCAGTGTTTATATAGCACCTATGACCCCCAAAGTCCTGAACTACCAGAATACAAATAAAGATGAACCACAAATCAATTTGACAAAAATCTGGATCTCAAATTTGAGCCCATTCTAGATATTTGCTCACATCCATTAGATCCTATGGCACAGCTGTTGGTCTCTGGATAAATCTCATGAGAATAGGAAAGCAGAGGGGTAAATCCTGGGATGAGCTACAGCGGCTGAGCTCTGTAGCTACAGAATCTCATGTGATGCATTGCACCCTATGTACACCCTTACTGTGTGATTGTGTACCATTTATGTTCACACAATGTAACTGTGTATTGTTTATTACAAAGTCATATAAGGCATTTTCGGAATGCTGAAGACATACTGAACATTGTTATAGTAGTATGTTTCTTGCAAACTCGTGTATTTATGAGCCTCCGATATGTAATATTCCCAAATGTGTGTCTCAAATTGCTTGAGACAGATTCAGGTATATACACTACAGAAAGAGAAAGTAGTTTGCACCTCACTAAGGCATGCATAAAGCAACCCAGCTCTTTCAGGAACAATGGATGGGCCTACACATCTGATAAGGTGATGTGAATTTGATTCAAGTGAAGGAAATTATGCCAAACGTTGCTAGTCACCTGACCCAGGAGGTGGGGGAGGAACCTGTTAAAGGAGTTTCCAAAGGGGTAGCTGTGTTAGTTTAGTTCAGCAAGACAAACAAGGAGTCTGAAAGGCTAACACATTTATTTATCACATGAGCTTTCAGGGGAGAAAAAGTTCCCCCATCTTCAAGCATCTGATGAAATGGGATTTTCTCCCCTGAAAGCTCATGCGATAAATAAATTTGTTAGTCTTTAAAAGTTCCTCCAGATTCCTCATTTGTCATGTTAAAGGAGGAGACATTTTGGTACCTGGGGCTCTCTCTTGCAATCTATCTACAAGAGAGCATCAAGACTGTTCACAAGAGAGGGGCCTGGTTGTGGGCTGACCAACCAGCCTGTGGTGAGGGTCATCTAAGACTGATTGGCTACTTAAGCTTAGTTTAGAATGTGATTTGCCTATTATTCATTTTTGAGCAAGTCTGATTTATATTCTTCTGGTTTATCACTTAAAATTTTTTCACCCTTAATAAACTTAATTGTTTATTTATAACAGTGCATATGGTTTGGGTGTCATTTTGGGTGACACTTCATTTAGAGTGTCAGAGTAGGAGTATACCAGTTTCTTAAATAAATTGATAACCAGAAGCTTGTGGAGTCCAGCAGACAGCACAGAACTCTGTAAAACAGCATTTTCTAGGTTTGCATCTTGGACTGGGGTGTTTGCTGGGTCACTCTACTGTATAACCCCATGAGTGGCTGTCCAGAAGAGCTCCTTCATGAAGTCAGAGATTGCTTGCTTGCAGGAGACTGTGCATGGACTGACTCAGGAGTGGGAGGTTCACACAGTGGGGGCTAGTGCAAAACAGTGCCCAGGAGTGAGAGATTGAGGTGACATTTATACACCAGCCCAGAACGCAAAGAGGAACATCACTCCTGAGTCATTCTATGTTTAGCTCAAGCCAGCACTATTTATTACTCCCTCATTCCCATAAGCACCAGACACAGAGATTTAAACAACGTCTGATGGCCTCCATCTTCAGTGACACACAGGGGACCACCACAGCTAAAAGCTTGAGCTTCTAGACCTTGAACAAAAGAGCCAAGGCTCTCTATTTTGGATTGCAACAGACAAATCTATGGATTGGCACAGAGCAGGCCAGTAAGGCACACTCACAAGTGGGTTATGTAAGTGCAAGGAAGTTGTTTGGTGTGGCAGGAAAAAAATCCTTACAATTGCTTCTGAAAATGCCAGCTCTGGTCCCTACTAAGCAAAACATCCCTATTCAACAAAGTACTTCTCCCATATTGATTTTAATGGGATTTAAGTATATGTCTAGATACTTTGATTAATCAAATTTTTCTAGGAAGTATATGAATCCACAGGCATTCCACGTACACTCGCAGAGTAAAACTGTCAGCAAAACAAAAGCAAACAAAGACTTATTTCATTAGCTTACCCCATTGCATTTGTTCTACCTCCTTTTGCTATATCCAAGTTATGCACGTAATCGTCTAAGCGCACACACAATCACTGACCTGAACATCACTGAGTTGCTACTGAGTCAATATCATATTATCAGATTTACTTGCTGACACACTTGAAAAAGATGTTTCACACTGTTTCCTCCCCCCCCCCCCCAGATCAACAGAAGTGCCCTCCTCACAGTTACTATCCTTTAGAATTCCTCATGCCCTGTGGTAAACTTGGGTCGCAGTGGAAGTTGCAAGTTCCGGAATACACGAGTCCAATTCATCCCTGAGGGCAGTGGAGATAAACCAAGACTGACCTCTGATTACCCTCTACATCATTATTCATGGATGAGTGGACAAGATGCTCAGCCCTCTCAAGTCCCACTGAAGTTGCTGGGAGCTCTCACCACCAAGAGTGGACCTTAACGAAGAGATATTTAGAAGCAGTTGGGAAGTTTAAAAGCTCAGGTTTCACGAAACTCCTTAGGCACTTTTTAAAATCCATGCCTAAATTAGGCACAACTAACAGATGGGCAAATTGTTTGGTCATGGAGAGGGAAAGCTTCAGAGAGAGATCTGAGATCAGGCTAAGTTGTGTCCTCATTTTGGTTAAGTTCATTTATGTGTAAGTGAGCAGAATTTAGCCCACTGTTTAGAGGCTTAACTGGGTATTTTTCTTGTCCAGTTTCTCTACAAAACTGCTGGGGTGCCACCCTGAATATAGCCATTCCTAAAATTACTGCCCAAGTTGAAAAAATAGCATCAATAACACTATTATAGATTGTGGTATCAAGTTGACCCTGAGGAATAGTTCCCTAATATGTAACATTTTTCAGACAGTGGAATAAGTTACACAAGAAAGTTGGAGGAAGCCACCGTGTTTGGCTCATTTAAAAATAAGTAGGAAAACAGAACAGGAGACTATGTTGCAGGGTACAATCGTGTACTGGAAATGGGGAAAGGTAACAACCTTGAAAATGTTGTTTCCTTTGTAATTTCTATGGAGCAGATTCAGCTCTGATTCACACCAATATAAATTTGGAATATCTCCTCTGACTTCACTGGAATTACACTGAATAACTATCAATTGTCTATCAATGGCTTTTAGCTGAGATGATCAGGGATACAACCTCATGGTTGAGACCATCAAAAAACTCTGACTACCAGAAGTTTAGAATGGGGAGATGGTGGATCACTCCAAAATTGCCCTATTCTGTACATTCTCTCTGAAGCTCTGATCCTGATGAGTTTGTTGACCCCTTGGTCTCACTAGTGTGGCAACTCTTACGTTCTTAATTAATAGCAGATTTTGACTCCTACAATTGCCAAGAGGCTAGAATTGGTCATTTTCTCTATTATGCCTTACCAGTGATTTTGTTAAAAGTATCCCTAATATTATACTCAAATGAGTATGCTGATGGATACAAACAATTAAAAGAAAGAATGCCCCTAGAAGAGACATAAGGCTCATAAAAGACACAAGCTTTTTTTTCCATATTGATTAACAAGACATGTCCCAGCCCATAAGGAAGTTCAAAGTACAAGCAGAATAATCTTTTAAGCCTTCTCAGACAAAACACAACCATTTGACTGACTGCCTAATATCTGAGAAATCATGTGGCAATCATAAATTGATAGGAATTAATAGAGGTATCCAAATAATGTGGTATAATAGAGAGGAGATAAGCATAGTGTAAAACTTACATCCTATTTAGATAGAAAAAAGTATTAACAGATTACCAAGTTAGCATGAAAAGTTCTGATTATGATCATGTTATCAAGATTTCACCCCCTCTGGAAATTGCCAAACACTAAATCATATTGATGAAAATTAATTTGAGAAAAAAATAAAAAAAATAAAAGCTAAGAAACAAACTGTCTGCAATGTGTAATGAAAACAGGAGAACAAAAAACCTGATTTATGGGGTGGAAGAGGAAATGCAGCAGCATACATATTGCCCCCGATCTAATTGTGTCTTCAGAAGAGTAGCTATGGAATGGTATAGGCCATAGAGAGTTAGAAGCATGGAAATCCCTCAGTGGTTCCAAACCTACAACCTCCCTGAACTGGTTACTGAAGGAAAGGCCATATCTGTGAAAGTGAGATGCAGTAGAACCTTTTCTGGGAGTAGGCATGACAAATCTCTCTAGGAGGAAGGAAGATTGATCTACAGCTTAAGGGCCTAATCTACAACTGGGGAATCCAAGGTTGAATTTCATGCTCCACCACAAACTTTCCACTCCAATCCCATGAGCCACAGAAAAGGCTTAATTCCTTACCTAACCTTTCTGCTGTTTTGTCCTGACTTTCTGGTCCACACATATTGACATGTTACCAGAGGCTGCTAAGTGATAGAAAATTTTAATGAGGTGGAGGTGTGTAGTCACTAGTGCAAGTCAATTTGGTTCCTTATGGTTTAATCTGTGTAAAACATTATAAAAATCTTGAGCCAGCCCTGCTGACATGGCCTATAAAATCCATACGAATTCTAGTGTGAGATGAAATGCACCATGCACTCTGCTAAAGCAAGATATTCTAATAGAGTGGGAAGGAAAGTCACGGTAGCAAAATAGGGGGGAAAAAAGTGATCTCATATGTTTTTTAAAAGACATCAACTTTAAACTGGACAAGAATAGTATGAAGTTGAGAGGAGCCAGCAGAATGTAGGATTTGTGGCAACAGGACAGAAGTAAGGACTAAGTGACTAAGCGCCTAGAAATTCAGGTGAAGTTTAAACCTAACGCAGAAAGGCGTAAGGTAACATGGCAGGGAAATGATTCTTTTTGCAGGAATATACGAGATAGGCAGAAGTGCGTTTAGGGAGGCGAGAGAAGCGGAATTTGCAGCATAATTGTATCTTAATCCTCAATTAAAAAAAAAAATCCTAGGCCTGTGTGTTTGCAGTTCACAATTTCTTTCCCATCACAGAAAGATACTGTGCATGCAAGACAATGAGTCAGAGAAGTTGAAACCTAAGATAATATTGCATGAATAGTAACTATATTCATATTTTTCATACAACAGCTAATGTATTCACTGTTTATTGATTCACTTGACCCGTACTCTCTATATACGCATAACAAATAAAGTGTCTGGGAAAACAATACATCATTGTCTGCTATTTATGCACAAGCATTCAGACAAGAAATTCTTACCAAGCCATAATGTAGCATGGTCTGAATTCTGGCATCATGTATTGAATATTTCATAGCCAGCAGAAACAGCTTTGATTGCTACTGTATTTAAATTACACAAAATAAAGCTTCATTAAAAGAACATTAAGGTTGCAAGTCAAACATTCAAAAGATAGGAAATACTAAATGCCTATGCAACCTTAATTTGCCCCTTTGAGTTTATGCGTCATGACACAGTTTTTAATTACATGATCAAATGCTTTTATTTCCACAGATTCCTGACTCATACAGTATAGAGGATGGACCTGCTTTGGGGTGAATCAGAGCTGGGCAGTGAAAAAGTCTATTGCCTAAAGGCTTTCCCCCGTCAAATTTTAAATCCCTGCTCCAAAGCAGGTGTCACTAGTGCTGTTCAAGGAAAGGATTACCAGATTTTTTTTAACATAATAAAAGAACATACTTTTCCTGAGAGTCATGTTCTGAAACATCTGAACAATGCTTGGGTGAAAGTTCTGCCTCCACTTCTCTCTTCTCAACAAACAAACAAAACAAACACATAAACCAAACAAAACAAGCAAACTGGAATAGACACCCAGCATGAAAACATGCATCCTGAATGGTTATTCTGCCAAAGATATAAACAACTGAAAACGGTCTAATAATGGATAGCATCTGGCATCCCTAAGTAATCTGTTTCGGTGCTTATCTACTCTATACGTTAGGTTTTTTTCTTAATATTTAACCTAAATCTCCCTTCCTGCAATTTAATTCCTTTGTTTCTTGTCCTGTCCTCAGTGAATAAGAACATTTTATCAATTTTCTCTTTATAAAAACCTTTTGTGTACTTGAAGACCTATGATCTCTCCTACTCTATTCTTTTCAATCTGTCCATGCTTTCTAGACCTTTACTCATTTTTACTGATTTCCTTTGGACTCTTTGCAATTTCTTCGTGTATTTCCTAAAGTGTGGTGTCCAGAAGTGGACACAGAACTCCAGTTGATGACTCACTAATATTGAGTAGAGAGAAAGAATTATTTCTCACATCACACTTGCTATACTCCTGTCAACACAACCCAGAATATGGTTCGCTTTTTGTTTGGTTGTGATGTTACACTGATGACTTGTATTTCATTTGAGAGCCACATTTAGATTGTCACCAAACCACTACTAAAGTCAGCCTTTGCCTGCACCTGTAGGAGCCTCTGCTTGACAGCCACCCTGACTCGTCAGTACTTTGGGAAGCAGATAAGAGTTGCAGGAAGTGGCCATCTATGTAGAATTCAGGAGCATGAGGACTAACTCTACCAGACACAAGTGGAGACATCTGGGATGGAGGATGGTAGTTGACTATAGACAACTTCAGCAGCACCAGAAGAGACAGCAAAACTGGCTGCTCTGCAAGGAGGAGAATAACTGTGGACCACATCTTGACCATCCCCTCCCCCATTCATCAAGAACTGATATGCTGTACTGGCAATGTGAGATGAGTAGCAGTTCCCAGTATCTAAGAAGAAGCAGCCATTTTGATTCAAAGCTGGAAGGCTCACAGCCCAATGCACCCAAAAGGAGGAAAAAGTGTCTATGTGAAGGGCTCCCTTGTGAGGGAAATGAAGTCATCCATTTGCTGAGCTGATATGCTGTTCCAGGTGGCATGCTGCCTGTCTGGAGCTCACATCTGAGACATTACAGAAAGGTTGTTGATGCTCATCATAGTCCCTGTTGCTACCTTCTGGTGTTCATCCATGTGGGCACTAATGATATTGCCAGGTCTGACCCTGAGCAGATCAGCGATGACTACAGGACTCTGGGAGAAAAGGTGAAGGACTCAAAATACAGGTTGTGTTCTTGTCCATCCTCCTGCTTGGGGGCAAGGACTCTAGCAGGCATGTGCATGTTCTGGGAATGAATGAATGAATGAATGAATGAATGAATGAATGAATGAATGGTTTGGACAAATGGTGTCTAGAAGAAGCCTTCAGCTTCTCTGACCACAGGATGTTGTTCTGGGGAGAAGGGCTGCTCAGAACAGATGGAGCTCACCTGACTGTGGAAGAGCATCTTCACACATGAACTCACCATCCTAGTGAAGAGGGCTTTAAACTAGGTTCAAAGGGGGCAGGTGAGAAAAGGCCATAGCTAAGCATTACAAAAGCTGGTCCTCTGAGAGGGTTAGATGTTGTGGGGTGACATGGAAAATTACAACAGAATCAAAGAAGCAACAAGAAGGAAATCAGTGGGGGAATCTGATCAACATTTTAGATGTCTGTAGACAAATGCCAGTAGTATGGGAATAAACAGGAAGAATTGGAAGCTAAATTAAGACTTAATTGAGATCACAAAGACTTGGTGAGATAAGTTTCATAACTGGAAAATTGGTTATAGACATAATTTATGCACACAGGACAGGAAGGGGAAAAAAGAAGAGGGATTGCAATATAAAGGATATGCATACTTTTTCTGAGGTCCAGAAGGAGATGGGAGGCAGACCAGTTGAGAATCTGAGTAAAGATAAAATGGTTAAAAATAGGGGTTATGGCTGAGGTCTACTATAGACCACCGAATCAGGAAGAGAAAGTGAAAGGGAAAAGGGAGTTCAGGAGAGCTCACAGTTCCCCAGGGAAAATATCTTAATAAGCACAACTGCAAATTATTCTGATGCAGAGGAAGGACAGGAAGAGTCAGAAGCCAATATGGTTCTATCAGGAGCATTTTGTTGACCCAAAAATCAAAGTGGATTTTCCACCCAAAAGTGAAAACATGGATGAATTGCTAAGGAGGAGCACAAAAGAACAGCACAAATATATAGGAACAAAATCAGAAAAGCTAAGGAATAAAATGAGTTATGCTTGTAAAGGGACATAAAAGTCAGTAAAAAGAGGTTCTTTAAATACATTTTGAGCAAGAGACAGACTACTGAAAGCATTAAGTCCTCTAATTAGTGAGGAAGGAGCAATCTGATAGCATCAAGACGGCTGAAGTGCTAAATACCTATTTTGCTTCAGTGTTCTCTGAAAAGGTTAATAATGACCAGATACTCCATACAATTAATATTGACAAACAGAGGGAAGAAATGCAAGCCAAAACAGGGGAAAAATGTGTTAAAGAATATTTAGAAAATTAGATGCAGTCAAGTATGCTGGGCCCAGTGAAATTCATCCTAATACTTAGGAAACTCAGACTCATAGACTTTAAGGTCAGAAGGGACCAGTACGATCATCTAGTCTGACCTCCTGCAAAATGCAGGCCTCAAAATCTCACCCACCCACTCCAGCAATAGGCCACCAACCTATGACTGAGTGACTTTAAGATATAGAGAATTCACTGGTAGGTGAACCATGCCCTGTGCTACAGAGGAAGGTGAAAAACCCCCAGAGCCCAGGCCAATCAGCCCTGGGGGAAAATTCCCTCCCGACCCCAAATATGGCGATCAGTTAAACCCTGAGCACATGGGCAAGTCTCAACAGTCAGTTACCCAAGAAACAATTCTCTGTAATAACTCAGAAACCACCCCATGTACTCTCCCCTCTTAGGCCACTTGTATATCCACCACACGTAGCCAAATATCAGTCAATTTCCAAAATAGGATAATCATCCCATCCCCTCCATAAATTTATCAAGCTCAGTTTTGAAAGCAGTTATGGTTTTTGCCCTCACAATTCCCCTTGGAAGGCTATTCCAGAACTTTACTGCTCTAATGGTTAGAAACCTGTATCTAATTTCAAGCCTAAATTTCTTGATGGACAGTTTATAACCATTTGTTCTGGTGTCCACATTGGTGCTGTACTCAAATAATTCCTCTCCCTCCCTGATGTTAATTCCTCTGATGTATTTATAGAGAGCAATCATATCCCCCCTCAGCCTTCTTTTGGTTAGGCAAAACAAGCCAAGCTTCTTGGCTATGTCTACACTTGCACTTTTAAGTCGACTTTAACTAAGTCGACTTACAAAGGGGTAGCCGTGTTAGTCTATTGTAGAAAGACATCAGAGTCTTGTGGCACTTTTAAAGACTAACAGATTTATTAATCGCATGAGCTTTCGTGGGAGAAAATCCCACTTCGTCAGACGCTTTGAAGTTCAAAGTTAGTCTGTGTACAGAAAAAACAACGAGAGTCCTGTGGCACCTTATAGACTAACAGATTTTCTTCGGCATAAGCTTTCGTGGGCTATAACCTACTTCGTCAGATGCAAGTGGGTTATAGCCCACGAAAGCTTATGCTGAAGAAAATCCATTAGTCTATAAGGTGCCACAGGACTCTCGTTTTTATTGTTAAAACAGGTTGACGTTACTACGCTAATACGACTCATGCAATAACCATGCACCTTCATAACGGGTCCATATAAATCACCTGAAAGGGTGATTTAACGGAGGAGCTTGGCAGTGCTATGGAATGAGGGTCCTAGAACTTGGCAGTGCTATGGAATGAGGGTCCTAGAGCCTGGCTCCTGTGTGGCAGTCACCTCTTAATTGTATTACAAGAAACAAAACAGAAGAGATGTCTAAAAATGAGACAAATTGGGCTGGTGAGTCAGGTCAGATTCAGGGTCATCTTCAAACTCCACCAACAAAACACTTATAGTACCTGATTAGCTCATATAAGAAATGCATGTGTCATAGACAGCACAGTACTGGGTAGCACTGGAGACAGCTTTTTATTACAGAAGATGGAGACAACAACTAGTGAAGAGACTGTTCTAGATTGTAATCTGAGCAATGGATAGGAACAGTGTGAGAATTTGAAAGTAAAAAGGAACCTGGGAGCCTGTGATCATGCAATGGTAAGGTAATCATTTTCCAAATTGTAAGTGATGGGGAGGGAGAGCAGAATAAAGACAATGGACTTCAAGAAGGTAGATTTTAACAGACTCAGAGAAATGATAGACAAGAGCCTGTGAGGAGAATATCTAAGGAAAAACAAGCTAAGGAGAGGATGCAAGGTTTATAACAAGTATGGTAAGAGACCATCCTGGCTTAACCAGGAGATCTTCAGTGACCTGAAACTAAAAAAAATATTATGCCAGTAATAGGGCCAGACATGGGGGGTTGGGCCAGGAAGAGGTGCTCCAGGAGCCTTTGCTCCCCTGTGTGCAAGGCCAAGCACAGCATCACTTCCTGTGCTTGGATGTTGGCAGGATGGCTCTCTACAACCATTCCTGGTATGAGCAGAACAAACAAGCTGTCATAGACGCCCACTCACCCATGGTACACATCCTCCTAGCTGCTCGGGGGGTTAGCTCCTTCCAGGTCCAAGGCCTTCTTCTGCTGCAAGTTCACATATCCTGTCACTACTCTCTCTTTACAGCTCAGGCTGTTTTTTCTTCATGGCTTGGCCCCCTGGTCAGGTCACTACATTTTTCCCCTTCCAGCATATAAAGGGCCCTCTGTATGTACTGTCTCATTCACTTCCCAAATGATACAGCTTCCCAGTAGCTGGCAAGGAAACCCACACCTCCTCTCTACTTTGGGTTTCCACTCAGGGACCTTCTAATCAGTAGCCACAGTCTGCACCATCTTAAACCTTGATGCTATTTCCCTGAACCTTTTCCTTTACCCGCTTCATTTGTTTGGTTCTCCGCTGTCCAACTACAGAGAATAACTGCTACAGTCCTTTTCTGCTGACAGCTTCTGGGCCCGGCCTTCATACTAGTCCGCTTGTTCCTTCTCAGCTGGGTTCCATCATCATTTAGGGGATCATTTAAGCCACCTAATTCCCCTCAGCTATGACCTATGAAGTTAACTAACCCCTCCTCATCCTCTAACTCCTCCTAAGCTAGTGTGGGGCTGAACACCCTATCAGAAAGCCCAAGGAAGGAAGAAAAGGGGATATAGGTGGGGATCTGAGGGTCTCTTTCTCCACAGAGCTCTTCCAAGTTCATGGCTGCACAAAGAAGAACAGATTGCACCAGTCAAAGCGATAACAGGGTGTATCTACTCCACCTGCATTCTGCAGAGATGGGGATAGGGGGTTGTGCTTCTTGAACAACATAGGCCAGTACTTAACAAGCACTGAGTTTAATTCTGTGTGCAAAAGTTCTGCAAGGCGCTATTACAAAATTACCACTAGTCTAACTTAATTTTCTGGCCAGCATGATGTCATGAGGAGTTCAGTGAAGACCTCTGGTTGACGTACAACAAACAAAACATTAGGATGTACAAAGAACGAGATGGAGATTAATACAGAACATATTATAATGCCAGCATATTAACATAAGCAGTATCATAGCCTCCTGCTCCAAAATCACAGCTTCTCATTACAGGAGCTCTTGCCCTAAAACCTAATATAAACTCTATCATTGTGCATGACTCAAGGCTCTGGCTGAGAAGCATTTAGTTCAGATCCTCTTTGGGAGGTAACAAAAGTTCACTCTAACATCCAAAGTGTCACAACAAAACAGCCTTTTCCCTGGTGTCTATCTTCATGCTCATTTCTCAGCTATTCTGGAGTCTTCTCCCCAGCTCTGGAATTGAGAATGAGCCCTTCAGGCTGAGTCTTCCCAAGGTATCTGTTCCCCTGCAGACTCTGGCTCAACCTCCTAACAATGGCTATGTCTACACTGGTTAATTTAAGTTGACTTAGCATGTTTACACTTAAATTTTAAGTTGACTTTGGGGGGACCCTACAAAGTCGACCTAGAGCGTCCACTCTGAACACCTAGGTCGACTTGTAGGGGCTAGGTGGACCTGGGACTGGTCCACAGTTGCAGGGGGGACATCCCTTGCCAAGTGCCAGGGGGCTCAGCATTTGCCCCATTGTACCTGGGTACAATGGGGCAAAGGGGGACAGGGACCCTAGCAGGGCATAGGGGCAGGGTGGGCAGGACTCTGCCCTGCCCTGTGAGGGGGCATGCCAGGCTCTTCCTGTGCCAGCCACCCTGGCAGGGAGGGCAGTGGGGAAGTCCTGGGGAGCCCTAAGTCGACTTAGAGTCGACTTAGGGCTACTCCACGTCTACACTGGCTTAAGTCGACTTTCTAAAGTCGACTTAAGCCAAAAGTTGACTTAAAACTAGGTTTTATAAAGTCAACTTAATTTTCCTTAAGTCGACTTAAGCAGCTGCTTAAGTCGACTTAAGGAAAGTGCAGTGTAGAAGCAGAGTAAATTAAGTCGACTTAAGGAAGCTTAAGTCGACTTAATTTACAAGTGTAGACCCACCCATAGTGTCTGTAACTGGCTGACTGACTTTTTTTATGCCCTTTTTCTCTCTCTTTCTCCACCAACTCATTTAATCTTTTGAAGCCAGGTGCCCATTAAGTTACAATTTTACATGTTTTTGTTTTTCCCTCTTCTGACTGAGAAGTGACAAGTTAATTATGGCACAGGTGTAGCACATATGACTAACCGGCTTCCTAAGCCTTTCTAGCTCATGATGAGGACCTCATCCCAATAAACCAATGACAAGGCCTCCCTTTGCAAACTGTTCGTTTCTGATCACTCCATCTCAAAATGGATACAACAAATGGAGAGAACTAAAAGATGGGTGACAAAAGTAATCAGTAGTATGGAAAGAGTCTTCAGATGAGGAGATGGAAAAGATAGCTTACCTTAAGGGGATGATGGATCAAAAAGGACAAGAAAGTTGTGTAATCATACTGGAATCTTTTGTTCACCCTTTCTTATAATGCAAGAATGAAGGGAGGTTCAATGAAACTGAAAGGGCAAATAAAAAAAAAATGATTAAAAGGAAATACTTTTTCCACACAAGACATTAACCTATCACCCTAGGTTCTCAACCAGGACAGTGGTTCTCAACCACTGTGTCAGGAGACATTACTGTGTCACCACACAGCGGTAAGTGTGTCTCAGAAAGCCGGGGAGATAGCTGGATTTCACCTGCAGGGAGTGGGCCAGTGTATCCTGTAGAGTCTCAATATATTGAGAAGCGTGGCGCAACCCACAAAAGGTTGAGAAACACTACCCTAGGTTATCATTAAGGCCAAGTGCTTGGTAGGACTACAAGAAAAAAAAAAAGGAGTGGGGGGGTTAAATATGTTGCTCCATAATTATGAACAATACTTTTGAAAGTGATACAAAGCCTTGTGCTTCTGGACATAAACCAACCTTTATATAATGGGAATTTAGGAACAATCATAAATGCCTATGGTGGAGTTTCTTCCACCTTCATCTGAGGCTTCTGCTGGTAGCTACTGTCAGGGATAAAATATTGGACTAGATAGAAATGATCCATTAAGTCTGTTCCTATGTTCCTACAGATAATACCCTCCTAATGGAAATGTATCCCTCCACCAATCCAAAGAGCAAAAAAATCACAAACTTTCCCTGAGTGCGGACCACTGACATCCTAGTGCTCACATTTGTGGACTCTCGGTCAGGTCAGATGAGGGTTGAGCATAGGTGCACGACTTACAATGACTGAAAGATAATCATATTTTCTAAAGTTTGGGGAAGAAAAAATATTTAATTAAATCTTGCATTAAGAAATCATTATTCCATGCAAATAATCCAAATAGCAGGGTGTAATTTTAATTATTATAACAAGATGTAATTGTGACTAAATTGAGGAGTTAATTATTCACAAAATAATTGTGCCATTCTTCTACAACAAAAATGAGACAAAAATGTATTTTGTGGCTCAGAGATTTAGCTAATACTAACATAGTTGCTATATTTACTGATGTGAAGCTTTTGCAACAGTCAAATGAGTTCCAATCAATTTTCTTATATAAACTTCATGTACAAATGTTAACGGGCAAATTAGATAGATGTCATCTAATGGTTCTTCTGGGAAATAAGAAATCCTTCCACAAGATCTTCAAATTAGTTTTTAACATTTGTTTGAAGTAGTGCTAACTAACAGTTGTCGATGGTTTTTGTTTTAATAGTCTGCACCAGGAATTGATAAGTTAAGTGCAGTAAGTGACATGTGCCTCCCATGCGTAACTTTTAGTTACAATAAGCCTTCTACTGGTCATTGTATAAATAAAACATGGAGACTTGATTAGGAGAAGGAATCTGGTAGGTCAATCCTATCCTCATTCACAAAACTAAGGGAGATTGTAAAAAAAAAAGTCTCTGAGATGCCTCCTAGCTGGACCAGAACCTTCTCCCATGCCCAGTTACCATCAGGTGGTCTGCCCTGTACAGGACAGAGTTTCTTCATCCTTGCAATGGAATCCTGCCCTTGCATGCTTGCTTACTTTCTTTACAGGCCAGAAAAATGAAAAAAAGGTCAAACTCAGCACAAAACAAGCCCCTCCCGGGGTCCTAAAAAGCCAAAGGTTCAGTGGCAGCACCTTACTTATCCAGGTGCTGGGTAGCAGCTCTGCTGTAATTTTCACAGGTAGGTAGTGAAATTAGTCTTTTCATATCAGGCTTGCCCCTGGAGTTTGCTGGACTCCTGGCAGAGATAGAGGTAAAAAGGGGTCTCTGGCATGGGGATTACTCATATGGTTTAAAGACACATTCCAGCCACTCCTTCTCAGGGCAACCTCCTTGTGGACTGCAGCTTCCTTCTGTTAAGTCCTCCTCCCTCCCGTGTATAATTGGTAGGGGTGAGGCTACCTTAGTATATCTTAGCCTGTCAGTGAGGGGTTTATACAACCAGAGATAGTTTTCATGTTAGATTTATATAGACTTGAGCAGTTGTTCTTGCATAATCTTAAATGTTAACCACCCATAACTGCTTCATGTTCTTGACTTTGGCAAGAGTTCCTTCAACGTGCTTGGATTTAGCAAAATACCACCATAACTCTTTTCTGACAGGGAAAGTCAACATTTTGGGGTGAAATTCTGACCTCATTGAAGTTAATGGGAGTTCAGTGGCTGAGTTCAACTGGGGAATCCTGAAATTCCAATACTTCTTTGGGATGAGGGAAATGGAGGGATAATGGAGTTTATGGCGGGATACAGAACCTTTCACCTTTATAGGAGCACATTGACTTAAAGCTATCAAAAGTCACTGGAAATAATTATCAGCTGGTGCCTATTTGATGGCTTATATGAGAGGAGCTGTTGACTCATGTGGCAGTAACTGGCAGTCTCAGCAGAGGAAAAGGATGATGAAGAATTAAGTAACTCAACCATCATGCTAGTCTCTCTAGAACAATTCAAAACATGTTAGTGAGGCATGACAAAAGGGCCTGTACTAATCTCATGCAAGCTGTACCTGTTGAGTGGATAAATGGAGGATTTCAGTCATCCGCGTATGCTTTTTACAAGCCCTAAATTTACTGTAAAACATTGGTTGATGGTAAGTTTACAGCAGCTGAGATAAGATTACAGCAGCTGAGACACTATGGCTATGTCTACACTGGCAAGTTAGTTTGAATTAAGGAAGCTTAACTCGAACTAACTAAAGCCATGGCTATACTAGGCTTTAATTAGTTCAAATTAAGGGCTTCCTTAATTTGAACTAATACATTCGACTAGGCTATTCGAAGTAAGGGTTAATTCAAGCTAGTTAGTTCGAATTAACCAATGTGGCCATGTTAATTCAAACTAATTACTTAGTTCGAACTTACCGGCCCATTGAATTCAATGCAAATTGCTAATTCGAACTAAGCAAGTGCCATGAATGACACTTGCTTAGTTCGAACTAAATTTTGCTAGTTCAAATTGTTAATTCGAACTAACTAAAATTAGTTTGAATTAGTTAGTTTGAATTAACTAATTTGAACTAATTTTAGTAAGTGTAGACATAGCCTATGGGTATGTCTACACTTGCAAGATAGGTCGATTTAAGGAGGCTTAAATTGACCTAATTTAGTTCAGATCCACACCAGGCTTTCATGAAGTCGACTTAAGAAATTCCTTAAGATGACTTAATGAAAGCTTAAGTCGACTTAGTAAGAACCACTGGTTAGGTTGACCTAACCCTTAAGTCAACTCCTTAGGTCGACTTAAGCACAGTGTGGACATGGATTAACCCTTAGGTCAATTTAAGGACAGTTAGGTTGACTTACTAAGCCCCCATTCAGGTTAACCACTTTGTTAAGTCAACTTAATAAGGTTGACTTTAAGTCAACCTTATTAAATCAACTTAACAAAGTCAACCTAACTTTTTCTACTGTAGACATAGCCTATGACCGTAACATACCAGGACACACTTCAAACTAATAAATAGCTACATCACCCCTGACCTTTAACCTGGTGTGCCCTTTACAGCATCTTGCTGCTCACAAACACAAATCACCCACTTTCCCTTTATTTACAGTGCATATAACTCAGTCCCACTTTCTTCCCCAGGCATACTAAAGGCTCAGGGTTCTACTTCCCACCTGGCCAGCAAGCAGACTATCTTCCCTTATCCTACTTGGCCACACCTTCCTCTTTGGTTTCTGGTACTGGCCCATTTATCTCCCTGGGCCAGGTCACCTGCTGTTCCCTGTTCCCTCATTAGGCCAGGGCTCTGACTCAGTCTAATCATGGCCACAGCTGTTGCCTGCTCTGCCAACAGAGGCAGTCGAGGGGTTTATCTGCCCCTGCTCTGTTTCATGCCCCAAATGGAAATACTCAGACATGTCAGCGTGTACATTGGGGATTAGATAAAACAAGTGTAATTGACTACAGAGAGAGATTTTAATGAGGAATCCATGACCCCTTGATAAACAAGGATGATTTATTTCATGAATGTTTATTTTATATGGGTCCTTTGATGACTAAGGGTCCAATCCTTGAGCTCCAAACTCATTGGCAGACATTGCAGGTGGTGTTGGAAAGCAGGGTTGGACTACAATTGCTGCATGACAGTTGTCTGTCCTTTCTTTTCATATGTTTCTCTGCAGCTAAGGCAAGGTGATTTTCCTCAAAAGAGGTTGTTCCCTTTTTGAAAACACTGATGAAGTTAGAGTTGCCATAGTCAACAGAAATTTCTTCAGTGCTCCAGATTTTAAGGAACAGCAAATGGACCCTGTTTGTCACTGTCTCTCCCCCCACTTTCAATACTTCCACTGGTATGCCCTCAGGGTCTTATGCTTTATAGTTCCCCATTTGCCCAATTGCTTTATGGACCCCCTAAAATGTTGGTGGGTTGGTGAGCAGTTCCCAGACTGGGTGCTGAGGGAAAGAGTAAATAGTGTTGTCAGCCAGCCACAGCTGATTCACAATTTAGAAGATTTGGTAGTGTTTCTTCTAGAGCTCTTTGATGGAATCACTGTCTTTAAGAAGGGTACTACCAGCTTCAGATCTCAGCAGTATGAAGCTGCATGAGTTCAGTCTATACAGGCTCTTTCTCTCACAGAAAAAGCTCTGCACAGGGATGAATTAACTGGCCCAGTGGCCCTGGGCTGCCTTCCACTGTGCCCTCCCCTACCCCCCGACCATGGGGTCCCCTGTCACTAGAGGGAGCCTTCGGCCAGAGAGCACTCCTGGCCCAGCCCCAATCTGGCCAGTCTGCCTCAGGGGTGGGGAGCTGGCTAATACATGACGTGGGGGCCTCTGACTCAGCGTCCGAGGGCCACGGGCCCTGCAAGGCCGAACCGGAGTGGCCGCGGGTGGCCTTGCTGCGTGCCCACAAGCCCAGCCCCCTAGGTGGAGTGAACAGGGGCTGGCCTGCCCTGCCCCTGGGGGCAAAGTGGAGCACAGAGCCTGGGCTCTGGCTCCAAGGCCCTGCCCCCTCCCCCAGTGCCAACAGGGTAGGAGCGCTCTCAGCGCTCCTGCCCTACCAGCAGTGAGCTGGGCGGGTGCCAGATTATCACAGGGATTTTAGGGGCTGGAGCCAAGGCTTAAACCCCTAAAGCCCCCACAATAACCTGGTCCTGGCTCTGCATATCATGTCTGTCAGCAAAAGTTTGGATTGCTTTTGCTTTCTCCTCCCACCATTTGTCTTCTGATTTATTGGATCTTCCATTGATCCTGAGTTTTGAGATGATGAAAAGAGCTCTGCTTCTGACTGGTTAAAGGGAATATAAGTGATGAGGCATAGAAGTCAGAAATGGTTGCAAGAAAAATAAAGATAAAATGCTTACTAATGTCTGGCTTAAAAAGCTAAATTAGATGCAAAGCAAAGTTTCTCATTTACAGCTTAAATGCAAATTGAGTAGAGCACACATTTGTTTTTGACAGACCTTTTTGCCAACTTTTGTTTGGGTAGAGCTTTGGGGTTCAAATGTGTAAATAAAATTATATAGGGGGGAACTTATAATATCACATACAGTGTTGCCACACATATTTTAGTAGGACAACATTGAAAAGCAAATTATGAGTTTTCAGATTATACCTTACAAGGCATACTTTGTACAAAAATTGTAACAGTAGTATGCAGAGTGTGAATATAGGGAAGCATACTGTCATGATGACCTACTGACTTTTCTTTTTCATGGTGAAGAGCAAAGAGAAAAAGCTCTGCTGGTAACACACATCAAATCAGAAGTCATTTCTTGTTAATCATAAGGTTCAAAAGGCTGGAGAAAACATGCAGTAATTGAACATAAAGTAACTATTCCTGATACACAGGCTGAACATTTTGAACTGTAGCTTGCCCTGGCCACCTTGTTTGCATTTCTCATTGTTCATGCAGCTACAGAGATA
The DNA here is from genome assembly GCA_007922175.1 of Pelusios castaneus. NCBI lineage: Eukaryota > Metazoa > Chordata > Testudines > Pelomedusidae > Pelusios > Pelusios castaneus. The sequence goes on from ML685901.1 coordinate 2,229,975, forward strand.
TTCTGAAGTGCTCCTCATTGACCAGCCACTCATTTTCTAATTTACCTGATGAATATTTGTAATTATATCCTAATGAGGCCAACTCTGAAACCTCTGCTCTTGTTCTGAACAATATACTAAAGATCAGAATTTTAATAGAATCAGTTTTGGATCAACTGAGAAGTCCAAAACTTGCTTCCTTCCTCCAATACAGAAACCAAGCATCTTTTTCTCAGTGCTCTTCCCTAGAATATGTTTAAATGTAGGTGAAGGAAGAGTTTTAGGATAGACAAGTACTTCCCTTGGTCATTTCTAAACAGCAGCAGCATTAAGCTCTTTTGCTGCTTGCCCCTGATCAAGTATGCGTTCTTTTTTCTTCACAAAGGAAATAAGATTTAAATTAGCAAAATTATTGGGATAGGTTTTAGCTTTCTCCTGCATCTCTGGAGTAGGGAACATGCAGAAATGTATTGTGATGTATAGGAATTGGGGAGCATCCATTCAAATATCCCTTTCAAATATTTCCTGTTGCAGAAGTCATCCAAACCCCAGAGAACAGCAATGCATGTAGTTAGTTCCTGTACGGTTGTATGTAATTAGTAAACAAGTTTTCTTGGACTCCAGCTGTGTCCTCTTGGTTTACTATCATTCTTACTGTTATGTAGAGAGCAAAGACACAACATGTACCATCCTGGTAGGACTTCATGGAAACATTAACCCTATGATAGGGTGCCTCTTGCCTGTTAGCGCCCCCTTGTGGCAAGATGGGGAGCTGCATGAACTTGGCTTCATGTTAGGTTCTGCATGGCTTTCCAATCTGCTTCAAGGTAGAAGGGCCATATGTCCCCTTTCTCCTCCCTGCACTCGGCATTATCATCTGTGCTAGCCCTTGGACTCTCTGACTCCTAGAACTATGAGTGTGTCTGTGCAAGGCACAGGGGGGAACTGAGAAAACCTCCTTACATTAAAATCCTCCTTCTTCAAACACCAATGCAGGATTAGACACAATCAGGACCTTTGTGTTTAAAGGTTTAAAGACCTTTGTGTTTAAAGACCTCAGTCTATTTTCTCCTCCTAGGAGGTCACAGCTGCAGTAGGAGTTTATGATTCATTTGAATGAAAATAATACCAAATGAACTTTGTCACTTTCTCTTGCACCCAACCAGATGATAAGGGTCTGATCCAAATCCCATGGCAGCCTTTCTGGTGAGTTCAATGGGTTTTGGATCAGGTTCTTAGGGGATTACACAGGATTATACTCTTATGCTGAATTTTTAGGAGGAGTTTGTTTTCCTTACAGAGTCTCACTGAGTATATTCTATTCTCCAGTCCTGTTATCCAAGACTGTGAACTTCTCAGACCCTCACAAGTTTGGCATGCAAGGTATCAACAGAGTATTCTATAAGAATGATACTTCCGCTTATAAGATATTAGCTAATCTACAATAGAACACTCATGACTGACCCACGTCAATTTACTGAGGATCATGGGACTTCCGAGCCATAAAGTTGTGCTGTAGCTGTTCAGACTTGGACTGGAGGCCAGGCTGTCTGACCCCATGAGGGATGAGGATACCAGAGCCTGGGACCCATCCTGGGTCCCAACATCTACACTGCAGCCCAAACCCCATGATTCCAAGTCACCTGACAGGGCCACTGATAGATGCTTTATTGCAGTTCCGATCTACCTATAATGTGCCATTTATGCACATGCTTTGGCTTGCACAGGTAGACAAACTAAGGAACAGAATGGTTAAATGACTTGCCTGAGGTTAAACAGCAAATAACTAGCAGAGACTGCAAAGAAACCCCAGTCTACTGATTCATGATGTACTGTAGTAGTCTCTAGTTCACATTGCCAATAAGAAGATAGGGGAAACAGATACTTCTACATCAAGTGGTGTCAGTCATTCGTAGGTGATATGCTTTTTTCTGTCAGAACATAACCAATATTCCATAACTGTTCTAGTTAAGGGAGGATGCTACACCTCTACAGTTGTTGTCAGCTTATAGTCATTATTAAACCATTTTCAAGGGTAGGTTTATGTACACAGGTGTCTCAGATAACTACAAGTTTTAGGAAGTCTAATGACTACTCATGATATCTCTGTATGCTCAGTTAGACAGGGAATACTTAATTTCCTATCTGTTTTTTTTTAAATGTTATTAGCACAGCTAAAGAGTTGCGATGTTTCAACACATGGCTCCATTTTAACCATAGATGAAACAATTCCTACACACAATATAATTTAAAAGCTCTTGGGGAATCTTTCCAGTCGATTTAAGTATGTGACTAGTTCCTGTTATATAGCATGCTGTGGATAAGATAGCTCCAGAGTGTTTTTCATTCTATTTTTTCTCTAGTGCTGCTGATGATTCACATATATTTTGTTTGTTTATTTTCAAGTGTCCTGGAACTACATGTGAAATTAATGAGTTCCTCTCACAGCCAACAGATTATGTATTACCCTCCTTCATTCCATTAATATTTTCAGATTAATCCCAGCTGGTCCTACAAACTAGTTTTAGTTGCTTAACCTAGTTACTTCTATTTACTTCACCAATCTAGAAATAATCCAGGTTCATGCATACAAACAAGCGTCCATATATTCTTTTTCTAGTTTTTTCCTCTTATTTGACAGCTCTTGCTTGTAACTGACCTGTCATCCCCCCCGCCTTATGTGACTGCATTTCACATTCAACACAAACATTTTCACCTTCTCCTTTTCACACTTTTCATGCTTCTTTTACAGATAAACAGCTTTTCTGCAGTTGAAATGGGGTCAATTTAAATAAAAAGGTACCTTTGCTTTTTGAGTCTCTCTGTTGTAGAATTTCCACCTTTCATTGATGACCTGCATCCACACTGCAACTTGTAACAGAAAAGTGAGTAAAGACCACCAAAAGAATTTACTTGGCACAATTCAACTTTTAGAACTAGATAACTTGGCCAACACTATAGTCATAGCAGATCCCTTTATATGGGGAGTAGGGTGATGAGCCACTACAGAGGCACCTTTTCCCTCTGCTCAGCGCTCTTCCTTGTGTGGAGTCAGTCATCACTGATGAAAGAGATGGAAAATGCGGAACAAGAGGGAGAGAACTGGAGAACACGTATTGTCTCCCTCAAGCTTTTTGGAAAAGTTTGTGAAGGGTGATTACAGTCAGGGTTTGCATTCCTTCCACCACAGGTCATTTAAGATTGTTAAGAGGGCATTATGGGAGCATTGTGAAACAGGAAGTGAATGGTGTCTTAGAGCTAGTGAGGACTTGTGGGTGCTCAGCATCCCTGAGAACCCTATAATTTTGTACTGCATCCTTCATTGCTTTAAGTAATTCAGTAGGATCCCCTCACATATGTTTTATTCACCTTTGGAGGTACTCCACGAAGCTGATTAGGGATTTGCTATTGCTGAATAATTTTACAAGGAAGGTGACCAAATATTATGATTACGGGGAACAATAGGATAGATGTGGGCAGATATCTCAGCTAAACACCACTACTTTACCACTAGGGGTCCCATCTACCGTGGGAGGTGTGGCTTGCATCCATATCACTATCCAAATCCTAGCAAAGAATGGAATAATCTTTAAGAATGGAAAGATGTGTTGCTCTTTAAAAATGTATGTGACCTGTATGGGTAAGGCAAACACAACATCAGAGATAAATTGCTTTGAAAAGAATCAATTTTGACTCATAGGATTATGACTACGATACCTTACAAGAAATAGTTTGTACAAAAATTATTAGAATAGTGTGTGAAATGTGGACACGGGGATACAGTCCATCAAACACACACTTTCCAGGGTCGCCAACCTTGCATTTTAATTCTTATTCACAAAATTGAGGATTTTTTTACTGACGCAAGTAAAAATTGCCTTATCCCTGCTGCCCGAGCTCCCCAACCTCCCACTGCCGAGCTTCCCTCAGCTGACAACTTTTTCGGCGGCTGATATTTAAAGTGACCCCAGCCACCATCAAAAGAAAACTGTCATCAGAGCAAATTCAGCAGCAGGAGGCTTGAAAACCAGCAGAAAGCAGCAGCTCCAGGGAGTTTCAGAGGCTCTTAAATGAGCAATGTCAGTTGCAGCTCTTAAAGTCGCAGCAGTGGCTGCACAGGCTACTCTCAGTGGTGATAAGTGGCAGAGACTATTTTACGGACATCTTTCTTTTAATTACCGACAGCAATAAATTTCCATGTTTTTTTTTTCCTGACCATCTGTAAATGTATGAATGGTTGGCAACCCTAACACACACACACACACACACACACACACACACACGTCCCAGCTACCTGCATGATGCAGGACTACATGACAGGCCACTGCAAACTGAAATGCTTTGGTCTTTTGTAGACTCACATCAGACTTAAATCATATACTTGAATATAAATTAAGAAACGCATGCTAAACTGTTTGAGTGCTTCCTTAATCTAATCTTGTGCTAAAAATTCATACTACTCATTGGGAAGTCAGCGTGTACATGATCAAGTCTTGTGGGTTAATAAAAGTGAATTAGTTATTGCACTTAGGGGAGAAAAAACAGCTGCAATTGTACATTGCCGAGCATAATAGGACCTTGATTTTGGTTGACACCACTATTTGCAGTTGTGATCCAACTAAATAATATAGTATATATAATAACCCACTATATACAAAGAATTTGGCTAAGTTGAGTGGGTCTGCTAATTTGTGGGTATGAATAACCTCTTCTATGACTGACCAGTCTTATCCACCATGTAGGTTGACATTGATTCTTTATTGGAAGTTCCAGAAGGTACATAAGGTCCAGTATAATTTTCATTTAATTTATGAAATTAATACACACGCTGCCATTTCAGCTCTTAATATGTTGTGTTAATAGTCTTATTTGTGGAATGTGATCATCATCTTCTGCTGTTCATTTCCTCTTTCATTCTATAAAGAATAAATCACTTAAATCTCCCAAACCCTGATCATTTTTCTTCTCTTATTTCATCCCTTTGTACAAGCACATATAATTAGCATGCTTAGTCAAACAACCAACCAATCCACCTGTGAACGACTGTTGCTCATCAAAATCATTTCAATTTTGCACTGATCAGGCAGATCTGCAACCCCTCCAAGCAGAGGTTTCTTCTTCCATCAGAAAAGAAATGTGATGTCCTGTAATGGTTATTAATATCTTAGCTGTTACTAGCTCTTGAAATGGATGTGTCATGGGGGCTTATCTATATTACTGACTCAATTGTAACAATTAATCAAGATGAAATAAAATTATTTTTACCCGAGAAACATTTAAATTGGACCACATTTCAATTTTCCTTCTTTGGGGCTACCATTTTGAATCATAAAGTTTCCTGATTACATAAAACACGCCTTACAACTTAGGGCATTTACTTTTTCTGTTCTGCTCCTACCCACCTTAACCCTCTACTTTCTATTATTATTACAGAGATTTCACTGAAGACTTCTTATTGTACTAGGCACTGCATGACCACATAGTAATCTCTGTCCAATGAACTCGCAATCTAAATAAACAAAGGGTGGAAGAAAAAGCAGAGGTAGAGTACCTTAACAAAGAAAAACACTTCATCTCCAACTCCTTGTCTTCTGCCATTTTCTTCATACTTTCTTCCATGCCTCTGAATAGTTAAGGTTGCAACCAGAATTTCCAACATGTTCCATAGATTGTGAGCCACTCGGTGCAACGACCCTCCTTGTGTCTTTGGAAAGCATCAAATACGTAGCAGGCAATATTGTCTATAAATACATTATAATAAATAGATAATCATAACACAACTTTTCCTATTGTAACTTTGACTAAGAAAACTAATTTTGACCTACAAATTGCTAAATTTTCTCTGAAAGTAAAGACGACTTTTTTTCCCCTGCAAAATATGAAATTTATCTATATTATGAGTTATAGCACTTTTGAAAAATAGCACTGGATTGCCAAGTATCTCAGAAGTGCAATAGAAAATCACAATTTTTTTCACACAGGGTTTCTGATATAATAATGTTTAATTTTTTTTAAAAAAATAATGGGAATTAGAGATTCAGGATTTTGGGGAATGAAAGGTGGTGAAGAAGGCTATGTTCAATACCACAGTAATGGCTAATTTGGAAAAAAAAAAAGACACCAGTAATTAAATCATAAGATGATACAAAAGGTTAAAGGCATAACAAACTTGTGAACTAATCTCAAGAATGTTGCATGGGGGAAACAAAAAAAAAAAAAAAGAAAGAAACAGACCTAAGAGTGGGAAGATGAATTTTAATAATTCTTTTAAAGTTCATCAAACAGAAAAGATTAAAGACAAATAGCAGATCAGTGCATCCCATTTTTATTACCGACTTCTAGAGTTAAGTGAAGCTCAAAAGTTTGGTTGCTTCTCTGAAGTTTACCAACATTACCAAATCATTGAGGATCTCCCTCAAGTATCAAATCCTTTGGCCCCAATAGAAATCTGCTGCTGCCCAGCCAGGGGGTTCCCTCGCCACTGCAGCCTGGGCCGGGGATCCCCATGTGGCTCCCTTCTTGCTGGGAGCCCCGGCTCCCCCCTGGGACAAGGGAGCCCCACACAGTTTCCTGGGGAGAAGGGAGCCATGTGGGGGTTCCGAGCCAGGGATCCAGTGGGGAGGGGAGCCCCAGTGAGCTCTGGCAGCCAGGGATTCCTTCACCACTGGTGCCCCAGCCAGGGCTGCGGGGGAATCCCTCGCCACCTGAGCCCCAGTGAGGGATTCCCTCCCTGCTGGAGCGCTGGCTGCGGAGCCCTGCACGCTTCCCTTCTCTCTGGGACTGCAGCTTCCTGGCAGAAAAGGAGCTGCAGGTCCCTTTTTGCCAGGAAGCCGTGGATCCTGGAGAGAAAGGAGCAGGGGCTCACCTTGGGGAAAGGGAAGCCATGTGTAGCTCCCTTCTGCCGAGAAGCCACACACGGCTCCCTTCTGCCAGGGAGTCAGGCAGCTAAAGTTCCTTTAGGTGTTTCTTGCAGAGTGACTTACTCGTCTGTCTTGCTCTGTACAAGGTGGCCAGGGAAGATGGAGATGGGATCCACATGTGATGGGTTTCCTCCTTTTGACCAATCTCCCTATATAATATAGGGCTTTTTAGAGGAAAGTAGGTATTCATCATCATATTTTTCTCCAACCAAACCAGGTGGCTTTAGTTTTAAGAGGACAGATTATGTTTGTAGTTATCAACCACTTAGTTACACCCACACAGCAAGCTTCCAAAAGAATATACAATAATAGCATCTCCTGAATTTCCACAAGGAATTATACAATAACTAAAACTACTCACCCAATGACTATCTTCCTCATAGAGTTGCTTGTGGTTTCCATAAGTTTAACCACTCTTTTCACAGTCTCTCTCTCTTTGAGTTTCTACTTGCTACTTGTGTTTCATATAGCAATACCATTTCAAGCATTTATTTTTATGTAGATAGTGTTAAATCAGTGCATGATTTATTTTTGTCCATCTCCCCAAAACAAAAAATGCCCACATAGATAATATTTGAAAATCAGACCAAGAAATCTTTCCTTCCCCTGCCCACTTCTTCTTAGATAATCCAGATTCTCCACAGCCACTGTGGCCCTGATGAAAAACTGAATCAACTGATCTAGCGTTTTAAAGACTTAATCCTGTTTGTTAGGAGTTTACAGATTAATTTTTATTATTATGAATTAACTGTTATGATTATTAGCCAGACACATAAAAGGGACACCATCCGCCCAAAAAGAACTGTGGTCAATAGATTGTGCCACAGACTCCATCAGAGTACTTAATGGAAACTTAAAACTGTAATAATAGATCATAAACTTTCTTTCATTATAACTGGAATTGTGCTGTCTTCTGAATTGTCATAATACCACCTGTGCAAACCATCTTATTTTAGTACATTTGAGAACCCAGTCTTTAGTGTTTCTTACTTTCCCACTCATGTCAGCTGCATTGATTTTTTTCCTCTTCAGTTTTTCTCTGCTTGACCTATTTACAAGGTAAGTAATATCCCTGCCACCCCATCCCTCCATTTCTTTTTTTTTTTAGTCTGATTATAAAAGGGCCATTCTTTTTAAATTGCCCCTTTTACCACTGCCCAGTGAAAGACTATAGTTAAGTCACTTTATATTACAGTAATTTTACACACATCATAAGTGTCAATAAAATAAAAATCAAGCAGTTATAAGTTTCCTTCCGTTTTATTGCACATAACTGTATCCAGCCATCCTAAGTGATTTGCTTCCCAGGAATGGGAGGAACACTGATAGGTTGCTGGCAGCTACAGAGAAAGGGCCACGTGCTTTGACCGTGAAACAATTTTACATGATAAGTGGTAATAGTAGAGACCTTTGATGTTGTGTATGGGTTTGATTTTGATACATTCACAAATTTGAAGGCCCAGTTTAGCAAAATATTTAAGCACACTCTTAAATTCCACTGAATCAGGCCAACCCATTTAAGTCTCACGTGAAGAATACATTCTGGCAATCCCTCCTATTCAGACAAGCAATTGAGTGCATGTTAAATTTTAAGCAGGTGCTTAACTTCTACTCAAGCCAAGTACATGTTTAAGTGCTCTGGTGAACAGGGATGAAGTGCAGAATGAGGGCTTGAATGAATTCTTCACAAATCCACTCCTGATTTAGGCTATGTTGTACACGAAAGACCAGAAACTAAACTGCCGTAAATCAGCAAAGCGAATAAATCAATGCAAATTTGAGCAGCTGAAGATCTGACCTAATGCCTATGTTACTGACCCGCCCCTCCCACTCTCCCTGACTACTTCTCTGAGCTGATCCAATCACTGAAATTTCACTTCTGTCATCACAACTGAATTAAGTGGCAGCATCATGAAAATGCCTGAAACAAGATTGCTTTTAAAGCAGAAATGCTCAAAAAATGACTCATTTGGGGGCTTCATCCCCCTCTTTCTTTGATAATATTGACCCTGGTCCTGTGGGGGTGTGGAGCCCCTGAATTCCCTTAATTCTGATACACGCCAATATAGATGCACAGATGCATGAATGGATTAGACTGAAGCCAGGGAGCTGAAGCCAATGGGAGTTGTGAATACTTTGTACCTTGCAGACGTCCTCAGTCACCTGAAGGTTCAGCCCCTGAATTGATACTGATTGTCTAAAACAGAGTACAATAATAAAATAAAAATAAAGTATGCACCAGAGGTCAGGGAGGGTTGAAGGAAGGAGAGAAGTGCAAAGAGATCATCTTGAACAAGAACAAGCCGTTCTGAAAAGGGGAAGGCTAAATTATTCATCTTCGGAAAGTTCTGTGATGTCTGATATAGCTTTCCTGGGAGTCATATAACAAGCAACTGAAATTACAGTTACTTTTTCATACCAACCCAATTTTATTAAGCCACTCAGCAAATGCTAATTTCACTATAACTTTTCCACTTAGTCATAACATTTCTTGGAGATATCGTAAAAGGATATCTATTAGCTTTCTTAGGGATAGACACTGCCACCTTTACTCTTTCTGAGTTGTACCTAACTTCGCAAGTTTTTCATAGAGTTTTTGAGTAAGAGTGATGTAATCTGGCTGTTAAAAACTGCCTGCCGATAGGTCAGCTTTGTAGCTTTACAGTCACTAATAATGAAGACTACAGGGTCTGAAGATAGCTGTTTAGAAGGAGGACTGCCAATATGGATCAAAATAGTCTATATAATCAAAACTACAATGTCCTATGTCAGGCTGACTGTAGAGATGCCAAGAAATGAATTTTGTCATGTCAAAAGAGAATAAAAGTCTCATTTTTGTCAAAATCTGTTTTTTTTTTTAACTGAAAATCAAAAAACCGGAAAACCTTCCATTTAAATCTTAAGAAAAAAAAACCCAAACCCTAAATTATCTGTGAAAACCTAAATGCTGGCAAAAATTTCCATTTAATCAAAAGCCCCTTTCTTTTGACAAAAGATTAATGGAACATTTCCAACTAGCTCTATTAAAGTGTGACAATTAAACTTATTTTAAGTTTTCCTAGAGGTAGTATTACTCAGTAAACAGAAATGAAAGGCATCTGGCGTAAAGAGAACTCGCCTGACCTATGGTTTATATAATTGGGTTCCAAGTTATTAGATTTAGCTATGGACATTAGTGTCTTTGTTTCTTTTTGTTGTTTATTTACTATAGTTAGGAAGTTTGGGAACAATTTGACTACTCAAGACTCATGCTATTAATATATAGCTGCATAAACTGTTAAAACTACTTTAAGGAAAATTAATAGTGGTAGAAATGCTGCATGTTCTTTGATTTCCACAGTCAGATTGCTCACTAGCCTCAGTTTTCTCATCTGCAAAATGGGAATTAAGATTCTGACCCACACACACTTTGGAATATGCCTTAAGATCTATGTTTGAAAATCACTATAGAAGAGCTTGGTATTTATCACCAGGTAGTTGACCCCAGTAAATAAAATGCATCCAGCTCTCCTGTGCTAGAATAGACATTCCCATTTGACCATGACAGCACCTAGGGTCTGTAAAAAATCAGACAGAGACTCAGTGGCAGAGCATCCCAATCAGTCATAGCAGGCTGGTTGAATCAGGAAAGGCAGGTAAGAGCTGGAGAGATCAGGGACACCAGAATAGTTCTGGAAGGAAGCAGACAATGGTTCCCAAGCAAGAGGGATTTGCTAGCTGACCTTCCCAGGTGAGAGAACCAAGACTGGAGGAGCAGCAGAGGAAGCTGCTTGCTGATATCTCCAGGGCCGGAGAGCTGGACCCAGAGGAACAATGAGCAGGCCAGGGGGAGTGAGAGATGCTTCCCCTGCAAGGCTGTTCCTAGCACAAAAGCTGTGAGAGTACCCACAGGAAAGAACTGGGTTCCACTCCTTTTGGAAATGCTGAGGTGGCTGACCTAGTACAAGGACAGAGTAAGACTGACTGAAAGTCCAGGATTGGTCCAAAGTCCCAGTGTACTGTATGTGGCTCACCGAGGGATGACATGTCCTGAGTTTTAATGGCTGTTAGCACTAGAGTGAGAAATGCACTATATGTTTGAGCCTTATGGTGTTGATTACTTGCACAATATTTTATAATCAACCAGCCACAAGGTGGGCACTGTGATACCAAGAGAACCCGAATGAGTAGGCTCTGATGAGACACAGTCCCTTTCAATTATATCACATAATGGCAGACAGTTAGAAAGTGACAGAATTTATAAGTTATGTCTAAATGCTAGAAGTTTTAAATACAAGGATGCGTGAACTTGAAAAACTAGGTTGAATGATAATCAGCGGGCCATGGTAATACCAGGGCACAAAATATCTAAGAAAGACAGACTTGGTCACACTGGTGGGAGGGTGGCAGTATGTGTGAAAGAAAGCATAGTATAAAATGAAGTAAAAATCTTAAATGAATTAAACTGTACCATAAGTTCCAAAAAGGGGAAAGGGGTAGCCATGTCAGTCTAGTTCAGCAAAACAAACAGGGAATCTTGTGGCATTTTTAAAGACTAACACATTTATTTATCGCATGATCATTCCTGGGAGAAGTGTGGGTTTCTCCCACGAAATCTCATGCAATAAATAAATGTGTCAGTCTTTAAAAGTGCCACTGGACTCCTTGTTTGTAAAACTGTACCATAGAATCTCTAAGGATAGAAATTCCATGCTTGAATAGTAAGAATATAGTAGTAGGGACATACTATTGACCAACAGACTAGAATGGTGATGGTGACAGTGAAATGCTTAGGGAGATTAGAGAAGCTATAAAATTAATAAATAATAATAATAATAAAAATTATTATTATTATTATTATTATTATTATTATTATTATTATTAATGGGGATTTCCACATGTAAAATGCTTCAAGTGGCATGTAAACTTTTTTAAAAACCATATAACAGAGGATCAAATTAAATGTATACCCAAATTAAATAACACAGAAAGAGGAACAAAAAAGTAAAAGAAGTAGATAGAGGCCAAAAGCATCCTTTAAAAACTGGAACCTAAATCCTATTGAGAAAGAAAAAAAAGGAGCATAATCTATGGTAAGTGAAGTGTAAAAGTATAATTGGGTAGTCCAAAAACAAATCTGAAGTGAGCAAAGACTCAAAAAGTAACAGCAAAAAAAGAAAATGTACATCGGAATCAGGAAGCCTGCAAAACAGTCAGTGGACGTATTGAACAATTGAGGTACTAAGGAAGATAAAGCCATTCCAAATACATTAAATGAATTCTTTGCATCACTCTTCACTGAAAAGCATGCGAGGGAGATTCTTTATAGGTAACAAATCTAAGGAACTGTCCCAGGTTGAGGTGTCATTAGCAGGGGCATAGGCCTGGGTGGGCCGCGGCTCACTCACTTGGAGATGAAGCCCGCACACAGCTACACCCCTGGTCATTAGGGGAAGTTTTGGAACAAAATAATAAATTAAACTAATCAATAAACAGTAAAATGTCACCAGAGACAGATGCTGTTCACCAAAGAATTCTAAAGGAATTCTAATATATAATCGCAGAACTACTAACTGTAGTGTGTAACCTATCGTTTAAATTAGATCTGTACCAGATGAATGGAGGCTAACTAACTTAAAAGCAGTTAAAAAACAAAAAAAACCTCCAGAGGGGATCCGAGCAATTATAGGCTGGGAAGCTCAACTTAAATACAAGGCAAATTGAATGAAACGATAGTAAAGAACAGAATTAACAGATACATAGATAAACATTTGTTGGGAAAGCGTTAAAAGAGGTTTGGTAAAGGGTAATCAAGCCTCGCCAATCTATTAGAATTCTATGCAGGGGGAGGAGGTCAACAAAAACGTGGGCAAGGGTGATCTAGTGCATGTAGCGTGCTTAGACTTTCAGAACACCTTTGATGCGGCCCCCTCATCAAAGGCTCTAAAGCACAAGTGTCCAAACTTTTTGGGTGAGGGGCCGCATTGCAATTCTTTTTTCACTTGGGATCTAATTTTGACTAGCATAGAACTTGATCTCACTATTAATGAAATTTAAACAGTCAAAAAAAATAAACACCAGTTTACAAATTCAATTTGTTTCTCCAAAAGCAGAAACTTACATTTCCTACCTAAAATCTATTCTCAGATAATATCTATCCTCCCCACAGAAACCTTTAGAGAAGTCTCACTTTCATAACTGCACACTACAAGTTCTCACTTGTTAATTTAACCACATTTTATGAAAGCTTGGGAAAAAGGCTTATCTTTATTTTTTTCGCAGGAAGCATCAGGGTGTCCAGTGGCAGGGAGCATGACATGAGAAGAAAGGGCAGGTGTGGCCATGTTGGATGGCAGGGGAATGCATGGGGAGAGTGGCAGGGCAGGGGAGCATATGGGGGAGGGAAGGGATGGTGAGGGAGGGCAGGGGTGGCTGTGTTCAGTAACAGGGGCAAGTGTGGAGACCATGGTAAGGCAGGGATGGCTGTGCGGGATGATAAGGGATATGGGGAGCATGGCAGGGCAGGGGTGGGGTGGGGTGGAGTGGAGTGGCAGGGTAACATGGGAGGGTAGGGCTGCCCATTTGGGGTAGGCAAGAAGAGCATGGGATTGAGCCTCTGGGTCTGCCTGCTCCACCCTGGGAGTGGGGAGGGCTGGCCCAGGGGCGGGGCATAGCCCTCCCGTCCCGCCCCGCTGCCTTTGGCTCGCTGCTGAAGGCAGTGGGGCAGCTGTGGGAGGAGGGGATGCAATGCTCACGTGGGCCCTGCACTACCCCACTGGGAGCGGGACAGCGTGGGGCTCACGGCAATTGCCCCATTCACGCCCCCCCCCCAGGACAGCCCTGCCCAGGGCTCCACCACCACCCTGGACCTCCATGTCCTTGCCAGCCCCCGTTCCCCAAACCACACCAGGTCCTGCAGCCTCCATGGGCTCCTGTCTTGCTGGGGCTCCATGATGCCTCTCTAGGCCTCCCTTCCAGCTCCAGGCTCTGTTGCCTCACTGGGCCCTCCAGACTCTGCGATCTCACCGGGCTCCACTACCACCGCCACCAGGGTGTTGCTGGATCCTGGGCTCCACCACTGCTGGGTCCCTGGTGCTCCACTGCAACCCCTCCCGTCCCCAACTGCTGTTAACACAGCACCCCTCCCGCCCCACTGGTCTCTGTGTCCTCGCCAGCTTCCCGAGCTATGCTGCCACCACTCCCCTCCAGGGCCTCACCTTGCCCCGCCAGACGAGGGGCATAGCCAAGCGTGGGTCTGGGTGGGCCAGGGCCCACCCACTTTGCTGGGAGGCCCACCCACCTTACTGCCCAGCAGCAGGGTGAATTTCTCCGCCACGGCCACCGGGGCATGCAGCAGCCAGTGGCCATGAGTGGAGCAGAGTTCCCATCACTAACTCCTCTCCTACACTTTTGGCTGTGGGGCCCAGTGGCCATGGTCATGAGTGGAGCAGAGGCACCGGCGCCAATGCCTCTGCCCTGCTTGTGGCCGCAGCCACTGGGCTCCGCAACTGCAGCCACAAGTGGAACAGAGATGCCAGCTCAAATGCCTCTGCCCTGCTCAGAGCTGTGGGCACCAGCTGGTGGCTGGCCCCGGGGCTGTGGCAGCAAAGTTCATGTCACTGCTTGGTGCTATGCCTCTCCCCCTCCCTGAGGGAGTGGGGCAGCCCCGGTCATTTGACTGGAAACTGCTCTTGGCTGGGCCCACCTTCATTCTAAGGGGCTCAGCCAGAAATCAGGGGCTGGCTACACCCCCTGCCCGAGGCTCCACCACCACCCCAGGGCCCCACAGCTTCATCACTGACTCCTCAGGCCCCAGGACCCATACCCCTGCGTCTCCCTGAACTCCCATGCCTCCCTAGGCCTCTGCCCCTGGCCCTGCCCCACCAGCTCCCTGACCCCTTACCCACTCCCAGTCCCCCATCTCACCTGGCTGCAGCTTCAAAGGCAGCCAGGGTCACTTCCTGGCCAGGCCACCCCCACCCTGAGCCACATGTTGAGAATGCTCAGTATAGGAGATTTGAAAAGGCCCTAGCCTGGCCCCAGCTCCCAGGTGCCCTGTGAGCTGGATTACAGCCCCTGGTGGGACAGATCCTGGCCCACAGGCTGTAGGATGGACAAGCCAGCTCTAAAGCACAGTAAGCCATCATGGGATAAGAGGGAAGGTCCTCTCCTAGATCAATAATGCTTAAAAGATAGGAAATAAAGGATAGGAATAAATGGTCAATTTTCATAATGGAGACATGTAAATAGTGGTGCACCTCCCCCCACCCCAGGGATTGTACAGGGACCAGTGCTATTCAACATATTCATAAATGATCTGGAAAAAGTGATCTTGGAGTCATTGTGGATAGTTCTCTGAAAATATCCATTCACTGTGCAGCTGCAGTCAAAAAAAGCTAAGCGAATGTCAAGATCCATTAGAAAGGAGATTTATACAAAAATATTATTTTAATGTAAAAAAATGCCGTTTCATTGAATTTTATAGGACTGGGAAGCTTTCCCAAGTTAAAGAGTCATGATTTTTCACAGTTCCAATTAATTTAAGCTTCATGTAAGATAATGTCATTGTTTTCACTTCAAAGTCATGAAATAAATCCCTACCTAAGAAAGAGTCTCTCTGCTTGTATTTCTGCACTCTTTATATTGGTGGCAGTTAATTGTCCCCTACAAATGAGGTTCAGGAGTCATCCATGCTGTGCATTGAGGAAAAAAATAGTATGTAATCATGTGTAACTCGGTAGTTTGCCTCATTAAGGGCCAGGGAACAATCAGCCCTCTTCTGGAGGGAAGCCCATCATACAGGTTCAGGGAATCAACTGATCCAACTAGTTAGCACCTTGTTATTGGGGTGAATAATTCCCACCTGGAGGATATAATGTGACCATTTTGCAACCTTAACTCTGACATTTCCTAAATTTTGAGTGTTTGATTTTGCTCCGTAATAACAGTCTTTTATTATAGTTTCTTTGCAAGATCCTAAGTGGGGTTTTGTTTGTTTTTGCTTTGTTTTTTCCCAAAAGTGCACAGAAAAAACAGACGTGCCATCCTGTAACATCATATTGACACCCACGTAGTTCAACCTAATGTAGTGCCAATACCTCAAAGGGTAAATGGAAAGATCTGGGTAGATACTCAGAGTTTTCCAACCAGCTCTACTTCAAAGGAATGGAGACCCCATGGATATCATTTAAAAACTCTTTCTTCCAGTATTTATTTTAATAGAGGATTGATCAGATGCACAGGGAATAATTTGCATAAGGAAACATTATAGAAAAAGAAGATTGTCCTGGGCTGTCAGAATGCGCTATCTGTGAGGTAGAAACTGACTTCAGAACTCTCCCAAGGTTTGGGTAAATATGATAAAATAAATTGTCAGCGTAGTCTGATTGCAAAATTATTCCTTCTTTCTATTTCTGAGGTGATGAGTTAACTCAGGAGATGTAATACCTCATTTGAATAATGTCTTATTTCTTGTTTTCCTCCAGGAAAATGAATAGCTAACCACTGCCTGATATGTCGTGGAATTTGTTAGATGGAGAGATACTTTGAGTTGCAGAAGACTATTCCCTGAACTGAGCCCTGAAGCTTGTGAGCGTCCTCACATTAATTGCTCTGGGGATGTAAAAAATACCAAGAAGTCTTATTATTTTTCCCTGAAACATTAGAAAATATAGAAGCCCTGTCACTTCTGAATTGCAAGTTTGCTTTATTACTCACAGAGGTAAATATAAATATTTCCCTTAATCGACATTTAACTCCAATCGTTCTGAGTTGCTTGGTATCATATACTTATTCTTAAACATGCAAGTGTACAATATTTCTTTTGGATACTCATCCTTTCGCACCAAGGAATTTAGGGTTCATTTTAAGTTTTATCATCCAACTGAAACAGGCTTTGTATTAGTTCCATTTTTTTTAACTCCATGTAGCAAAATCCCTTCAAACAAAAATAGCATGGCAGATCTACAGTACAGCAACAAAAAGATACACACACGAGAACAGTTGTAGCAAAACAACAGAGTCCTGTGGCACTTTTAAAGACTAACAGATTTATTTATCGCATGAGCTTTCGTGGGAGAAAATCCCACTTCGTCAGACACTTTGAAGATGGGAAACTTACAGAATGGGAAGAAATTAAATGCAGGGGAGTGTATGACATAGGATCAGGTCAGGCTGTAACAGCAAATCAAAATAGGTCTTAGGATTCAAACACTGGGGAACAGCACATAGAGGAAGGTGAGGTCAAATCACGTGTTGTAATGAAAGAAAAATCCATAGTCCCTGTTTAACCCCAAGGCAACTGAGTCAAATTTGCATATACATTCGAGTTTTGCAGTTTGAACCCTGAGCTATCAGTTATTAACACAATATTCTCTCTGAGACCCTGGAAACTTATTTGATAGGTTCTTATCTATATACCTAAACGAGAGATGTATATATGCACGGCGGGGACGCAGCTGCGCGCGCAGCAGCTGAATCCCCGTCTTGCTGAGGCCAGGCTGGGGAGATTCAAATCTCCCGCCCTGAGCATGCTCAGACAGAGCTTGCTCAGGGTGGGAGCAGCCTGGCCGAGAAGCAGCTCTGCCGGCCGTCCCTGCAGCTCCAAGCCTCCGGCCAGGTAAGGGGGCTGGGAAGGGGCTGGAGGGAGGCCTGGAGAGGGGTGGGGGGGACAAGGAGAGAGGCCGGGTTAGAGGGGTGTGTGGGGGGACAAGGAGAGAGGCCAGGTTAGAGGGGGTGGGGAGCTGGGGGGGCTGAGGAGGGGTGGGGAGCTGGGGGG